>CAJQTU010000004.1:1200000-1755000 GCA_906901685.1 Desoria tigrina
ATCCAATGGATTTGCCCTTAAATAGAAATCCCTGCCTCCCTCAGCCAACCTCTTCATTTAATTACGACTTGCCCTTTCATATTTTACGAGGAAAAAATTAGTAATGGAAATTACCCAGAAGATCTGATTGCTTGCATATCATCCGGAACATTGTTTACGATTTACGACAGTTTAGAACGTAGTTTTTGTTCGAATTAAACTAACTATAATCAAGAGGCTTAATTAGCTGGGCCCACAAAAACTAAGTGTGAATTGCATTTGGGATTGGTTGCGTTCCTGGAAAATGATTTCCTCGTCCATTACCTTCCGTTAAAAATAATTAAAAATCGATGTTTTAAACGCTGATTTATTGAAGGGTTATTGCAGTGGGTCATTTAAATAGTTTACGGAAAAACTACGCCTAATTCCGTTAACAAAAACCAGAAGACTTCCTTTTTTAGAGCAGATAATGATTTTTCAAATGCAGATCTTTCGTGGATTGGGATAAAATTAATTGATTTTTGTCATTCTTAGTATTTAAGTACCCCATACCCACCAACATTAAACATTGAAATAATTACAAATCAAAAGAAGCCAAAGTTGACCCCTTGCGGTTATCTGGATCTAATATCTTTGCGGTAAATTGATAAACCAGACTGTATCCATCTCATATCTGGTTTTAAACCTTAAATGTCTTGTTATCAGACAGAAGGTTTCAGAATGGCATTTGAATTTGAAATTCTTTGAAATACGAAGACTTATTTTGAATGGGGACTTATTTAGATAATAACGGTAACGATTTTGTTTGCTAATACTACAGAACCCTACTTTTTTGTCTGGCTGGGGATTTGAATCTGTATGTTTATACCACCGAAATAGTTTACAGGAAGCCTGAAAGTGCATTTAAAACTGACTAGACTTTTATTGTACTTGACATATACATTTATTATATTATTAAATGAGATCATCGCAGTTGGAATAAGTATGTTGTCAAAAGTGCAGGCGAGAGGTTGAATTGACACTTACGGCTTAGGATGAGCTATTATAACTAACTGCGTGGATTATACTTCCTCTGGCACGTCATAAATTAATAGTCATTGTGCTGGTAAATCAGTTTATTAAAATGATTGGTTTTTTTTATTTGGTCACGTTGCTTGTCCTTCTCATTCCCCATTTGAAACGGAGAGCATTGAAACAATAACCTTTGACTCCTATCTCTTTGTTTTCTGGCTCTTTGTGTTATTATTATTATTATTGGTAATTGTGCATTGCACATTGCAAAGCAATCCAAGAATACTTGCCCAATTGTCTCATTGTCAGAAATGATTTAACATTGAGGACCTGATTCGTTTACATGTGAATACATAGGGAAAGCCGTATGGGCTATTCTTTGTTGGATGGTTTTGAATGCGAATTTTCTGTAGAGCTCTGTGTAGCTGAGGACATTGTTGCTGTTGATTATCTAGTGTTAGGTCGTACTAATCGTTTAAAGACGTCGTTAAGGACTGTTCGTAAGTCTGGAACTGTTCAGTTAGAAGTGCGATTTTGAGCTTTGTTAAATTAGCCGGAATTAAATTCAAACTATAATGAGTTCGAAAATTGGACAAAAATGTGTTGGTATTCGAAATTTTGTTAATCAATTGTACAAACCGGTAACAACCAGAAAATTTGCATATGATCTCGTAGATAGAACAAAAATTATATATTATAATTAGACATTCACTGGTTGCAAAAATTCGGACCCGGCCACGCTGTAACCGGGAATTTTTCTGGAAATCAGACAAATTGCTAGTCTAATTTCCAGATTTTGCCCCGAAATGATTAGATTTCCTCAATTATATTAAATTATCGGTTTCCAAATCGGGAATTTTTTTATGGTGCCCGGAAGTAACGGTTTTTCACAAGCGTTTATCCTTCAGAACACGTTAAAAAGACTCCGAAATATCACAACCGAACTATTAGTCCTTTAAATTCCTCCTCAGAGTAAAAGATTATCTAAAAATAGCCATTTATGAACGGTCTCAAAACTGATTTTGCATAGGAAGAATAGCGTTGCCATTCCAAGTTCGTGAGGTGGAATAATCAGGATTTGATTGATTGCAATAGTATCTCCGTTTGGGATCACAATAATAAGCTCCTCTCTCAACCTGCCTTACAAACCCTAACCGTCTCCCTAATCTGGGGATAATGGAAGAGGGCAAGGAGGATGACTGGGTTAACGGCGGTGACGGTTGACGATGTGATTGTGACGACGACCAAGAGCCCCATCCTGACGATATTCATTCATTCCTAACAAATTATCTGATCATTGTGAAATAAGCAGTTCTGCACAAGACGGTTATCTTGACCTCATTTCTCTCTCAGGATTCAATACACAATATCACCATCGTCATCCCTTAATTCAGCTCCTTCTGAAAAAATCAATTTAAATTCTGAATTAACTTCAATTTTTATGCAGGGAGGCGGGCTGTTTTGCCTCAAACCTTTGCGAATTCAGCTATACAATGAGAGATATATAGGGCTATGAATTAGCAAATTTATGTACTTTGCCTTTTGAATGAATTTTATCGAACAGGAGCATATGATGTATATTTATAAGGGTTTGAACGGTGGAAAATATGCCATATTTATTCTCGATGAAAATATAATTCTATTGGTTCTGTTAGGAGTGTTATTGGAGTTAATTTAATAAGAGTTTTTGAATGGAATAAATTAGACGGGACAGGAGCTAGAATGTTGCTATTATTTATTCCCCAGTTACTAATTGCCTTTGTAATTGTAAACAAAAGACAGTAGCCTTGCTAGTCTTGTTTATATAATTTGTATGCATAGATAGGTTTTTAGGACGAAGAATGTGGAATGTGGGCTGGAATTGGAAGTTTTTGCACCAAGGATTTTGCAGAACTGTGTTATTTGCACACAAGAATGTGTTTTTAAATAAAGTTTTGACGTTTTGGGCACCGTGAATTCCGGAATAAGTCTCATATCTCTTTGATGCTAAGCACTCCTATCCCACAACGTTAAATGAATACGCGTGTAGATTATGGGGATTGAATAAAACAGTCTCCTGGGGGCCTTATTTTGAAATTTATAGTTAAGTGTCATCGTCATCAGGGTTGACCATGCGTTTAAGATGTGGGATACGACTGGGACAGAGAAAAATGGTCATGATATTTTCAGCTCATTAATATTGGTTAGGACTAAATTCTGCTCTAACTTATGAACAGCCCGTTTTAAACAATAAAGAGCTGTGTGAAGTAGCAAGAGTTCAGTATTGCAATCCTTTAAAAAATCAACACATTAATTCAATGCTGAGGGCAGGAATCTGATAGGCATGAATTGACTAGATTATAAACAGAAAGAACATTGTCTTCCTTCCACTCCTGACTCGAAGACAACGAGAGTTTAACTTTAACTAATGCCTTGAATTCAAACCTATTATTTCCTATCATTATTACGGGTTTAATGTGCTTCTCTTGTCTGCTCCATTTCAATGGGCAATCAAATGACAGAGGCTCCTTCCAGTTCTAATTGATACAGTCACTAATCTTAATGACAAGTTCCTCGTTCGACTTGTGAGTTTGTCAAATTCCATTGACATGTATCGTGTCGCTAGAGGAGCATTGTCTTTGTTCCAGTGTGCAGTTCTGCTTGCCAAAAATTAGGAATTGGAGTTAATAAGTTGATTCAGTGCCTTTCGTTGAGTTTCTAAGTCTAATGAGAATGTTCTAATTCGTAGGGTGAGTGGTCTCGTCAAAGAGACATGATCTTCTGACCTGAGAGACTCCAGTCAACAGTGAAACATGGAATCCGAAGTAACGACGCTGACACCGATCGTGGAAATATCGGGAGGGACGGGAAGTGCGGAAACACGGAAGAATGGGAGTGAAAGTGTTGGGGCAATTGGGGACATCCGGGATGAAAATGTTCTTCGAGAAATGGTAAGTCTAGCCTTTATTTTTTGTATTCGTCGGATTGTAACGGATGACCTGGCCCCTTGACCTTTATTTTTATTACCTATACCGTGCTATACCTTGTTTTCATGTAAATATTATAAAAATAAAATACAGGGTGTCTCGGTCACTCACAATACAGAAAGGGTTTAAAATGTCACGGTTATGGAACCTGTAGTCAGTTTAAAATAAACTCCTTGAGTATTTAGAATTTCCGACTTGAAGGCTAGCTTTCCTTACAAAACCCGAAGACCTTTCGCATTTAAAGTTCCTGATCACTTACCAAACTTTTCTGATATTGACATTTAAAATTGTAGAGTTATCGGGAGGGCTCCGCTAAAGTCAGAGGGAAAATTCCAAACGATATAAGCAAACTGTGTATATAAAATATACGCATCAAGTCAGACTTTGTTAGATTGTCTGTTCCGCTGAATATGGGGAGAAAGTGCAGAGGAAAAGGTTCCCAGGTTTTTCCTTTATTTATTTCTTCTGAAGTGGAACTTGAGTATTCACATTCCGAATCAATTCAATTCACCATCACCACTGCCAACACCGACACCGATAGCCAACCAACCTTCACATTATATACGGATCTAACATACATTATCCCGCATACATTACCCGAAAATTCCCTCTCTATCCACATAGTATATCTACATCGCCGACAATAAGGGTTGGCAATGGCAATTTATTCTCCCAAATACAATAAAAACTACATCCGAACCCTAAGAATCGGGGATAGGAAGATAAAGTAGTGTTTTTTAGGTTTTAGTGTTTCTGCACTAAAGGAAATTAATCGGGTTTATGTCGCAGTTTCAGAATGAACAAGTGCAGGTCGGGTTTTAATAGCTAATGCTTACTAAATTGATTTGAAATGACAGGTGACTGAAAAACACTATTAAAATGTAAGGATTTTTTAGAGAGAAAAATTTGTCAACTTGATATTGAGGAATTGAAGTGGTATGTGAGTTGACGTTTTTAACGCTTTTTGGCTCAAAAATGTGTGAATGACCTTTAGCTTCTTATTGAGATCGGGTTCAACCCTTTCCAGACGACCTTTCTCCGAATTTTTCATCGGATCTGGAGGATCTTTTTTACATCTCGGTTTAGTGTTACCTCCAGAAAAAATCCACTCTGCTTAAAGTTTAAATACATTGCTGAGAAATCCTGGACTTGGTTCCGTAAATAAAAGAGCAATAAAAATAGCGCTGGAGGTCAGAACTTTTAGGGAATATATAATACGAGGAGATGAAGAGGAATTCTGAATTATGAATACATAAAGGCCGATCTAGATTTCGGAGGTAATTTATTAAAGAGAATGATGTAGAGATGATAATGTGAAATGAAGACAAGACTTGGTTTATATGCAAATCTCTGCTTCAAAGTCTTTTAAGGACAGAGAGGGAGACGTTGTTGGGGGAAAGTGGATGCTTTATTCGGCCCCAGGAAGTGGAGTCTTGAGTTTTTATGTTTTTATTAAGTGTTGAAAACACTTTATGCGAACGACAAGTCCGTCTGTCCGTCCGTCTGTCCGTCCGTCTGTCCGTCCGTCTGTCCGTCTGTCCGTCCGTCTGTCCGAGCGATAACTGGAGAACGGCTTGACCTACGGTCACCAAATTTTGTACACTTATTCCTTGGGTCCTAACACAGGCTAAGTTCGAACTTGGGTCAAATCGGTCGCACCCCCTGACCCCCATCAATTAAACCCCAAAACAAACCATTAAATCAAACAGAATAGTGATATGTAGGAGTCCAACGCCAGGATAGAGCTCTTATTCATTTATTTTAAAACTGACGCTTACGTAGTTTATATTACACTCTATGTCTATCATCTATACATGATAATACCCTGAACCTATATTTCAGAGTGCGAAACCTGGGATTTTTGGGGAAATTGAGATATGGGGTTTAAACGATTCCCATGAGTAATAGAACATCTTTGACGGATACGGGACCACTCCTACTGACACCAGGGTGCAAAACCCGGGCTTTTTGGGGAAATTGAGATTTAGTTTGTTTATCGTTATATTTTCAACACTTGGTTACACCCGTTACATCGGTTTATTTTTTATTATTATTGTGAGTAGTTGAACAAGGGCTTTTAAGAGCTGTTCATATCCAAGTTTAAATATTTTAACGTTAAAATACGATTAAAGACATAAAAGAGTAGGGGAGTTCGTAAAACAGCCCCGGGAATTATTTCATGATTTACGGTAATTACATCAATTGGAAGAGCTAGTTTTAAGTTTTATTTGATTCAGTGTACATTATACTGTAAGCATGTCCGGCAAATCTGGAGTTGGCTTCTCTCTAGGCTCTCTTGCTCTCCTGAAAGCTTGAATAATAGTGTAGAAATGACTAAAATATGAGGTATTTTTTATTTTTTAAGACAAATTAAGTTTATGAGCAAACCTTCATAATACTATTTCTATGATCCCGACTGTCTGAAATTAAAAGAAGCATTTTAAGGGCGGGGGGGGGGGGGGTGGACAAATACTCACTACGACCTTTGAACCCTCCAGACTCACACATGACCTAGTAAATTGTAAGTTCATGACTGATATGAATACGACAAAGAAATGCTGGAGGCGAGGAAGTTCACCTTTGAAATGCTGCAACTACTTTACTATTACTGTCCCTGTGAAGATTGTCAAAATATGACATTTATAACTTTCAAAGGCCTTAAGCCATAAAGATCTTATTTCAAAACATTTTATGCACCACTTTCCGACTATTCTTACACAAAGAGACTGTTGGTTCAGGTTACAGAAAGAATTCAAGTATTGGCGAACGCTATGAAACTAGTGTAAGTCTCACTGAAGTATGAATTTTCTTATTTGTAGCAGTTTACAAATTGCCCTGGCTTGTGACTACTAAAAGCTCCAAAACAAATGAGTTTTCATACAAAATATGGAAAGGAACAAAAATCTTAAAAGATCTGTACAATCTAAAAACAAATTGTGCTTTCATACACAGGATATGTCTCTTTAGTCAAAAAAATGTGTATATCAAAGTTTTGTCTTTAAAATTTTCTAGCCAAGAAGCTTCACTTAATATTTTAAAAGTACATAAAGAGATGCACTCATATTGTTCCACTTGGGTTTTATTTTAGGAATTTGCCAAAAGTCATTAAATTCTAAATCAGTTTAGAATTTATTGTAATGATTTTGCGAGTCTGTGGGTAGAAACAACTTTATTGACCAAGGTAAAAAACCTGTAAATGATTCATTAAGTCAAAGTCAAGGGGTCAAGATCAAAGACCCTGAGAAGCACATGGGAGATGGTACAAATGGCCAAGAAAATGTTTTCACAGCATGCCATTAAAATAATTCATTTATGGGATTTATTGCACAAAAAAATATACTACTTACAGTCATTGCAATTTGCAAGTGTGAGGGCAAGTTATGGAGTTAGTATTTGCCTTTTGAAATTTAAATCTCAATTACTTGAATTAAAAAAAAATCAATTTTTTGAGAACATTTCATGAGTCCAAAAACGAAAAGCAGCGCAAAATTTTGGAATTAACCGTCAAAGAAAAAGTTCTACTGTAAACTTAAACGATTTCTGCCACTTCCTAATTTGCCTCGATCATGATTTCTAACGATACTGATCTAAAACTTGGTTAAATCGAACCATAAAAAAAACAAAATTGAAGTCTGAAGTAGTAGCAGAATTCTACTTACTTCGAAATGTGCATATTAAAATATTCCAATTCCGATTGTTATTATTATAACTGTTTGTGATAAATTTCATGTTCATACGCTATTAAAGAAGCATTTGATTGATTCTGATAAAGGCTTTTCCCATTTCGAAAATTTCAAGAACTTGACAATAAATCTTGAACCGGTCCAATTGACGAATCAGCAGTACACTTTTCAAATTGAATTAAATTACGCCAAATATGGTCACGAAGACGGTTCATGTTCCGAGCTTTCTATTACAAGCCCGAGAGGGTCGTAAAATATGCAAATTTATTTACAAAAGGGAATTTAAAACTTATTGAATTCATTATTCCACATATGCAGATGCCAAAATCGAAGTAATCCAGAATACGATCGATATGAATATTATGATAAATAATAATGAATATTAATTAGCCCAACTCATGAATCGCTTGTAATTACACAAAATTGACAGCCTTAAATCTTGTTATTCTAAAAGAATTGTTTCCTTCATTTTGATGATCTCTCTTCAATTACAAACTTCAAGCAATTACTGTGTAATTACCCAAAGGTAGCAAAAAAGTGGGTCTTTGAAATCAATTAAGGATATTTGAATTCAGTTATTTTGTGAAACAAAGATGGTCATGAAACGTATAGAATTTCAAGGAGCTCATTAGGCGAGCAATTAAAAAATAACCGTGCAAATTAATTGCAGCAACTGTGTTCATTTTTGGCAAAAGCTCGACTAACTATTTGTCTAATTGGTTTGAGGCTTTAAAAATTCCAACGCTATTATTTAGGATTTGTCGACTCCGGTTCCAACTCGTTCCTTTTACACGAAACCGACTATATAAGCTTATCTGAAGTACCAGGGAATTTAAATATTTTACAAACCAATGAAAGATTTATGTTTGCGAAGGTATATTATTAGGACAAACATCTTTTGGCCGGGTTGCGTAGGTCGGTGGTCGGTGGTCAATGGTGATTGGTACGGTGTCAGGAATGGTTCTACTCCTTGTGCCTTGTCTCTTTGTTCACCGGAGATGATCAAATGGAATGGAGCTAATAGGGCATTTAAAAATACATAGAAGGAAAGCAGGTTTTGCCAAAAAGTTTCATTGTCAATGCTTTTATAAAGGCTGAAAGTCAAATCCAACTCGGATCGTCAACGTTCTTGGTTTGGTAATCGAGGATTCTGTTTTAGTTTTGGCCAGCAACTGTTTGTGCAGGAATCATTCTCTCTAACTCGGTTCATGTTCTTATATGGAGTGGGAATGCCGGCTCGGATGGACTTGTACTAATAATAATAAGCTGACTTTGACTGAAAACTGAAACTGAAGAGATGAGGATGATGTGGGGGCAGTATTATGGACTGAAATCAGATCCAAAGCAAACTTGATGCAGTTTGCCCTACAGACAAAATGACCAACTTCATCTCACTTGATCTTGACTTTGGCTAATCCCCTTGGACACATTCCCTTCTTATTTAATTTACACTTTTTTAGTATGGACGGTGGCTAATTTTTTTCGACTCGATTCGGCCGTTTGTTAATAAAAATTTTTGTATTAAAAATTGTGTGAATTTTCGAAAACTAAGGTATTGAAGTACAATTTTTTCTGAAAATTCTGGATCTACCACGATCTGCTGATTTTACTTTAAGGATTCAGGATATTTTGGATCACAGTACTTGAACCGCATCAGTTGAGATCAATATCGGAGGGGGATTCCAGCCTCCAGCTTTTACATTCAGGCAGGATCCCTGTTAGTCTTTGATATGCAGAGGACATGAACAAGATCTCGTGTCGATGTAGATGTCTAGAGAACCACTTAAGTGATTTATTGCAAACAAGTCTCAAGTTGTCGAAATCACATAAATGCATTTGAATGGGATATTTATTTGAATGGAAGGTCGTGCATTCATTTGGTATAGTTTAAAGATATCCCTTTGATTTATTATCGTCAACTTAAAAGGCTTGAAATGTGTAAAATGTTATTGATTTTGGCGTTTACCATGTTTAAATTATTATTTAGGGGTGTACTTATTCAGCGGGGGTGCTAATTCCGGCGGAATTGGTAAAAAATAAAAGTATCCTGTGATGATAGCCGTTTAGCTTAATTCGTTCATACACTCGGCTTATATTGGGATTAAGATGGTAATAGAATTGACACGGACAGTTGACAGTTGACACGGATATATATTTTTGTCATAATGTTCGGATTATGTGGTTTTACGGATTTACGTAGAGTTTTTTTATATATTTTTTACGCCTGTCATTAATAAAAGGGACGGATCAGTGTTCTCATAAAAATGTCCAAAGACATTTCATCAGCACAGATGCCTCCGGAGAGATAAACAAGGTTCCTCCTCTGTAGTCGAGAGGTAACAGAGATCTGGGACCAAAACGGATCAACAGAATCATAAATCTTCATAAAAACTCGCCTTCTTTATAATTCCGGACATTTAGTCCTTTTTTAAATTCCCTGTTAAACATCATGGTGATGAATTTGCATGAAAGGAAATACATTTAAGCGTCAGATGTCATTTTTATGAAATCTTGGCGAATGTCTCTTTCCCCTTCAGAGTGTTTTTATTGCAGTTTGTAAATGCCTCGGTTTGCCATTATAGTTTCGAATGTGTCTTTTGACGAGGCAGCGAAATTGTATCACAACAAAATACAGACTGTTTAATGAGATTCCTCCACTTTTTGAAAGAGAAATACTAAAATTATGATTCTGTAAACTCTTTTTTTTGTGGTCGTAATCCCATAATTGCAGAGAATATGAGAAAGTACCTTCGCAAATATCGCAGTATTGACCACTTGTAAATGAGGATTACAACAGCAATTTTTTTTTTCAATGCAGTTGTAAAAATGATTAAAAATATGTTCTACATAACTAAAATCGAAAAAAGGAAAAGATTAATTCACTTTTTTCAAACAATTTTGACAATGCTTTTTAAATCCAACAATTTGTATTTCAATTTTCAGTGGCAGGATTCAGAAGACCCAGAAAAGCGTCAACTCCGCTCCCGAATGTACAAGCTGAGGGAAGACCGTATCAAAGAATACTACGGCCGCGAAGGGCACGAAATCCTCGAGAGCATTTTAAAACCGGACTTCGAACCGACCGGTGACGAAGACCTCATGAAGACCATAATCCAAGGGAACCAGGAAGTGACAGTAAGTTCCTCCGAATCCCAATCCCGAGACGGAACTCAAACGATCAAATCCTCTGGAATGCAGGTAAAACAATCCGTCCGATCCGTAACTAAATCCGGCAGCAAAACCATTTCCAATGAAGTCGAGTCCGTTAAAAACCGGATAAATAAGAAAGACCGGGTAGCCCAGTATAAGGAGGTCGGAGTCGTAGGGCCCGTCCTCTCCAGTCAGTCCAAACGGAGGAAAGGCTCTTCTGGGGAAATCGAGATAATAAATGTACGTCGAGGCAAGGCGTCTCCGACCTCAATCGGCATCGTCACAAAAAACAATAACAAAGTGGCGACAAAAAACATCCGAAACGGGTTGGACAACGAAGCCGGACAAAAGAAATGTCGTCGAGAGGGCTTGACGAAAGTTGTAAATGGTAAATCATCCATCACGTCGTCCAAAGCCAGTTCCACAACCGCGACAACAACAACCGTCCTTGGCACCAAGTCAACCTCAAAAGAGATGACCAGCAAACCGTCCTCGGACAATAATCATCCCTCCTCCGGCGGCACAATGACTACCGTAACAAGGAAGCTGCGACGAGAGGAAGCCTCCTCCTCGTCAATTACAAGCACCAAAACCTTCACCACCACCACCACATTTTCTCAACAGTCTTCCAGCAACCGGATCATCTCCTCGTCCTCAACAACCTCATCATCATTACAGGCATCTAATCGGAAGGAGGGTTCGAACATGATCACTTCGTCAGGGGAGCTTAAATCGTCCAGTGGGACAATGGCCATCAATTCCACCACCGCCGATCAAATCCCAGTCGGGTCCGTTGAGATTGAAGAGATTCAGGAAAGCAAGCCTTCGGAATCCTCTGTCTCTGCAAAACAGACACTCTCCTCTCGAGGAACATCTGCATCGACTGGGAGACAATGTAAAGAGTCCGGGAATAAAACGAGACAAGGGAAGGCAGATGCGGATGTAATAAATCGTAATTTGGTCAATGCATCCACTACATCTCAAGTGACGAAGTTGGAGACGACCAAAGGGTCCTCCTCCTCTACTACTACTGCTGGCAGAGTGTCCAGTTCCACTACTAATAAGACTACGAATGTCAACCCCAATTCCGATCCCAGTCGAAGTAATAATAATAATGGCTCGCCGATAAAAGACAAGAGTAGTAGGGTGGTGGATAAATCAGGAGAAAGTCCTCCTAAAAGAGGAAAGGGACCTTCGGCCCGTAAACCAACCCCAAAAACGACTGAAACAACTTCCCAAACTCCGACCATAAAAGTTGATGGACCCGAGAGTGCGGCAAAAAAGACGGAAGAGTCAATCATAAGGGAATTGGACATCCTGGACACTTACTTGTCACAGCGGAGTGTTTCAATCGAGGAGTCCGCCGCTACGGCACCAGTCAAGGAACAGCCCGTCCTCGTCGCCAAGGTAAACGGGACAATGGAAGTTGATCACTCGAGCCGAAAAGACGTAATGGAAACTGGATTGGAGCCCCCCTTCACCAAGACGGCCTATAAGTACAACTGTCCGGGTGAGGATCACCACCACGATCATCCGGATCATGACACTCCGGCCTCCGACAGGAATACCAATGAGCCCAGGAGGGGGAAAACCGACGATACAAGAAAGTCAAATATCGAGGATGAGATTATTGTGGATGAGATCCGATTTGGGAAATCAGAGGGGAAGAACTCGGCGGAGAAGAGTGTCAGGTTGTTGAGAGAGAAGGAAATCAAGCCAACTACCAATTTATCATCAAGAGGAACAAAACCGAAGACAAACATTAAAAAGCCGGTGGAATCAGAGCCTCCTCTCCTCAAAACCACATCTGCTTTCTCCACGGGGAAGGGAGCAACAGCCGAGGTGCTAACCAAACAGCAGAAGTTTGATGCCAATATCCTGGGTCGTCCCAGTGTCCTGAGGAGGAAATCGACGGAGAAACCGGATCCAAATCCGCGGATTAGGAAGGGTTCCTCCGATTCTTCTCCAGAACGGGACTCGGTCCGGAAGGGAGATAGGAGGATTATTAAGCAGGAATCGGATGATAAGTTGGAACTGGGTGAAGATGATGAGGATGAGGATGATCCACTTAAACCTGAGAAACGACGGGGGAGTGGAAAGCTGGACAGCCCGGGTGCTGTACTTAAGGCCAAGAGTATGTTTGAGACGAAGGCGCAGGAAGCGGCGATGGACAAGTCCTCTGCGGATTTCGACATGGATAAGGGGTTATCTAAGACTGCGAAGGTGTCGAAGAAAGCAGCCTTATTTGAGGCGAGGTCAAGAGGTGAGCGGGTCAGTATTTCTTCCGAGTCGTCCGTCTCTGTTAATCTTGAGGGGAAGGATCAGGTGGATCGAGTTGAGGAGCATCGGGTGCTGGAATCTCAAGTCCGAACTCCTGAACTGATGCAACCGATTAGAAAGAAGGAGACGACGGTACTGAAATCTGAAGCGGTTATGAATACCAAAAGGTCTGAGAAATTGCAGGAGGATAAGATGTCGGATTTGGTAACAACGGTGGAAATATCTGAGCCTGTAGGTGAGGACAAATCCATGAAAAATGTTTCTAATAAATCTAAAAAATCCGAGAGGGTTTTGAGCCCTCGAAGGGAAGGGAGCACTTTATACAAGAAAGTGGATAAGATTGTGGACACTCTTTTCAAATCGGATATGAATGCGAATAAAAAGGTATCGGGTGAAACTAGTTCGGAAATTAGGAAATTGGAAAATAGTTCCGAATTGAAAGCTTCGAAAACCGAGGCGAGTTACAAGAAGGTCGAAACTGAGTCTGTGGTTTCAAAACAATCAGAAATGGAAAATACGACTAAGTTTTCAGGAACCAGGGCAAATCGAGGATCCCCGGATGGCAGGGCAAAAGTCGAAGAGGTCAAGGAAAAGCGGTCCAGCCAAGAGCAAGCTAAAGAAACGCGGATTAATTGGGACGAACCAAAAGAATCGAGAGTAGGTCTGGATGAGTCTCGAAAAACTCGAGACGAGGCTAAAGAAAAACGATTAGGTCGAGAGGATCGTAAGGAAAAAAGATTGAATCGTAATGAATCTCTTGAAAAACGTGCAAGTCGAGACGAAATCGGAGAAAGACGTCCAAGTCGAGACCAAATCAAAGAAAAACGGTCCAGTCGAGGTGAGATCAAAGAAACGTTGACCAATCGAGACGAAATCAAACAAACACGGTCAAGTCGAGACGAAATCAAAGAAAGACGATCAACTCGGGATGAACTCAAAGAAAAACGGTCAAGTCGAGTTGAGATCAAGGAAAAACGGCCAAGTCGAGAAGAAATCCATGAAGGGTTCAATCGAAACGAAATCAAAGCGAAGCGACCTAGTCGAGGCAAAATCAAAGAACATCGGTCAAGTCGAGACGACTCCAACGAAAAGAGATTGAGCAGAAACAACTCCAAAGAAAAACGACCAAGCCGCGATGCATCAATGGAAAACCGACCCATCTGGAACGAATGCTGGACCAAAGAAAAATCAGACCTTCAAGAAATATTCGAACGAAGAAGATCTTCGGCTCGAGCCAGCTCCTTCTTGGAGTCCAAATTAGAGTCTATGAATAAATCCAAAACTGCAACAGTTGCAAGCCAAGCAGTAGCGAATCCCAATCGTATGACAACCACGGAACTGAATGCGATTGACTCCATCGAAGATATCAAAGAGCTGGAACGACTTTTAGAAAAAGCCACCGATTACGACGAGAGAAGCAAAATCCGTGGCCGAATTCGTGCTCTCAAAAGGAAAGCAGCTTTGGTAAAGAGACCATCGACGGAAGGTGAAGAGTCCCCCGACCGAAATTTCAAACGCACCGTATCAATTCCCACATCCGACGAAACCCAGTCACAAACGAAGCCCAAGTCCCAACCCAAAACCTACGAACGTCGCCGTTCTTCCAGTGAAATGCCCCCAAATAAGGTTACCACTCGGAAGAAGTCCTCTGAACTTCAGAATTCAGCTAAAAAATCTCAAATCGAAACGGAAGTTGCAGAATCCATCTCGTCCAGAAGAATTTCCCGAGATAAATTAAAAGTCTCTTCAACAAAAGCAGAAGAGACGAACTCTACAGCAGAACCTTCAAGAAAATTCAAGCGACAACAGAGTTCTGAATCACCTTCCCCCACAAGAACTGGCTCTCCCGTTAAGGAGAAAGTGGAAACCAAAGCTAGAAAAGTGGAACAGCGGAAACTGTCTTCGGAAACTCAGGAACTCCTCAGCACCCGAAAATACTCCAGAGAAAAAGTTGAAATGAACGAAGAGCAAGACGAGGTCAAAGTTCACGAGAACAACAGTATCATACGATCTACAAGAAGAAACTCTAAAGAAACCGAAACTCCACGGCCCGAAACCCCGATTAAAGGTCACAGCCGAAGTGAGTCAAGGGATAAAATATCCCCCACAAGGTCCCTAGAGGCAGTATTGGAGTCCAAATCCCAGGAGAAACACGAGACAGAATTAAATGTTGAGGTGCAGCGGAAGATGACCAAAGCCGAGAAATATGAAGCCGATATTTTGAGCCGTCCCAGCGTCTTTCATAAGAAACGACAGACAGAGGAATCGAATAGGGAAGCCCTCGTAGAGTCTCAAGTCCAAAGCCGGACAACCCGTGATTCCGTATCTCCTCAACGAAGTGAGATCCCTATTTCCAGTCGAATGAAATCTACTCGAGACTCCTCACCTCCAAAAATCATAAGTAATTTAGAACCCGAGGTAACTGAAAGCCGGGAGTTGGTGAAGGAGGTATCGAAAACCGAATTAAAGAAATCTGACACCTCCACATCGACATCCGTGAAAACGCAGTCAACTGAGGTATCATCATCCAAAAAATCCACAACCAGAAAAGTATCATCGAGAAAGAACTCGGAAGAACTCCGTTCTTCCAAACCCCAAAAGCAGATCCAAACCGATGAGCATAAATCCACTGGAGCCGGGTCACGAAAGAATTCAGAGGACCAAACCCCATCCGGGTCAAAGTCCCAGCGACGACAGTCAGCCGAAGAGGGTCAAACCACATCCAAGAAAAATACATACACTCGTAAACAAAGTTCTAACGAATTGAGATCAACTTCTGTAACTTCAAGTACAACTGAATCAGCAGTTGGGATAAGTGAATCATCCAAAATCTTAACGACTAAGAAGGGAGAGAAAACCCCATCCGATGACAAGGAAATTAATTCCAATCAAGAACAGCCCAAAATCATAACCACCCCGTCCTCATCTCCAGATCAGGTGAAAAAGCAACCCGAAATAGCAACTAGCAGAGGACAGGGAACGAGATCTACTGCGAATGCATCTTCAACTTCATCTTCCCGTCGTGTAGTGAATACGAATACATCCACGACAGCAAATAGAAACGTGTCTTTGTCCACTAATGCCACCACCACCTCCTCAATTAAAGGGGAAGGGGGGACCGAGTCCGTGACCTCAAGTTATGGAGTAGGACCCATAGACGACGACGGGACTCCCTTATTCGGACTCCGGGCTCTGAAGAAGGTGAAGCAAGTTCAGGAGCAATTAGGGATGAGGGAAAGTAAGAAACCAGACGGAGAAAGCACCGAGAGCAGAAACTCAAGCCTCAAGTCCAGTGATAATTTCGGATTGAGAGCTTTGAAGAAGGGTTCGGTTGTGAGCCGAGGGTTTGAGAGTGCAGACTCCTCAGCAGTAGGAACAACTACTGCTACCGTTTCATTATCCTCATCTCAGAAAAGTCGGGAGTCATCAGTTCCGGAGATTTTGACAGGAGGGAGAGGAGAGAAGTCCGAGTCAGTCCTGTCATCCTCCCAAGTTTCAAGTTCGAGTAGCAGGACCTCATCCCGAGGTGGAGGAGATGGAAACACGGGCGGAGATCAGAACCGTGAAGGGATAAGCACCTCTCCCAAATCCATCTTGAAGAAAACTTCATCTTTTACGAGTCAGAGTAGCAGTAGCGGTGGTGGTTGTGTCGTAAAGTCCAGAACTGAGACCGAGAGGCATAATGATTTCGACGAGATTGGGAGGAATGATGATGATGAAGCCGGACAGAGTTGGGCAGAGGCAGCCATCTCCAATCATAATCTTGATGACTCCTCATGGCGACGGAAGTCCATGTCACCCTCACCGACCGGTGGTGGTGGTGGTGGTGGTCAGACCACCTTCTCCCGAGGCAAGGTTGGACGCTCCTCTGTCAAAGAGATGTCGAAGCGATTCGAGGCTTCCGAAACTTCATCAACCTTAACATCATCAGCTTCAAATATCCCATCCACCATATCCTCCGCCATTGACAACAATACCAGTAAAACAACATTTATTCGAGCGGATAGTCCAAGTCGCATCCCGTCCCCGATTCGGTCCTCGACAACCACCACCACTATCAGTACCAAGAGCAGCACAGAGGTGAAGGGCCCTGAGAATATCACCTCGAGAGTAACGACCCAGGTTGCTTCCTCTAGGGACCCGGAGGGGCAAAGTGACTCAGACGGGGCTTATCGCGTTACCACGACGACGGTGACAAAGACGAGTGGGCGGAGCTTCCTCAACGACCAGACCCCGATTCAGAACTTCTCCGATGTCATTGAGAGGATGAAGGGGGAAGAGGGGGCCTATACCGAGGATTTCAAGGACGGAGAGTCATCAAGTTCCGAAGGACGCAATCTTCTCAATAAATTCATTGGAGCACAGATCATAATGCAGGCAGTGGAGCCGATGTTGGTTACCAAAAAGGTAATTCCCCCCGAACTTCTCAAAGTCCCTGTTTAACAGTCCTGTATGATTATTATGGTGAATCTGGAAGTTTAGAAGGCACTAACGCTAATGTAAAATCGAGTAACCCCAGGATTGGGACAGAATCTCGAGGTTGTCGTGATATACGAGCGTTTAGGGGATTCTGAGAAATGGGCTACAATTCCTAGATAGATAAAAGCCGGTTTGCACTGATCTACTTTTATTCACCGGCGGTTGTATGGGAGTCGGGCTCGGGACGATGTTTTTTAGAGTGTAGAGGCGAAGGAAGGACATTAATCGAGAGTGGAAAACATTTTATTGAAAGATATGAATCTTTAAGCCTAAAATTCGAATCGGGCCAAAAATTAGTTGAGTCGTAAATACAAGTTTTAATGGAGGTGGGAAAGGCTGGCAAGGCTGATGGTCTTCTTGGCATTGAATCTCTCAAAGTTACATTTTCGTAGAGTAATATAAATTTCCCATGAATCTTTTCGGAGAAGATATGAATATTCGGGTGACACTCACATGTATTACCGAACCAATGCTTTTGATATTAGGTGAGGTGCCTGATCGGCTATCAACTTTCCCGTTTACAATCTGATGAAAAAAATCTGGCAGCCCGATATTTCGGCTTTCGTTGAGAAGAAAGCCTATCTGTTTCGCATTTGTAATTGGACGGAATCAAAGATTATTGCGAACGAGTCCATTTACTATTTATTACATAATTCCACAAATTCGTAGAATCGGAAGTGTCAAGGACGATTAGTGATAGAAAGAGGGATTTACTGTGAATCAGTATATTTCCAGTTTAGAGTTTGAACGACAATAATGTATAATGTTCGAATCCGTTTATGGCAAAATTTCAATTCCTAAAAACGCTTTAAATGTTTATATTTCCATGTGATGTTACAAATTTCAAAGCAATTAGGATTTATGATTGTCCAAGCAGTTCATCCGGGGGGGTTTCTACATAACCGCCCAATTTGGCTCAATAATGACGAAAAATCAAGAGTTTTTTTTAAATCCCACGATTCTACGTAATTTCCAAAAATTACGTGAACAAATCCTGAATTACTAAATTAAAAGTAATCCCACAACGATATGCTCCCATTCACACAAGGATTTTATTTCAAATTATCGTATTTTTACTAAACTGAACCTCGTCATATTCCTTCAAATTATTATCATGATTACAACATAGAGTCATTGGATTTCCTAAGCTGTAACCATCATCACATCACATATACTCATCATAATAGTCATGCTTAAACCCGTTCAAGCTTAGCCTTCCTGGCTCACCCCAACCCAACACATGATTTCCATACGGGTGACGGAAATGGTTAGAAAAGAAGGTCGGAACGATGATTTCGAAGACATTAACGACAAAGGAGTTTAAGAGAGCCGTTTGCGGGATCAAGCGGTGGAATATGGAGATGATCTCCAAATCCAATCCCCCAATCCATCTGCACTCATCTATTTTTCTAAGGCTGCCTATGCATCCATTGAAACGTGTAAAGCTTAAAACAGAAGCCTTCCTGATAGCATATCCCTTATACATTGAGTTAATGTGAACGAGAGCTCCGGATCCAAACTGCATCTGTGCGAGCGAGTAACATCGGATTTTGAGTTTCGAACATCTGAACATCACATAAATATCACATATACGATATACCGCATAACAGGATAACTTCCGAACCTCCGAACCCGAACTGCAAATGACTTTAAAGCTTTAAAATCTCTTAAACTCCTCCTAACAAAGATATATCCCTATACTCACTCTGCTTCCTCAAAATAGTCAAATAGAGATAAAGTGCCGGGTGCAAAAGGCCTGCCTCATCTTACTATTTTAGGGCAAAGAGGACTAGTCACGATTCTGAGTAACTATTAGAACCCCGTCATATACAGACTAGAACTGAACGGCTCTGACGGACTCCCAAACTATATTATTCCTGAAACATAACCAACCCTTCAAACCCGTCGTTAGAAAGCTGAAGAAGAGGTCAAAATCTTAAAATCCGACTGAACTAGACTAACATAACCGTTTCGTCCCAATCATCATCAGCTCGTAACAAATCCTATGCTAGAACTCAAGCAGAGCGAACCATCATCTCGATTCTCGATCCTACATTCTAAATCCGTGAAGACGGACAGGAAGAGGGAAATGATGCCCTTTTGACTCCCAGTAAAAATCATATATCATCCCGTCCCTCAATAATATGACATGACAAGGAGCCCGTTAGGGAACCTTTCGCATTTCGAAGATCACTTTGGCAAATATTGAATTGCCATTATCATTTGTAGGCGGATAGGAGGAGAAGGTACGGCAGAACGGCTCCAACCAACACATCAACATTTACAAACATCAACATCGAACACTGGGAGCGGGCCATGATATTATGCAATGTAGAATCTAGAATCTAGAATGTCTCTATAGTTCATCTATAATATATAAGGAAAAATAGGACTAGGTTACATTTACAATGATGTACTATAGGGCTGGGGAAAGTAGGTCTTTTACTCGGAGGGATATTACGTGGAAAATGGAACCTGTAAATATTTGTAGCCGGGATGTCAACTTTGAATAGTTGGAAAGTTCTAATAATATCCGATAACCGATTTCCACTCTCCTCATTTATAGGGAAAGTACAATGGAATCTAACACTGCTTTTGCCGAGAGTTTAGGGGAATTTGAGAAGCCTTGTCTTGCTTTGCCCCCGAGCCAATTTTTATTTCGGGCTATGAGATATTCCACAATTTGTAGCTATGTAGTTATGTATATGTTGGACATATTTATATACTGCGAGCGAAGTTTTTTTTTCTATTCTATATTTGAAGTCATTTTTAACTCTTCCAAACGTGTTAATATTGTTATGCTTACGTAATTTGAATGCAAATGTCACATTCAACATTCCCTTCAAAAGATAAGGAACCTAGACAGAGTTTATGAGCAGAGGATTAGCTAACTGGTTTAAATGATTTCAAAAACATAGTATAAGGTGCTAATAACGGAAGGGTGATTCATAAATTGTGCTAACGATTTTAATCCAGTTTACGTTCTCTCTTTAATATTTTAATGGATTTCAAACTAAAAAATCATTTGAAAACACAACCTATAATTTTTTAAACACCTTAAAAATCAGAGACAGATTTTTTTTTGCAATTTTGTACTCTTTTTTATCCCTACCAAAAGACTGTAAATAATATAAAACCAAGAGGGGAAAGTGAACCTGGTCCCGAATTCAGAAATGTCTGTCGTGGTTCGTGCCTCTCCTTAACATAATTCCAATGTTCCTTACGTTGAGATACCCGAAGTGGAAAGTCCCCGTATTTCAAGTCCCGAATTTCCATACATGATCTTACTCGGCTAGAGGTATATAAATTACGGCCTGGCATTGGATTTGAATGTGGCAGTGGCATTGCAGCTGACTTTTGTGCCATATCCCGAAATCCGTAAAAAAAACCTTAAAAAAGTCCTTCGTCTTCTTATACACTTGTCACGATTTCTCGGTTTTTTCTCTCCTCTCGTCTTCAGTTGATGTCTCCCTGTACAAACACCTCTAACAAGGGACATCACCCAAACGTCAGAGCCCGAATCGTCTGATTTTTTTACAGTTGAACATACAACTCATGTGAACTACAAAAACGCAAAAATTATCTGCCCTAATTCATTTTAGCCATTTTTAAAAAATTAAGAATTCAAAAAATCACGAAAAATGACTTTTTCAAAAATTCATAAAACACCGAATTTTGGTCCGATTTTGAAAATTTTTCGAGTTCTGGAGTCCTAAAGAGTTGTTCTTTGTAGAAATCTAAAGATTTGAATTTTTGCAAAAAAATCGATTTTTTTAATTTTTTTATTTAACGTTCCTTGGGTTCAATTTTTTTCAAAAATTAAAAAAAATCAAAATATTTTTAAAAATTAAAATCTTTGAATTTCTATAAAGAACAACTCTTTAGGACTCCAGAACTCGAAAAATTTTCAAAATCGGACAACAATTCGGTGTTTTATGAATTTTTTAAAAAGTAATTTTTCGTGATTTTTTGAAGTCGTAATTTTTTAAAAATGACTAAAATGAATTAGGGCAGATAATTTTTGCGTTTTTGTAGTTCACATGAGTTGTATGTTCAACTGTAAAAAAATCAGACGATTCGGGCTCTGACGTTTGGGTGATGTCCCTTGTAAGCCTAAAAACCTCTGTTAGAGGACAGAAACGAAGGGAGAAATGTATTTATATATGCCTATACATCATTTTCGAAATATAAATACATAGATCATCATCCCAAAGTAAATTCGTAAGTCGTTAGTATCGTTGTAACACGGGGCTCTAGGGCTGAAACAAAGTAAGGATACACTCCTCTAGTTCCCCCATTCCATTTGCTCGGTGTCCCGTACCGTTCTGCTGAATTCTTCCGTCTGGTACACTCTTTTAAATGCCTCCACAATCTGGTTAGGTTTGCAGTTTTGAGATTCCACATTCGAAAAGGAGCATCAGCCTTTAGGGAAAATTAATAGAGTTAAGAAGTACGGTTAAAACCCTGAATTTCGGCGTTTGAACACCCGAAGCATTTCCTCTTCCTCTATAGACCCTCTCTCTCTAAAAATCCACTTCCGATACTTTTCCAAGCTAAAGTTGTTGTAACCCGGTGCGGACTTTGCTGCAGTTTTGAGTTAATGTTAAACTTGCACTCCTACTTACGTATCTCCGTTATTCGGATTAAGGAACTTTAGTTAAGAAGAAGTGTCCAGTGCCTGCTCCTTCTTGTCCCATCCGGCTTCCTCCGACGGAAGAGCGAAAAAAATCTCCTATCATCATCAGTTTCAAAAAGTAAATAGATAAGGAAAGATCTCAGCTTCTCCTCTCTAATTAATCCAATTAGATATAGAGCTCTAATCTGCATCTCTGATAAAATACAATAATAGGCAGGATAGAAGAGAGGAACCGTCAAGGGGTGACGGGATTGAAGCAGGAGGGCATAATTTAAACAGACCGTCAGATTTCAAGGACATTTCAAATTGTTACCAGATTTACTGATTTTGGCTACGACAATCAAAATACGGAATAATATGTGATATCCGGTAACGTAGTGTGGGACAATGGAATATAGGGAGGATATATGGGGACTATAGGGGTTTGAATTTGTACGAACAAAAGGAATCCCGGTTTAAAGTACAGTAGGATCTTGAACCGTATGGGATAGCATTTTTGCACGGATTTCTAAAGAACTGTCAAAGTAATTAGTTGGGGTTGTTGACAGGGAGTTAATTAGTTAGAATTAATATATTCCCAGAAGTTATTAATTGTTGGTGCGATAATCGGAATAGTATCTCAGAGTCCGATCTTGAATGATTTTACTTCAACTGTTAATCTTGGTTGTAAACCATCCCTTGATCACGATCTTGATCCTCCTCTTATTAAGTGTTCTGTTTGTACAAAAGGTGAGCATGACCTCCTCATCAACCTCCAGTCTTGTCATTAATGGTGTGGATGTGGACTCCGAAACCGACCCCGCAAAACTGAGGCAACTGGTAAGTTCAAAGTTGGATTATTTTAATTTGCAAAATAAGTAAATGCTACCTGTCTGGGGTCTCAAAATGTTTTAATTGCTTATGTATACAGAGTGTACCTAGATATTTTTCAAGTCATGTATCACATCTCTATACGAGTTTATAGTCGATTTAAATGTAAAGAAAAGTCAGTTCCGATAAGGAGATGAAATGAATCAAGCTCCTTCTTGTCTCAAGAATTCCATACATCCACTTTCAGTCTCATCAGTTGAATACCTGAATAAATTATTTCCGAGACTTGTGACCATAACCTACCCTCAGTAAGTTCTCATCTCCGTCTTTGGAAATGTTTCCAAATGGCTTGGAGCACCAATTACCTTAGTCCCGTCGTGTCATGTCCTCGTCATGTGCATCCTTAAAAAGTTGGACATATCTCAATTCTCAATACATTGGACAGAGTTATGCAATCCGGTCCTAAACTACAAGTACAAGCGAGATAATAATAGGCGATATGCAAATCCTCGTTCCAGCAGCGTTAGAAATATCGAAATACGTAGGTTTTTTTAAAACTTTGTATTGTGAGACGTAGGGTAGTTAGGTTGGTGGGATAATTTAGCGTTTTTGGTGGACAATGGATGATATGAGTTAGGTAGTTAGTTAAGCCTGTAGTAGTGGGTATGTGGATATAGAAGATGGATGTTGATAGGGATGATGCATGCCGTGAAACATTACCAAAGAAGTCCAGGTTAGTTTTTGGCTTTCGGTTCACTTTTTCAACTTCAAACTTGGCTTGGCCTCCTTTGCCCTTTAGACTACTTTGCTCCCATGTAATTTTGCATCTGGAACGGAGTTGCTTTTAGTTTTAGAAAGAGGCAGGCAGATGCATAGAGAGGTTCGAGATTCGTAAACTAGAACAGAGATGTATGTATGTGAGGTAATAGGTTGTAGACGGAGAGAGGTATGAATATATTACGTGTCTATTTATTAGACTCATATGGCTAATGGTCTGGCACAGTGAAATACACAATACAAAACGGCTCTATGTAGAGGCTTGAAACGATTTGAATATAATCCGCCTACGAGTAGGAAGGAGTACATGGTGTAAGAGTGGAAGGGTTGTTCAGAAATTAGAAACTTTCAGTTCGAAGACAGTTTATAACTCATTGAAATGTGTGCTCTTATTACATATCCAATTCTATGGTGCTATATCAGTAAAGTCTCTCTGTAGTTGACTAACCGGGTAAAACTCGTTTGGTCGTATGTGCAGGGTGCCCGGTTTAAAACTTGACCCTTTTGAATGCAGAAACACGAGCGAATTAGGTAATAGTATGAACTATGAATCTTGAATTTTTGACGTTTTTAAGCTATGACAATTCAAAAGGGTGAAATTTTAAGCCAGACACTTCGTATTGTAGCATATATTGCTGTAACATAGTGAGTTTTATCCGGCGAGTCAATGAGCACATGGACTTAATTGTATACCGCTATTGTATCTATATGCTGCAGTCCGGATTGACAAATTGGTTAATATGCTATATTTCCGAGAAAGTATTGATAATAATTTATGTTCGAGGGAAAAGGCACGAGAAACCAAAAATATAATTTAACCCTCGTCACACAATTCGTACTTTAAGCTTCAAATTCTAAGTGAATTAAATCCAATTAATTAGAGGATGTACTTTATATGATATGATCAATCATGCTATATTTTCTTTAAAGTCATAACCATCTCAATGTGTATTATTGTTAACGTCGTCCTCGACGTCGGCACTCTGAATGTCGACATTTTGACCGTACGAATTCTTACAATTTTAGAAACAGGTAAAGTCGTCGTATAGCATTGGCCTTATGTTTATGAACAGCCAGGCAGATTAAAGGACAATCATCCAACTCTGCGATTTTGTTCGCAAGTTCGAAGTACTTTTAAACAACTGAACATTTTTACTCTCGAATTCCAATCTCCTCCACGACTCTCTAAATACAGAAATCCCAAATGGCCAATTTTTACAGACAGATTTTTTTCAGGCATCTATTTTGCATTTTTTGCTCACAAAGTAATTTGTTAGCAAGTTATGCCCAATGTTTACGTTTGAAATGCCAGGAAAATACATAAAGGCGAAAGAGTGCATTGACAGATAGCAGGGAAGAATTATTGATCTTGATTATGTCATTTCTCTGTTTCAATATTCTGCTTTTCAATTAGGCTTATTGAATTTTAAGTGTACGGTATGTTCTAAATTTTCTGTGAATTTTCTGAAGTATGCAAGGGCAATGACTATGTACAAAATTTTAAATAGATTTATTTATCTGTAAAAAAAACTGTTTGTCTAAATTCTGAGTGTCTGAACAAGTTCCAGGCAATTCAATCTCTGTAGTTAGTAGAACATTTTTGGGTTAAATTCTTTATATTGCAATTTTGTAAAAAGATTTGAAGTATGTATCGACTGAATACTTTAAAAACAACTCAAATTCACAAAAAATACACAAAAAATCGATTTTACACTCACAATTACTCAAACTTACAATTCAACATTCGTAATAATCTGTTTTATACATACAAATGCCAGTATTTGATGACCAATTTTACCATTACCATTATCATATTGAAATATTGTCATTTTAATTGAATTCCAAGTTTGTTTCATATAATAAACGAAGGCGTATTATCTACTTGAAATTGTTCTAATCTTACAACCATACTTCGGGGTATTTCAATGAATGCCAAAATAAATATCACACTCTAAGATGCAATTTAAGAAGGAGTTTATCAAAATATCTCTAGATTTTACTACAAATCCACAATAGACATACACAGTATATATTTAAATTAACAAAAATAACTAAAGTTTAATCTGATTTTTTCCCTACAGTTGTCCGAGGCGGAAGGAGAGGACGAAGAGAAGATAGAAAGTCGGCTCAAGAGTTTGGGTAAGTTTCCCTGTACATTTACTTACAACCGATAAAATCTCCAGGTTCAGGTTGGTAGTTCGTGTAGCCGGAAGGTTCTCAGGTGTCTGTGTTTGGACTCAAACGTGGAATTTCCATAAATAAAGTAAACTACCTTGGATCTCTATTCTAGACGTCTAAAATTTCAAGATCCAAGCATCCTTGGTCCCTACTTTCCCAACAGATCCAAAGACAGGGGAAGATGTATCAGAGCCTATCACATATTATAAATAATACGGGATCCACTATTTCTCCATCTTAAAGAACTTGCTGATAGATTTAGAAGCCGAGTCTCTCATTTCCTTCCTCAATTGAATAGATAAATCTTGACGGGGAAAGTAAAATCCCTTGGCTAAAGGCTCTGTTCATAAATTACGGACGCAGAAATGCCTTGTGAAGTGTGATAAACCAACTTCTTTGTATTTCTCACTATTTTAAGGTCTTTTAAGGTCACTCTTTCCCCGTGTCCAGCAAATTCCAGGTGCTCTACGAGTTATGACTTTCTCTATTTACCCCGGAGTTGTAATATACTGGCGTTGATATTTCATGCAGGCCATTTTTCTGGACGCGTGTTGAGAAGTAGTCCTATACTACTACGGTTCTGATACAATTAAATTTTCCTAACGTCCGGGATCCCATGTTCATCAAGAATTACTTCCAACAGGCTGATTTTGGCACATTACCCAGGATCTTTAATATCTAGATACTGGCGTTTATATTGAGTGCAGGACGTTTTTCAGGACGCGTGGCAGAAATACTGCTTCACCATTATGGCCATCAAACTAAAGTTCCGAGCGTCTCGGATCCTATGTCCATCGAGAATAAAGTCCAGCAGGCTAGCCAGAGAATAAAAAAAAATCCCAAAACTAAATACCAGGCTCAATACAAGAACCGGAGATACGAACAACCCTGTACCCATTCCTTACCCTGTCTAAGCACATTCTGGAGAGAGATATATCCGAGAGATTGCGAATTTCGAATAGAAATCATTTCATAAGATCTTCTCCTATTTTATAAAACTTTTTCCTGTTCTTCTAGAACCTTGTTCTAAAAAGCAGTCCTTATAACTTATAAGTTCCCAGTGTGGTTCATATATTATCTACTTTTCTTGTAAACTTGAGAGACTGGGTCCCTTTCCCCTCTCCTGAACGTGATAAATGCCTTTAACCCAAACTGACTTGATCAGATTAGAAAGGCTGACAAGGTTCACCCTATATATTCCATATAACCGCTTCTTTAAAAAAAACTCAAAGTCCCTTAACTCTGAACCCTAAAGATCTCAACATCCGAATCAATAAATTCAAATCTCTTTTTAAGATCGGAGTCTATTAGCCAAGCCCGTGTGTAGGATTATCGGCTGGCAAAAACATGAACTTCATTGGCTCCTAATTCCCCTAATTGATATCCTCTATATAGCCTTGTCTGCGTGTTTGGTTGTATTTGGATATGAGAGGGCTTTCAATTTATATTTTAAATGGACTCGGCCAGTCAATCTCGACACTCAATAAAATAAACAATTTGAGGCTAGATTATGGCTCTAAATTAGAGAGAACAATATGATGTAGGACGTATCGGGACAAGGATCAGGAGAGACAATGCAATTCCAGTCCGGTTGGGAAATTAATAACAATAGTATCACCTTACCCTTACCGTCTTACATGGCATTAGTCTGATAATAAAATAATTTTATAGACTCCCATGTCTAACGAAATGGAAGATCGGGTCGGGATTCTTGTACAATTGTCCCTAATTGGTCAGTCAGTTATAGAATTGGTTATATACAATACAATTACAGGGAAGGTAAAAACATCTTCGGCTTGGACGAGGCGATATAAAATATAAAATATAAATTTCGCGTAAGCTAACACCTACACAACATCCACTTATTATTCCCTAAGGTTAGGAGATTATAGCCTCGCAAGCATAGGATGGGATAAGGATATCATTTCCAAATTACAGTCTGTAATGAGTTCTGTTTCTCGTTTTCCCGAATCCCCTATGGTGAACCGTTTGCCAGACCATAATTCTCAGCTTTTAACGACATTTAGTAGACAGAGACAGAGTTGACCTTTACAAGTTTAAACTTTTCAAAAGGCTCTTATGTTTGAGCGTGATAAGTCTACAGCTTCATAACAGATTTATTCTCCGTCAAGTCTAGATGATTTTTTTTTTAGTCATTCAACGTTTTTTTTATTGGCTTGAGCTCGGTTTTAAGAATAAGATATATTATCGCTTATATTGTTGAACTATATGATGCTACGTAGGACTGGATGAAGCTAGAATTGGCAAACTAATGTGACTGACATTAAAGATGCCTTATGATTTGACCCATTCATCTCAAGACACAATTACCACTCTTACATGTCCATATTTATTTTGGCGATGAGCAAATAGAAATAAACTCCACTTTCGGTGAACAAAGGTTTTGAATATTTATTTCAATGAAAGAAAAGGGAGAGGAATGGGATTTCTGTGACGATTTCTCAAAGAAATTATTACCCAACCGTTTGACGTATATTATACGTCATAGGATGATTTACGGTACCGTTTAAGCCTTGTTAGGTAGTACCTTGCGATCCTCCGTGTTACCTGTCACTTCTCATGCCGAAGGGGCTTATCGGTGGATTTAATTGCAATTAATTTCATGTTTGTCAGCCGAGTTAGAGAGGGAAGGTGAGGGAGGGCGAGAATTGATTTATTGCTCAATTAAGCTCTCAAAACCGTCCCACACGTACGTGAAAAAGTTGACAGTTTTGGCAGGGGCCTAAATGCCACCGCCGTTGACTTGCATTTAATTCTTCCCAAATCCTCGATAACAATCTCACGATAAGAAGAATGGAGCTAGACGAAACTAGCTCAAGGCATCAGTCAGTTTAAAAATTAATTTTAATTTGTAAAAATCCCATTTTTTTCTGGCACTTCCGTAGAAAAGGAGCCTTTGGACGAGGTGAAGGAATCGTCTCCGGAACTGGAAGAGCCGACTCCCGCAGATGTAGATCCCTCGTCATCTGCACCCGATCCTGCGGCGGATGTGACTGGTGAGTTGATGCCATTGATATTAGGTCAGCTTCAGAGTTCATTGGACAGTGCTTCTTCCCCGTCTGGCTCGGGGATTATTATTGATAGCATCGGCAGAAGCGTCGGGAGTCATAATAATAATAATCATAGTAATAGTAGTAGTGGTAATAATACCGGTGGTGGTGGTGGTGGTGGTGATGGGGGTCATAATGATAATGGGAATAGCATCGTTGGGAGTTTGAAAAGTAGAAAGTGTGACGATGAAGATGTTGTTGTCGGTGAGGAGGAAGGAGAGGAAGCAGGATCGGTAGAAGGAGCCGTTGTTGCAACGGAAGAAGAGTGTTTATTTGACTCGGGAACGGAATCCGGGGAAGAGGTTGTCTCATCTCCCGAAATTGGCACCAGCACCACGACTTCTGCCCAACAAACAGTCCACCATGCCAAGTCCGTCACCTCACCTGCCGAGTTCTCCAACTTTATGGAAGGACTTCGAAACACACTGAAACGGAATAAACGGAAAGAGAGTCTCCTCAAATCACAGTCCGAGGGCTTTGTCTCTTCTGCTCCCGAAATAAGTGCCTCTGCAACTGCAAGGAATGGTTCTGTTGGGGCTTTGGGTGTAGGTTGTAGTAGTAGTGGTGGTGGTGGTGATGGTGGTGGTGATAGTCCCTCATTAGGAGACCCAACTCCAAAGGAAAGCTTAATTAACGAGGGGAACGTCCTCGACCTTGAGAACAGTTCCGAGGATCCGGATCTGATCCAACAGGTGGATAAAGTTCTGACTCTCCTCCGGGACTCCTTGGTGAAGAACCCTAATTGTCTCAAACTACCCGGACTCGGGGAAATTGACTTTCTCAATCCCGACCCGAGCAAAGGGAAGGAACTAGTAGCTCTTATTGACAGGCTCAAGTCATCTCTAACTTCGAATACAACCGACCCTGTTCCAGCTCCGACCAGGGGGGAAAGTGAGAAGAAGCAGGACTCTCCACTTCCTACAGTCATAGGGACTTCGGAGGAAGCGGAGCGAAGGTCCGACATGTTCACTTGGGCACAGACCCGACCCCCTGATATCGTACCCCTACCTTGGGTCAATCACATCCAGTCGTCCATCGACGGGAAGTCGAGGAAGACGTCCGTGACGGGAGATGACCTTCCCTGGAAAATGCGTGGGGGGAAGCGGCGGACTCATGGAAGGTCACACACCGTCGGGGTCACCATGGAAGAACTGGCCGAGGCCCGGAGGTACCTTCAGGAATCCGCTTATCGGACTGCCATGGAAGAGGAACAGAAGCAGATTGCGAGTATGAAGGAAGTGGGAAGTGTGTCGAATGAGAGTATTGGGAATCTTGGGAGTAACGGCCGGATCATTTCTCAGGAGGCTCTCAATGTCCCATCGTCTTATGCGGATGTAATGATAATAAACAACGAAGAAGAGGCAGTAAAAACGGAATTAGTTAAACAAATGGGTCGTGCAAGTTGGCAGAAGGACGTTGAGAAGGGATTGACAAATATCCCTCGTCCCTTTGTCAAGTCCGGACTCCATGACCCCTCCTTTCAACCCCCGCCGGAGCGTCGGATGACTTACGCAAGCATTGACGACAGCATTTCTGTGGCTACCCCCGGGGGCAACTCGACATATGCCAAGGTCAAACCGTTCAGGACCTTCTCCTTGGACAATGCATACGACCCGAGCAAAGCTCTCTTTACGAGGGAGGAAACGGTTCAAATTGCAATCCATCAGGCTGCGATTAAGAAGCAAATGTCAGAGGAAGAAGATCGGAGAAAGCGGAGGAACAGTTTGTCATCTTATAGTAATAATGAATATGTCGTTAGCTCCGGGACCCAGCCGGGTAGAGACTTCTCCTTGGCTTTGCCCACACCTTATTCTCCACCGCAGAAAAGTGGTGGTGGTGCGGAGTTGACCCAGTCCGTGATTGCTAGCAGTAATAATAGTAGTGGCGTCGGTGGCAGGAGTTACCCGAATCAAAATCAATCCGGAGACTCAGGTTACACTGGGGATAGTGGGTCAGAGAGTCGACAGGGCAGGAATGATCAATTGGTTTTGTACCAGACGGCTCAGATCTCACCCACTTCCGTCAATTCGAACTCGACGACCAACTTCGTCCAACAGCCCCAGTCCCCAAGTAATCAGCGGATTGAAAATGTACAGATTTCCCTCAAGGAACTCAACTCCTCCGAGTTCCCTCAACTTCAAATCGCAATCACCCTCAATACGAATAACAGTAACAATAATAGCAATAACAATAACAGTCACTTGGGTGGTGGTGGTGGTAAAGGAGGGAGTCTCAGTGACTCGGGCCAAATTTCCTCTCAATTTCATGGACATAATAGTAATATGCACCAGGCCGTGGTAACTAGGGTGCAGAACTTCGGTTCGGACAACAACTTAGTTGGGCAAGGAACTGGTGCTTCGAATAGTAAAGCCTTGCGGTACAAAAGCAAAACTGAGAGAAAGAAACGGTTAAAACGAGCGAATACAATTGACATTCCACAACCCCCTGGGTTCCTCCTTAGTAATGACGATGATTCGGAAATGGAAGATGAGGAGGACTCGGATGCGGATAACCTTAACCCAAACCCTTCGGGCAAGTCTATGCAATTTACCTATGCCCCTTTCAAGCCAAGGACGGATGGTGACCGGAAGTTCCTTGCTTTCTTGGAGAAGAATAATGCAGTGGCTGAAAGTAGGCCTGCGAGACCGGCTTATCTCGGCGTAAATGACAACTTCTGGAATAATCGGTTCTTCAACCTGAAGTCCAGCTTTGAATCGAGCAGTCAGGGATCGAGTCCGAGTGCGTCCCCAATAATGTCACCCAATCGACCTCCTCGATCCGTCTCCGAAATGGCCTTAACACATGGAGTGACTCCGACGGATGCTTATACGAAGCCTGTTTGGGCCACCACAGATCCGGGACAGTTGCCTCAACAGGTGAAGACGAAGCTTCAGGTCTTTGAAGGTAAGAATGTAGAGACGGCTCCGAAGGAGACTTCCTGGAGGCCTCAGAATCAACATCAAAATCAAAACCCATACTCCGGGAGAGGTCCCAACCCGCCACATCAGGCTGGTCCACTTTATCAAAATCAGAACAGAAATCAAAACCAACGAAGAGAAAACCAATTTCTGGCTAGCAGTAGCGTTTACAGCACGAACGTAGTTCGACCCCCGATGCTCCATGATAAGAAGCCCAGCTTCGATAATCAAAACCTGAATAATAATTTAGTCAAACGGCCTGTAGCAATGAAGGCAGGGGCTAGTAATCCCCCTCCGGTGTCTCACTCACATCTACAGCCACAGCCACCCCCACTTGCACCAAGGAATGCCCCGCCTGCACCCACTTCAGCAGCTGATGGAGTTCATATGGTCCATGCTACAGCTTCCGCTTTGGAAGCTATGAAGAAATCGGGATTTGGCCCAACTGCTGTTGTCCAGCCTCAGAGATCAAATCAGCAAGGTAACCATCCTCATTCTGGTCAACCACCTCCACTTCCACCAAAGACAAACTTGCAAGAGAAGATTGACCTTCCTTGGGCCAAAAAGGACCCCTTGTCCCCTTCCTCGGATGGGAAAGCTAGGGATGTTAATGCTGGGAGGATTTTACTATCAAAAGCCAGATTTGAACAGATGAGTCAACCAGAATTAGTCCCGATGGCCCCAGCAGTTGCACATCCTCCTATTGCAGCCCCACCGCCTATCCCTCCGAAATCCGTCAAACCCGTGCCTAATAGTCAGTTTGCAGTGTACAATCAGCAAGGGAAATTCACCCAGCAATCCGGGATGAGGCCAGGAATCCCAACAGCCTCCGTTCCCAATGTTTCCAACATAGGAAGGGGATACGATCAGCCAATTAAAACTCTTAATGTAAGTGGAGCTGGAGGTGTAATTAAGGCTAAACTCGGGTCTTTTGAAGTTACGCAAAGCTTCGATGAAGATTACAAGCGGAAAGTAGAGCATCAACCCACGACTGGGAGACTTCAGATTATGAGAAGTGATCCTCAAGTGAAGGAGCAAAGGGGGCCCTTTGGTCATGCACAACAGGAGCCTTCAACGGGGGCCAGGTCAGCCTTCGCAAGGAAGGTCTCGTCATCTGAACCCTCTTCAAGGAGGTCATCGGGTCAGGAAGACGAGGAAGTTGTAGTCAATAGCAATCGGAAGCCGAGTGTCGATGCTACCACTCCAGACGGTGTTGTCATTCAGACCCCTGTCGTTGCTAAGGTGATGCGAGGTCCACAGCAACAGAGGGTTGTGATGACGAGCAACCGGCTATCTTCTCTAAACGACGATCCTCAAACATCTCGGCTCACAAATGCCCGATCTAACATCCGAAATATCCTCAATCAGTACCAACAAAAGTCCCCTTCGAACGACGATTCCTCTGATACGTCTCCTCCAATACTACGAGCCAACCTCCAGCTGAGTCTCCCCCCATTGACAAAGTCCATGTCGGGGGATGCAGTGTTGCAGGGTCACTTCAGGCCAACAAGCCTGATTGTCGGTCCCGAAGATCTGAGCCTTCACCAGTCCTCATCTCCAAGCCTTCGTCAATACAGTCCTCCAAGTGCTGCGACAATTTCTCCGGCATCCATACCGGTTTCCCCCAAGCAAATCTCCCCCATGAGAAGAGAGCAAGAACCCTTGCAACCGAAACCGCAGAATCCGGTCATTCCAAGGCAGCGAAGCCTTTCCGAATTCCCCAAATTAGCCCCTGCTCCCAATATCGGCGTCCTCACAGTTCAAACCGACGACCTCGGAGGCGTAGCAAAAGGTCGGAGTTCAAATCTAGTTCCAGCGGCTCAGAAACCACAAGAGTCGGTTACAGACGGTTCGGAGAAGTATATCAAACTGACGTCGAAACACATGCAACATCAGCAACAAAGAAATGTACCTGTACAAACCCCCACCTCACAAAAGCAAGCTTCGGACTCACAAAGCTCAAAGGCTCCTAAGGTCCTCAAATCCTACCCTGCAACGGATAGTTTACAGAGGACTTCGTCGGGAAGCAGTATTTTCAATCGAGCACAGAGCCTCTTCCTAAGTTCCCAGGACGGGATGCCCCCAACAACGAAAGCAAGGCCAAAGCCCCCAACGCTCCCTAAGACCCATGGAATGTTCCCAAAACAATTCGAGGCTCAGATGTCCCCCGACAGTGCCAACAAGAAACAACGGGAGATCGAGACTTACTTCAAGCAACAACAGCAACAGATTCAAATGCAACAGCACCAACAACAACTTCAGCACCAGCAACAACAACAACAACAACAAAAACAATTGCCGAAACAACTCCCCCAGTTCCAGCTCCAACAACAAAGTGTCAAGAGCAAAGGGACTCTGCTACGGAAAAGTGCCTCTCACAGTAAAATCATGAATCGACAACGGTCTCTTTCGGATGGCGAAGAGGACGTGGATCAAATCTTTGAGAGTCTTTTCAAGGCTTCCGGTACGCCTCCAGTTCCGTCCAACTTTGCGTTCGGATTTCTAAGCGTTTTCACACTGACCACAATTAACGCTGGTTGTTTTAGCATTCAGAGTTGAGAGATTGAGTTGACTGCACCTCTTAATTCATAATTAATGCCCTCCTCGTTCACACTTGAAATGGGTTTTGAAATTCAAAACCATCTTCAATCTTGGCTCTTGACCCTGTTCAATCTAAAAAGTGTGCCTTCTCCTTATGTTGTCGTGTCGTGCGTGTGATGTGATATCTAACCGTTTCCGTTTACAAACTAAGCTACATGTGATTGGAAATTGGAATGACAACCTACCTCTTGTTAGCAAATTAGTACAAATTAGCCTGATAAAATATCGAAATTACAATACATTCATATTACATACGAACACGAAGTTAACAAACTGCAGTTGCGAATAGATAGTACATATTACATACTGCCGATTTTTGACTTGGTTTTTTGCAGAGGTCTGTTAATTATATTTTGTGTGAAGTCATTGCAGGCTTTAAAAACCTAGCTTTGCTGCCTCTAGCTCAGTAGATCCTACCCGTTTCCCACAATTCTCCGAATTGAACAAAAGGATTGCATTTGTTTATTTACTTTGCTTATATGTATTTTCTGCAAATCGGAATCCGACTCTTATTCCCTTGTGTTCTCCATTGTTTTTGACCATGAAAATGTTTTATGTGTTTGGCAGTTTGAACGCCTACTTCTTTTTGTTAATTCCTCATCCTCGTCCACAACCCAACCACTTTCTGTCCTGGTCCTTTAGAGATTGAACATGGAAAAAAGGCACATATACTGAATGCATAGACACGCCGTGTCAAGATTACAGTTTGTCGTTAGTTAGTTAGTTATGCCCTCCTCATGCTCCAAACCGTTACAGAAGCAAAATAAGACAATTAATTAATGCATTTTGCACTCCGCCGTTCCTCTCTCTGGATCTTTTTTCCTCCGTATTATTTATATTTTATCCTCGGCAAGATCTCCGTACGTTATACTTACAAGATCATTTATACGTACGTGAGTGTGGTGGCAGTCTGGTAGTAGACACAATCGTTCCTATCATCATCATCAATCTGGGGATTTTGGCAAAGAGGTTTGGGAAAAGAGTCGAGAGATATTCTTCTCTCAGAATTCACATAAGTCAGTTGTGTATCGTTAATAGTGTCAGGAAGTCAGGATTATCACCAATTCACCATCCCAGCCCCAGGAGCCGAATTACGAGTATTTTTCCACTATTTTTATTTTTCCAAAATTTATAGTTTCGAATTCCAGGAAAATCTTTACGTAAACTCTCCGATAAAATAAAATAAACGCTCGGCTGTGGGGGGAAAAGTAATTGGACAGGGAGAGACTTTGCACCCGATTTCTCTGACTTGTTAGTGTACAACCAGATTTAATTTTGTTTTATTTCAGCGGTGGAAAAGTCGTTAAAGAGTGCTGAGTTGTCTTCAGAGTCTGAGGCTTCTGACAAATCTGTCGAAATGGCGAGTAAGTAACTTCTCATCAGCTATATTCTGGCTAAACTCATCATCCTCAGCTCTTTCCATTCAAACTGATACGTAATTCGAAAGGGGCAGTTTTAAGTCGATTTTCGAAATTAAACTCACCAGGCTATTTAAAGGTTACCATTTGCAATCCTGCATTTGCTGCGGCTTCTGAAGCCTCGAGCAGTATTATGGATTACCCTTTCTATTTTTATAAACAGTCCTTCTGCATCCGTTCATGATCCGAGCAAAAAAATCTCCAGGAAAAAAACGGGAGTTGTAAAAACGTGCGTAGGAATTTATTTGCAACTCCGATTCCCTGGAGCATTTTATCCTTCAAAACACGGGGACTGTACATAGTATAGGTAGGCGGAAATGCACAGAGAGAGAAAAAATTATTGGCAACTTATCCGGTCTAAAAAAAACGGACAGAATTGGATGTTTTGAAATTTTGAAACGTGCAGAATCGAAGGGGTTTTTGCTAGGTCATAATTTTTACTGATCAGAATATAATTCCCAAGCGCTCTATCGAATCCTTTAGATCTTTCTTATAATTTAAACCCCAGCTTATTTGGACTCTCTGTAGTTACTATTTCGAAAAGCTTGATTTCGTTGTGATATTTTTGTGTGAGATCGTGGCCTCGTGGATAGATGGTCCATGATTGTCCGTAAGGGGAGTGGTTGAACAGAGGCTTTTGGGATGTGCTTTTTCTAGGTGAATCGAACCGGATGTCAAGCTCATCCTTCAATCAGTCGATCTCTGTACAGAGCAGCAGTTCCTCTTCCATAAGCTCCTCTTCCTCCAGTTCTATGAATGTTGGTGGTGGTTCGGGGCTTAACCGATTTAAACAAATGGATCAACAAGCGAAAGCAAAGTTAGTGACTTAAAAGACAAACCCCCCAGAAAAGAGATCGCAAGAGTATCCCAAGCCGTTTAAAATATTTAAAATAAACTTCCCATCTATCCATATCTCAATTTCCTTCAAAAATCCTGGATTCATACGATAAATGCAGACAAATTAAACCCACGGACCAATGACAATTGAAAAAAAATCACCATTTTAAACTGCTTGTCAAACGTTTCCCTGAATGCAGACATCCAATCCCGCGTGTATCCCAATTGTTTTCTGCTTGTCAAAGTTATAAATGTCATGTCCATGTATTGTTAATGTCCCCTTATCCTTGGCCTTAAATACTGGAGAAAGTATAGAGACTTTCACCCTGTAAGAAATAGTACTCGATACTTATATACTGTTGGAGCCCCTAATTTTTGACAACACATCCATATTTTTGAAGATGAAGATTTTTGTTTTGACTTGGGATATTTGTAGTTCTGGAGGGGCCCCTCTATTCAAATTTACAAATCCGGGGTTGAAGGCAAGTGCAACTAGTGCGAAAGACATACTACTCTATTGGACACAATGTCGGACTCGAGATTACGAGGTTAAGCTCATTCTCATACAACAAATTTACTACTTTCCCTCTCTTCTAAACGCTCATTCGTACTCAGCTCTACTTTTAATCTCAATCTTCTTTTTCAACAACATTTTTGGCTTCTATTTTTTACTCTAAAATACATGAACTGTAAACCTTATGATTCTAAGTGTTTTATTTATTAGGTTGGAATTTTGACACGTACATTATTTTTATATTTTAGCAAGTTTGGCTTACTGACACTGTACTGCAATTTAGCTATTTTGCTAGGAATTTACGCATTGCATTTAGCTTATAGTTTTTCAATTCCGAATGTAGAGAATTGGTTGAATTTGCGATCTCATTTTTTTCCATGTTCAGTTTATATTTAGGCAGGGTTGTCCGAAATAAGGGCCAAATTGTCCCGATTTGATATGGGCTTTTCCATTCATTAAGGAGCTACGATAGGCTTTTTTAAGAAAATGCTGTTTTGAATGTGCATGCATTTACGATATTATGCTTGTCCAAACGCATATGGAAAGCTTACGCATTTTGATCTTCAATTCTTGTAGATTGCTTAATAATTTATGTATATTGGCTTATAGCTTCTAGAAAAAACAAGACACGAAAATTATATTGCTTCTGTGGATACTACTGTTTTTATTGAAAACATGATACACGAACAGCACATTTCGGAACATTCAGAACGTTTAAACCTCATGTTTCCACAAACTCCAGAAATACACTATAAAATTTGTGAATTATTTTTATTCTTTCGTTATAGACACGGGTTAATTGGCATGGATTTGTAATTATAGCATACTGATAATACTTAAGAATGCAATTGAATAACAGGAATGAATTTGAACTTTGGAATGCTAACTGTTGATTTCCAGCAAAATAACGGTTTCATTCAAACTTTATAAATATTTCGCTTTGTTTCTTGAAAATGTTTGTACGTTTGATGATGCATTTAATTGGTGATACTAAAAAATAACAGGAATAAAATTTGAAAACTTTCAGAACGTCAAAATTGAAAACTTTTCAAGTAGCTGGAGTGACGGACTTGCTTTCTGTGCCTTGATTCACCACTTCTTTCCTGACGCTTTTGACTACAATTCTTTGGATCCAAAAAATCGACGGTACAACTTCGATCTTGCTTTCCGTATGGCAGAGTAAGTCCTTTCATCATTCCTAACTTGATTTTTAGAAGATGTTCGAAAGCTGCGTTCCCTATCAAATATTTTCGTTTCAGCAGTCAAAATCTTAAACTTAATGTTCTTAAATAAGTTTTTCCATTTCGTAATCGTAACATTTATTCTTTGGAGAATCGACCTTGATGGACGAACCAAAAGAAAGTTTGAGTAGAAAAAAAATACACCCTACTCTTCAATTCAATTCAATATTATTGAGAGCATGTAACTTCCAATATGAGCTGCGACATTCTGCACGGTCTCAAGGGAACCCATTTAGGCTGTACACCCAAAACAAAAAAAAAACATAAAAAATATAAATATAAAAATAAATTTTGATGTACAGCCTAAATTGGTTCCCTTAAGACCATGCAGAATGTCGCAGCTCATATTGGAAGGTACATACTCTTAATAATACCGCACATATTGAGAAAACGCGAAATTCACGCATCATCACAGGCGCGGTATATCATGATTTTACGGTACACCCATTCCCCAAAACGTAGATTTCGAACACTTCATACTAAATTAGAATAGAATTAAAACATTCCTAACATTTACCTCGTTCAACATTTTCAGTGAGAAAGCTGGGATATATCCTTTGCTGGACACGGAAGACATGATGGTGATGGGACGGAGACCCGACTGGAAATGTGTCTTCACATACGTCCAAGCGATGTACCATAAATTAAAGGAATTCTCATAGCTTTCTTGTTCAAAATTTTTTAAACTTAAACCTAACACTCTCGTCTACAAACTCTATCTCTATCTTAACGATTTAGTAGGTATTTTAATGATATTATCTGGATATTCTTCTACTCATCCTCGAAATTTAAGGGGAAAACGTCTATGTTCAACAGCATCATTGGAAGAGTACATTTTAGAGTGTGCAACGTAGGAGGTTGTCGATATATATTCTTTGGAAATTTCAAACTCAATCAGTCTCCGATTCTTTAGAGGAGATTCTCATTTCGAAAAATTTGAATGAGAATCGGGTGTGGAAATGTGTCTATTGAGAACCGATTTCCTTTAACTGAATACAAAAGACCTCCCTCTCTTCATCTCTTTCTCCCGATTTAAATGCTTTATCCTCAAAATTCTCATGTACATCTGCCAAGGAGGATGACGATCATGTTTTCGGATAAACACATCTCGAACTTGTAGACATATATATTTATATGTACATGCAAAACGTTCGTGTATTCCACTACAAAGCAGTCTCCTTTCAAAAGAATAAATTGAGACAAACATTTACTTACACACTGGGACTCGGCCTGTCTTGAAAGTTGAAACTACACATTTTTACATTTCAATCCAATGGGAAAGTTAGACACAACAGGATTTCAGAATCAACATGGTTTTTTTAACTAACGGAAACTTGATTTCGCATGGCCAGATTTACAGGATCTTAAATTAACCCAAGAGTCCTTGAAACTGACTACAAGGAATGGTTATTATGGTTCACAACTCATTAGATTGGTGATTTAGTATCCCTTGTTATTCAATGTTGATGAACCTCTTGACCTCCAACTTTTTGGGTTTAAACCGTTTTGATGGCCAAAATCCGATGTTCCTTTGTTTTGTCGTATGCCTCAAAGATTCAATTATAATATTAACAAGAATTAAACTGAATTAGGTTTCTGAATAGCCCTTAAATCTATATTTATTTCTTACAAAGCGAGTCCGTCGCTTCATTAAAAAAAATAATTATAATCATCCGTTTTCGAAAGCTGTAGCCGTCACGTGAATTTGTTAAAACTGGATCGTATCCATATTAAGGGAAGTAACTAAAAATAAGATTGAATACAAAGAAGGTCTAAAGTATTGTAAGCTTGGGCTGCTTTTAAAACGATACGGCCTTAAGTAGAAATAATTTCTGTACTTTTGTCTATTTTCTTGTTGTAAGTGTGATACATTATTTGGGTTATGTCTACTAAAAAAAACGAAGTCTGAATGACAAAAGCGCTATTCACACCCAGAGGGATTAATTTAGTGAACCGGCTTCTTAATATTATTTTATTCGTGAGAGAGTTGTATTTTAGGAGTTTATTTCGTACTATTAAAGGAACAATAACGTGCCAATTTACTAAAACTGAACCGATATCATTTATATTCGTAACTTTGTTAATGCAATAGTTTTATAACTGCAACTTGCAAGTTGATAACTTACTCTTTTAAGACAGTCATTAATCCCGTATTAACCGCAATAGAACACTTTTTATTTGCAATAGAATTTAGTTTAGGATGGAGATTAAACTATTTTAAGGACAACAGCAAATGATCACATTTTGGCTTCCGTTAATTTCTCGCTTATAATCAACAGATTATATGAATGGAGACAAGTTTACAACTTAAACCGAATACTTACAGATTATATATTGTCTATTATTAATTTACATTACATTTACAATTTAATTTTAAAAGGTTTCTAAACATTAATTATTGATTGTGATGATTAATGTCGGAATTAAGATAGGGGGACTAGATTTAAAATCAGACATTGTATATGTTGGACTCAATCGTTACAAGATTCTGTTTCAAAGGCAATTTAATTAATGCTGATTTAAAGAGATGGATGAATTTAAAGCTTTATTCCGTTTTGAGCAAAATCAGTATCCGAATTCGTGGAATGGAAAGCAGTGACATATGAATCAGCAACAGGAGTAATACTACCATTTAATTAATAGAGTTACAAAATATATATATGTATTATTATTTACGTAAATGTTTATTTACTACTAACGAACTTGTTAACGGTGCAATTGAAGAAAATAAAATGTTTTAAACATCAATATCTCTTGAACTTTAATTACATTTGGGAAGGTAATGCTTTCACCTGTAAGGGAACAAGGATTGCGGTAAGTAGTTTGTCACATATTGGCCTGCTTAAAATATCTGTAGCAGGGCTCATCTCAGAACGGCATTTCTCAACTCACAATATCCCTGAAACAAGATCTTCGAAAATGCAGGTTAAGAAAACTCGAGATCTAGACAGATTTTTCCTCGACAAATCGTTTTCTGAACCCTCAAAAATCATCACTTTCATCTACATAATGATTTTTTTTATCTATCGATGTAAATCGCCAATCGTCTTACAAATTCGGATGAAGTGGACATTTTATTAATTTTGACTTATTAGACAATGATGTAAATTTTTTTTAGTTCAACTCTAGTCACATTTTGAAAATTGTTTATGAATATTTCAACAGACAACAACCTCATTTGAACGTCGAATGAATAAGCATTCCGAGTTTTTATTTCGTCTTTGGGAAAATAGCATGCGTATCCAGTAAGACTATAAACTACAAACAATTTGATTTGTTAACAAAAACTTATTGTTAGATAATAATTACTAAACCCGTTATATAGTATATAATTGTAGTTTGCAGAAAGTTTGCGTTGATTCATTGTTAACATTTAATTTCTAATGCACCGGACATTTTTGTTATTGAAGCATATTGGTACAACAATATAACATCAAACATCACATAGTTGGAAAGCAACGGTTTTGATTTCCTAACCTACGGCATTGACAAACATGGCAGTTTCAAATCACTTACAATCCTGCAATATATATAAATGGTAGAGGTTGGTATTTACTAAATGTATTTAAGTCTTTAAATGAAAAAAAATTATCATCTCCATAGTAATTTGTTTCGTCAGTTAAAGCCTGCATTTATGGTATGTTTAGAGATTCCGGAACAGTAATTCCCATATTGCTGGAATAGCACCAAAAATGTAGTAATAATAATTTGCGGAATGGGATGAGGGTGCCGTTTGCATGTAGTTTGAAGATGCAGAGTTGACCCGGATGGAGAATTCGACCGGGAAGTGATCAGAAACGTCCTGAGCCGCCATCTCATCCAGACCGTATGCCGCATCGAATCGGAACGTCTGACCCGAATTCGGTATCACAGCATTTCGGAGGAACGACCCGCTTATCACAATCCTGTTTAACAAAGTAAAACGTTTATCCGATTAGAATTTATGGCCTAAAAACATACATGTTTGGACATAGATATGCTCCAACCCTTTTGTAATAATAAATTATTAGGAATACTTCTAAAAATGCAAAAACTTTGCAGTAAATTAAAGCAAGATTTGTAATAATAACAAATAACAAATGATACTGATAAAGTAAAATAGAATCTCGAAGCCAATATTTCTTAGAAAATACAAACATGAACAAAATAACAGTGAATAACCCCAGACGGTCTATTCCATTTTGACAGGCGAGACATTACGTTATAGAATTTCATTTTAAATCCGTCTAGCTCTTTTTCATACTTATCTTAGGGGAGTTATTTTAAAGTATTTGGGCCCTGGCGCTGGTGGGCGCTTGGAGCTCAGTTCCAGGGTGAAAATACACTTTTTTTACTTCCTTAACACCCGTTTAAGTTTTAGTCGAAGTGACAAGTTTTTCTATTTGATCATTTGCTTCTTTCATGTCTCCATCAATTTCCTTCGTTTTCTCACACGATTTGAACCATTTGAAGTATTTTTAGCCACTAGTTTCAGTTCGCAACGAACCACTTAACTCGGTTCGCAATAAATGCTTATTTTAAATTCAACCAAAAGTTAGGAACCGATTCGGTTTTCCGCGTTAGCTGAACTGTGTCTGCTTAAACTTGGAAACAGACATTTACCGATAATGGAAATCTCAAACTATTTAGAATTTAAAGTACGTGGTTTCAAATTCAAAATTCAATTACAAAAAACACAAGATTACCTGTCATAAGCGCAATTGGTTTTGCCAACTGTAGTGTCTACTTCGTCTCCAATTAGCCAGACAAATCTATCCATATTTCTTAGTTTTAGCGTCTTCATAGCTTTCTTTGACACGTAATTGCAGGCGGCATTGAAATCCCCGAGAATTATAACGTCCTATTTCAAGCACATTGCAACAATTATTTTTAACGGGATTCTATTTTAAAATTTGTAACTTCGTTATTATATTCAGAGCTCTTCAGTATAAAGCAAATAATACAATGTAAAATCAGAATACCACGGACCTTAATTTTCAATCTTTTTTCCATCCAGTCTTGAACATCCACTAATGCATTAATTTCCGCGACGGCATCCGTGGGTTTGACATGAATGCTGACAAGCCCAACTTCTTGTTCTGCAAACATGAAGAATAAAAAATACACCATACAACATACGGGATAGATTTTTTATGTGTAATTTGACCCGAAGCGACATTTAAGCCTGGGGCAACTAAAATTAACAGACTATATACAGTATACTGTTGTTAAAATAGTACTGTACATAATAATATCATTAGTCCCAGTGCAATAATAATGCAAGACTATTCACTAGTAAACTGTACGGTATTTGAATAATGTCACAATCTCACAATGCATTTATATATTATTGTGTTCATGTAAGAATGAACGTGGAAAAGAAATATTTCACGGTTACAAGAGAACCTTTTTTGACTGTACAGTGTAAAACGTCAAAATTATTAGAACGATATAGAATTTTACAGACATCGTGAACACGGCTCACCATGTGTAACGTTTATAGTTAACGGGCTAAAAATACTCCGAAATAATTCCCCACCCTAAATAAATGTCCCAGTTATTTTAAATGTTGTGAAAAGCCTTTCGATGTTTTATAAACCGTGAATTTAGTTTGGATTAAAATCCGGAGGTCAATCATTTTAAATAACTGGGCCAGTTATTTAGGGTGGCGAATTATTTCGGAGTATTTTTAGGCCTTAAGCTATATATGTTGCATGTGGTGAGCCGTGATCACGTTGTCTGTAAAAATCTACATCGTTCCAATAATTCTATTGTTTTACACTGTACAGTCAAAAATGGTTCCCTTGTAACCGTGAAATATTTCTTTTCCATGTTCATTTTTACACGAAAACAATAATACGAATATATATATATATATATATATACATCTATACATATTCGTACAAAAGTTAAAGGAAAAACTAAGCTTGCCAAAAATGGTCTATTGATTTTGTGACTGTTGGAGCCGTAAATTGGCATGGAAAGAAATAAACGTCTACATTAGCCCATAGTTTCTCACCCCGTCCTTTGAGAATTAGCTGAGCGATAAGCGGTTCCCTTGTAAATGGATCGTTTACGGAATCATTGTACAGGAAATGGTGTTTGACTTGGATTACATCAGGCCTGTAATAAAAATCAACAGAATTTAAAAATATATTAGGTAATGCATGTATTTAGTTTTTATACACTTGGGGTTCATGACCACGTTCAAGGTCGAAGAGGATTAAGTATATTTATAGTCGTTTAAGTTAGATTCAAGAGTCAAAATCTATTATCCACAAAGACAGTAGGATTAAACACCTATTATCTTTACAAGCTTCTTGAAGTAATGTAGATTGTTTTTCATTAATAATAAAATAATTATTGCCATTGTGTTCTATGGGTATACCCGAGAAGAACTAAGAAATAAATACTACTACTACTACTACTACTACTACTAGATTGTTTTTCATAATGGGGTGAACATGCACGTCCTTCAAGTCGTAATCGTTAACGGTTACTGGTTACAGTACAAAATCCATGGCTTCTTTTACGTGGACTTTGACATAACCAGTGAAAATTAAATTAAATATTAATTAAGAAAAGGACTGATAGAACGGCTTCAATAAGTATTGAATAAATATTGAATAAATTAATATAGTGATTTTTTAAATGGAATTAATAAAATATTATTAAGTTGAAATTTTTAAATCGAGATTGGCAATGTGCTTTAATAAAGATTTAAAGTAAATTCTTACATTCTGTTCTGCTAAAGCTATTACCAGAATTTATGACGCTATGACTCACCTATAAATTAGGGCATATTGTTCCTTGTTATGCGTCCGACCCACACGAGGGGAGACAACGTAATGATATGGATATTCCGAGACAAAGTTTACTTCTGCCATCAGCTTCTTAATCGCTTCTTCTTTTCGGTCTGTTATCTCTGAGACGGCAATTAGATCATACCGTAAAACTATCTGTAAAAAAAAGCTAGGATTACAAACGGGAAAACCTTCATTTGAATACCGACGCCAAAAACATAACGAAATTACTTTTGTTAAAAAATAACTCACTTTCACCAGGGTTTGTAAGACTGGGTCACTGTGCAGCTTAGGCAGTCCGAACTTCTTCATGTTAAACGCTCCGATAAGTAAATGACGATATACTTTTCCAGTAACAGATGGGTCCTGGTCCAGTTCCCAATCTTGGATCACAACTGGATTAACCGTAGTGCCAACTGTCGTTGTAGATTTCCGTCGACTTCCCTCGACTAACGTCGAGGAACTTAAGATAAATATACTAAAAGATGCTATTATTGAAACGATTAAAATTAGGTCAGGAATTTTAGAGGTTTGGTAATGTTTCGTGTTCTCCATCTTTATTTTAAGCCACAAATCCCGCATTAAGGTACAATAGTAACGACAAATTAAAACAAATTCAGGCAGTTTGATTGATTAGTATATGTTAACTATACACGCGACTTCTCCGTTTTCATCAGAATTTGGCATGCCGCATAATACCTGGACTAGAGTTGGTATTATACTACTATCCAGTACTATGACTAGGTTAAATTTCACTCATTGCATTGATCAACGTTGTCGGAATTCAGTTCAATTACATTCTACTTAATTTAGACGGTAAAAAAATCTTATCACAATTTACAGACTAAAAACACGACTATGTTTTATGAAAAACATTGAGAAAGTCGAAATCAGGAGCATGTATACATGTTCTTGCTATATATAAGTCAATTTTCAATCTTAAAACATCTTTATTTTAAAATTTATATACCTAGGTAGTTTTCGGATTTTACGAATTTATTTATCAGGCTGTAGTCTCATCATTTAAAATATAAAGGCGTATTGATCGTTTGTAAGTCCAAAGTCTTTGAAGAAACTAATCTCAAAAATTAAAGAACATTGTCCAAAATATGGGTTCAAAAATTTAACCTCAAAACAAGATTGATAAGCGGATCGACTTTTTACGTACTTTATGAATTCATATAAAATCCCGGTTTATCATTTTATACAAAGAACATGCATAGAAAGATATGGATAGAATAATAAAAACATATATAAGAAGGAAAGGGTTGAGTGAGATTCACTTCCTAAGGATTTCATTGAAAAAGCAGTTGCACTTGATGCTGCAGAGTAACCACAACAGTATTAACAGAAGCCAAATCCGAATGCCGTTGCATCGTGCAAGGTTTTGACCCAACCAGTAGTTTCGGGTCTTAAATGTGAACTAATTAATCTCTCCTTTGTCAGGACAATCGCACTAGCTAATTAGTTTCATTAAATACAACTCCTAATTGAAATTTCACAGAAGTGAAGATTTATTATCTTAGGAACTCTAGTAGCATCATTTAACATCCACTGTTTCATAATGTAGTATAAAAAATATTACACACAAGTATAATAACGTGTCAATGTGTGTGACAGTCTCTGGATTGGTCAACGCGCATCATAGTCAGAAGTCTATCTTCTCCAACTACCTCTGAAACTCTGAATTATGCATATATTTACGAGGGTGGGCGACTAACTAATAACAGTACAGTAGCCCCCAATCTGTACTTACACTATTGAGTAGAAAATCAAATTCCAATTTTGGAATTACTACTAACGATTCTTACGGATTACTCACACTAACTCAGTCTGATCTGTTTGTTGTTGTTATAATGACTATTTTTTTTGGTTTCGGTTTCAGTTACTTGAAACAGTAAGACTAATAAACACTACGAGATCCACAACTCCTTTAACAATCGATAATTTACAAAGTGGCATATTACTAATATTACTATCAAACGAATAAGAATTAACAACTTAACCAAAGTCTCAATAACAAACATTTCAAATTCGGTTCAAGTATGTTTTCGGCATTCGTTGATAATAAATAATAAATCATAAGATAACGAACTCATACCAGGATAACAATGGGAATGGTGCATAGCTGGAAAGGATTCCAGAAGGAAGGCTGAAAAAGTCCGCGCTTTAGTAGATTTGTTGACGGTAGCCCGAGCCCACGGAACTCGTTGATGTTTGAACGTCGAATTTGTCGTAAAATAGTAGATAAGCGGGCGTTGACAATACGGCATCAAGGGTGACTGGGGTTATGTTTTGATCCGAAACACAAAACCACCTATAAATACACTTATTTAATTAAAATGATCTGTACTGGACTCTATTCACTGGATTCAATTTATATCAAACTTACTGTTCGGGATTGTAGTTACAAGGGATGTGGCCTCGCTTAAAGGTCACGTAATGCCCAGATTCCGGGTCACCAAAGTGACTGACTACGGCAGACAGTTCATACTGTGTGTTTTTCAATTTTTGAAATCCAATTGAAGGATCAACATTTTTTACGTTATCCCCACCACCGTCATTGGTCAGGTGACGATGCTCATCAATCAGTCGGGAAACTTTCGACATATCTAGACGTTCCGGAAACGTTATAAATTGGGAAAGTTTTCCACAAGTCCCATCTTTCCACAACGTGCGCTGTAGATGAAGACAAAGAGTGGCTGGGAGCTAGAAAAATATATAATTTTACTGATTACTGATTACTGATAGTGGTACTGTATATAGATTGATAAAGTTTAGTCTCAGTTGTCTCAGAAGACAATAGGATAAGGATAAAGATACAGCATGGAAGCAACATACCTTCGCAAACACCATTTTTTTGGTAAACACAGACTTCGTAGGAAGTTGAAGTTGTCTTGAGCAGCCCGGACAATCAACATTGCAAACAAGCTGTGGCTTTGAGAGGTCCGCAAGAAGACTATCCACGTTCGTTAGCTTCCCAGATGTATTTACAGGCAATGGGAGCGTTAAGCTGTCAAACACTTCAATTTTTGAAGGGAGCTGAATCAAACATAAGAACAAGAAAGGGCTCAACAGTTATTCACTTTGATTGAGGTCAAAACTAGGAATGTGTTGAACAGCGCATGAATTTGAATATAATGCTCAATTTACAAATTTGAGAGTGCAACGATCATAAGCACAGGTAATGCGTAGCCTATGCAGTGATGTTAGCACTATACAATATTACAGACAATTATAGGTAACATAGTGTATATTAAAAAAAAAAAAAACGTCCTAACCTTCGTCAAACAGCTCAGACACTGTAGGGTTATCCAGGCTGTGAATCTAAAAGGAGTTTGAGATGAGCCTCTCATGCTAGTATCAACCTCTGTGTTTCTCCTCGAGAACACTCGATTAACGATAACTGGTCCACTGATATCATCAAACGTTGACCAGCCTCCTGAGCTATTAAATTCGTCCGATGGTCCAGGTGTGGGGTTCGGAACCATAACAAATGGTTCAGTTGGCACATCGTTTATCTCCTGTTCAGAAATAATTTCCCCTGATATTTCTGACACGTCGTCTTGATCCAGAATACATGCAACTGTTCCAGTCTGTCGTCGTCGTACAGACTTCAACACCTCTTTATTTAAAGCTTCCAAAATCAATTGAAAAAACTCCAAGGTATCTTGTTCTTCATTGGCATGGACAACATATCCAGCCTTTCTTAAAGTTTTAATTACATCACAAGGGACCTTCTCGCTTTGCCAGTAATCGCGCTCTTTAATTACTCCACCGATTGCTAGAATGACAGAAACATTTAAATTATTTATTTTAACCTCGTTATTTTGTGGGGCACTGGGAGTTTGGAGGAATCACAAACCCACCATTCCGAGATTGATGCTAATTTCTACGATACTCATTTCTTATTCAAGATATAATTTAGTATATTAGTATATTACTACAATTGAATTGGATATTATTACTATACAGCACTGAGCGATACATGTACTTTTTATTTTATCAAACGTAAACCGCTTTGTTTAGAACATAAAAATTTAGAATTATAAAGTCGTACCCAGCATGGTTCGGGACATCATAGCTATAACTGGGTACTCGAATCGAGAATAGTTGCCCGGAAGAAGTCCAAACGGGCTGGTTTGATTAAGATTATCTTGAAAAAAAATCCAATCATTAAAATGGCGAGAAGCCGCCAACGCCTGTAGAACGGAGTTGATGAAGCAGGTGTATCCCAAGTTCTTTAACCCTAGGATCGGCTTAACATCTGATAAAAATATAAACACAACTATAAGATCATTGTCGAACGCATATCTTTTCATACATTCAAAAAATATTGAGTTACATTACAAATGTTTCTCAAAAGCTGAAAACAAAACAAAAACACTCATGGTGAGTTGTGACGTTGTGAGTTATTTAAAACTAATGACCAACTAACCTAGTACATACTAGGAAATAACTATCTATGTAGTAAATTGAGTGCATAGTTTACTTACAGTCAAATTTAAAAGTAAACAATAATGTCTGATGTTGAAACTTACTATTACTACTTTCTTCTTCTCCAAGATATCTCGGTTTAGAATCCCCCAACAGATAATACAAACACGCGCCCGTTGTCAGACCAACTCCGACGGAAATCAATATTTTGCTTTGGTTGTTTCCTCCCATCGTTTATCTAGAAACAAGAATCAAATCAATAACCAGTCACAATGAATAACTTGATCAAAAAATTTGAAATTATCAAAAACTAAATGTCGACGTTATAAGTAAAATGTAATAGAAATTACAAGTTAATGCATTAATTAAATTAATGATTCATATGCGTCCTCAAACATATTAAAAAATTATGAATGAGCTGTACAAAAATCATTTCTTTTGTCATAATTTCACATTTATTTAGCAATTTTGCCAGGCAATCACATTTCACATATGATTAATCGACCAATTTTTATATAAACATTTCTGAAGCTAACAGTGAACAGTGAACAGAGAACCATCCACTATCCCTGAAGTTGATCCACGCTGCACGCAACCTACAGCTGTCTGTCGAGTGTCGACAACCTACCTACATCCAACATCTAAAGAAAATGCAGAATACACCGGCCCCTTATAACCATCCCTTCCAAACCGTTTTGGGCAATTCAAACGTCAAGAGAGCGTTCTGTGACTTGGTTTACGTGCAAAGTGGTGTTTTTTCACATTATAGAATGTATTGTGTTGCCTACAAGTCAGTACACAGTATGCAGTACAACTCTACAACAACTTATATTGATTGCACATTGTGCATTGAACCTTTGACCTTGCCTTGTGCCTTGTACATTGTAGTAGAATGATAGAATGAATTGCCAATTTGATTATAAATTCAAAAGCTGATCAACTCATTATTCTGCATTAAAACAATCCACAATCAAGTCAAGAACCATACCTTGTACTTACGATTAGATTCACCACGATCCACGATGTGTGATTCCAGACTTGAGGCTTCCACCTAACCTACTATTCTCGAGTGTGAAGGCAGTGGGGTTGGGGCCGAGCAGTGCAACGTGCATACAATGTACTTCAATTTACTAACTAATTGATTAGTAAAATACTAATTGACTTCTCTTGTCCTGAAAAGGCAAAAGGAGAGTGTCAAAATCACAAGCGGAGAGTAAAGTAAAGAGTTCCTTGCCTCAGTCTCTCTGCATGTTGAATGAAGGATGTTTGTGGAGTTCGAAGGAAAGGCGCCGAGGAGAGAGCCGTTCTCCTTTCTTCTCTTCCCTCTCACTCCGCCCCTCCCTCCCCTCATTGGACAGGAGGCTCAGTCTCCCTCCGCCCACTCCCACTTGCCACGCCTTTTTCGGCGTTTAGTCGTCATGGCAACCAGCCCTTTCTTCTCTCTATCATGCATGCCCATTATTGCATGCAAAAACCCATGCTGACTATGGTTTTTCCAGTTTCCATTTTTCCTTGCCTGGTTTCTTTCTTTCCACTAATTCCTTTCATTCGGCATTTCATCGAAAAACCCGTGCTGATCATGGCTTTTTGTTATCATACATTTGGAGAGGAAGCATTCGATGGCTTTTAATTTTTCTAATTTTTTTGAGGAAAATGCATACGTCTCCGCGCGACGTACTTGGGCTTTGGAGGAAAAGTATTTGGCTTTTTAATTTTTCATGCAGCCTCTCAGGTTTTCCAAATTTCGAATTTGATTTGGATTGAGGAAGATGCATGCATCTCCGCTCCTCGCGACGTACTTGGAGGAAAATAAATGGCTTAATTTTTTAATTTTTCATGGAGCCTCGTGTCTCAAGATCAGTCTCAGGCTTTTAATTTTTCTAATTTTGTTGAGGAAACTGTATGCATCTGCGACGTATGCGACTTGTTTGGATGTTGGAGGAAAAGTATTTGTCTTTATTCTTAGATTTCGATTATCCCATCAAAAAACCCATGCTGATCATGGTTTTTTCAGCTTCCGTTTTTAGTTAGTTATTAGGGAAAAAATATTTGGCTGATTTCTTTCGACTCCTTCCCATTATCCCATCAAAAAACCCATGCTGATCATGGTTTTTTCAGCTTCCGTTTTTAGTTAGTTATTAGGGAAAAAATATTTGGCTGATTTCTTTCGACTCCTTCCCAATATATTGAATATTGCACCGAAAAACCCATGCTGATCATGGGTTTTTCAGTTTCAGCTTTTAGTTAGGAATGCTACGAATTTATGATGTATTTGGAGGAAAACTAATTAACGGTGCTTATGGAAAATAAAATGATATGATAGTTGGTGAGGGTAATATGAATGAATTAATTAAAAAATTGAAAATTGCAATGATGTGGTATGCGGTATGTTTTATTACCGCATCAAGGTATATATATAAGGTATGAGACTCGACATCGTTTTGTAGGATTTTCATAATAATACCGAACTTCCGTTTAAAATGCACGTGTATAATTTCCTTAAGACACATTCGAAAATTTCACATTTATCATGTTCATTGTATATTTTGAATATTTTGATGCATTAAAAAACTGCACTACTTGGCTACTTCGATAAGCTTTGAATTTAAATTTAAAACAACATATTATGATTGAACAAAATGCTTCCGAGTTTGGATTGGAGTAGATTCGATATTATGAGAAAAAACTGCGATTAACGCGACTGACGACGCACTGCAGTAATCTCAATGGCTACTGACCACGGGTTTTTAGTGCAATCAGTGATGAGGACACGAACAAACCAGAATTATAATGTGATGTAATTGTTTTTGAATAATATGATTGCTAATCATGTAGTGAACGTATTATGAAATACCGTCATACATGACAAAAACGCATGTAGGTTTTCCGACTGTCTATGCAAAACAATTAACAAACTATTGACAATGCAATATCGCAAGGCCTGCTGCACGGTTACTTGCTTACTACGCATGCTGACGCTTAACGCTGATTAATAGATGGCAACCGTAATTGGAATCCCTCGTTCCCAATTATAATCATAATTATAATTTGAAATAGAACAGGATTTCCTTGCCTTATCATGGCAATTGGAAATGATTTACTTCCCCTTAATTGCATATCTAGGAAATTATAAATTTATTGCATTCATTAAAACGCTAAAGACTCGATAGTAGTTCAATTAATTAGCAAGATTGCAGATGAGGATATGCTGATAAATGTCAATTTTCAAGTCTGGATTGATGACATTTTAATTGTGCACTTCATTTCCCGACTCTTGATCAGAACTTCGGCTGCCTTCAGCCGTTCCTTCCACTTTCTTCATCATCAGATCGTAAACTACTTCTTCGATAGCTCGAGAGTCGTACCTAATTTATGAAAGAGAGAAACAACTGGTTAATGAACGTTCCAATTCATTCCCGAAGAAAAACTTCGATTTGGGTCAGAAATAGAACTTATATTTGTGTCCAAAATTCATGCTTTTCATTCATCCAAGTTAAAACCGAGGCCAAAAATGGTTGGTGTCAATCTTACTTTAAGGAATCGTATTTCCGTCTCAGCGTATCATTTTTAAAATTCATTCCGCTGAATCCGTAATTTAAAGCTGTTATGTATTTGTGAATCCTTGCAACCAGTTTGTAGTTATCTAAAAAGCATACAAATTCTCAATTATTTTTGGTCGACAAGGTCGGATAGTTTTGCTGGAAATGTAAGGAAAATACAAGACTTAGCTTACCCATTATAACACAGTTTTTTGCAAGTCGAGCTAATTCTTGCCCGACATCCAGCATCCCCTCTAGGTACTCCTCCCACTCGAGAAACACTGCGCTGTTTCCCTTCTTCTCGACAGTTGGTACTATTTCATGATTATCAAAATCAATTATTGATGTGAAGGAAGGAATAAACTTTGTTGGGGTTGCTGGTACAAAAGCTCGTTATATTTCCCAGGGCTAAATTCCCGTTAAATAGTCAAACCCACTTCCTAAGATTTCAGAGGTCCTCTCTAACGTCAAAAAGGGTCCGTTACGGAGGAAGCCAGATAGTCCGATTGCAAATACGGCTCTGATGACATGAGGACGTATGAACTCGGAATAGCGGAAGTATTCTCCTGGAGGCATCTTATCAATGGAACCACGGGTGATGGATGCAACGTCAGAAATTAACATGTCTTCCGCTTTCTTGCCAATTGCCATAACTATTTATAAAAGCAACAACCTTAGTTAAATATGAGAATAAAATAAAATATGAAAGAATAATTAAAGATACGAGGTGCAGTGAGAACTTACCCTTTTCATCGCTTTCGGCATCTATGTGGACCCTTTGAAGGACGTGGACAACTGCCTTTGTAGCCTTTTCCAGATTCCTGGCCACGATTCGAAGATCCTAAGAAAAGAAGGGTTAACTATTTATTTCATTGAAAGTTTAGCGTTTCTATAAGTCAACGATATATACAAACAATCACGGTTTTTACAAAATCACCGTAAGTAACACTGCAAGTCTGGAAAATAAATTACTGTACTACTGTAGCGTTGCAACAGTACATGATATAAATTATATGATTTAGTGGTAATCAAGGTATGAAATTACTGTGCATAAATAAATAAAAGTCATACGTCTTTAATTGCCATATCCTTGTCCACTTCCAGTTGAAATTGGCCTACAACAGACTCGACAAGTTGAAGCTGAAGTTCATCCTGTCGACGTTTTTTGAATTCTTCAGCCAGTGACGACGACGAAGCCGGAGACCCTCCATCGCTTTGAGCCATTTTATTGACAACAAGATGAGAATTGATTTTTGAAAATCCTCAGCAATGTCTGTAAATGTTGCGGTGTTGTATCACGGCATTCACGGCTGTAAACTGTAAATACTCATATATTATTATAGTGTACAAAAAACCGATAATGAAATGTACGCAGATTATAGACCCAATTCACCCGGACTTGATGCAGGTCGGTATCTACTGTATGCAATGAGTAATATGCAGGAGAGTTTGTAAAGATTTGGTTTTGTGTTTTTACACAAATTAATATCATCTTAAATAAATGTCCTGTGTTTCTATTGTACATTATTGATCTAAAGAAAATCACATACACCTAATAACTTTCTGCGTGGTTCCTTTGTCTTTACATATCTCAAATTCTCAATATTTCACTCTGAACAGTCTGAGCAGAACAGAGAAATTCATCCTATTTTCTGCAAACTTTCTCATCTCTAACGTCTTATTAAATAGCAATCCAGCAAATATTCATGCTTAAGTCTTACATGTTATCTTTTGAAGCATATCATATTTTTTGTCAATGCTGGAATGATTGACAAAAAGTATGACAAGCTTTTAAGGTGATTTATTTTTATAAAAACAAGATCGAGTAACATTAAAGTTGATTAATTTTAGAGGGTAAGACTTGATCCTCCTGATGATCCTGTCCTCTTCGTTTCCGCAATGATCGATCTGAAATAGAAAATCAAAATTCCTTGAAAACCTAAGATTCAAGAAATGACGAAAATACTTTTTTTTGCTCATTTGTATTTACAATTCTTAAAATAAATTGTTGAATAAAAACCAAATAACTCCAAACGCTTGTATGCAAATTTAGATTAAAAAAATCCTGGTAGACAGAAAAAAACTAAAGCCATACAATACGATAATGAATAAATATAATTTGATTTAATAGACAACCTTTTTTTAAACAAAAGGGAGTCGATGTCGTGGCTGCAGGCTGAGGGGAAGTCGTCCCATGAGGGCTCAGGATGGTCAGCGACGGGAGATTCGTACACGAATAATTCTGAGCGGTGGATGGTGTCGAGCATAATGTTACTCCATTTGTAGTTACTCCATTGCTAAATGCTCCATTAATACACCGATCAATCAGGCTTGTCGATGCCTTTGCGAGAGAGCAGAGTTCAGCAAATGAAAAATGACCACCCTCAATTGCTGCGAGGACGTCCGTAATTGTGAAAGGGAGAGATACTTCAGGTTTGGTCAGCAGCAAAGTCTCATGCTCTCCATTGCCGTTAATACTATTATCGCCAGTAGATTCAGCTACAGCCGACGTCAGGATTGCACTATTATTGATGAGAGTTTCATTTTCTTGATTGGAAGGATGGCTGGGATTAAGCGGACATATTTCATCCGTCGTTTCGCATCCATTCAAAATGCTTAGATTCATGCTCAAGCTGGTTAAATTAGTACTACTGAGTCCACTTAAAATCATGGTACTTAATCCATCCACACTCGTTCGTATAACGGAAGATTCTTGACCATGACATAGCAAATTATCACTGTCAACAGAAGCTTCATTGTTCTTGGAAGTACTGGAACTAGAGGTTGGGCTCTGTTGTTCCTCTAGAATCACACTGACAAATTCGCTAGGGCTGTCAGCTTCCGCCGAAATGAAGTCTTCGCTTTCTTGCCACAGATCGTCGGACAAGTCCACATCTTCTAGATTACTTTGATTCACATTAGAATTGGTTGTCAAGTTCAGAATAGTCGACACGCCGCTCATACAATTTGACTCAACAGTCATACTATTTCCGTTGCCGTTGGCAGAACCAGGACTTACACTGGTAGCCGAGCTCGCCGTCAAAAGCGGAGGCAAAATTGTCATGACTGGAGATGTTAAAGTGTCCATCACTGTACAAGAGTCAGCGCCAGTGCCGTTTCCGTTTGGATATGGTAGGCTCATTGTATTGTTAGTACCATAAGAATCTACTCCGGTGTGCAGTATAGAAGTGGCTGCATTATTGTTGGTGAGGGTTCCAAGTCCAACGACGCTTGTAGAAACTTGATCCGGCTTCATATGACACTCTGAAGATTGTTGCTGTACGAAATCTGCCGTTACAGGATTGTCAACGACGGGAGTTGGTGTGTTGGGAGATGACATTCTCTTTTTACCAATAGCATTTGTTTCATTTTTAAGATCTATAATGAATTGGTTGTATTGCTCCGGAGTAACGATTTGCATGAAGTTCCGTTGATGTTTTTGTGTCCGTGTATGTTCGAGTAAATCGTTTTTGTGTGCTCTAATTACGGATTGGCAGAAGCGACAGATTACTTTTCCACTCGCATTGGGGTGTCGTTCGATCCAAGCTAAGGAGAGAACGATTTGATTTTTATTTACTACTCAGTACTACAGCTGTACAGCATTTGCATGATAAGATTCTTAATGTCCAGTTTTCCTATTTTTCACTTACTTTGAAGAACCGGATCACTCTCCCATTTACAGTTATATGCTTTTGTTGTTTTAAGGCTCTTGGATGTCTTCTCCCGTGAGGGAATGAAAGCTACAGTCTTACTTTCAGGGAGGCTCCCAGTGTCTGTGCTGAATACAACCAATTGTAGAGATTGTGAGGTAACTGGACAAGAGGACAAGTCGTCCAACTTGATCGCTGTAATCTCCATTTTTAAACATTCAGTCTGGTGATGAAGTTAAAACTCTACACAGGTCCTTTGAAACACTGAATATAAAATACAGAACAAAATTCTATGCAATTTTAAAGTTTTAAGGCCTCACTGCAAGTACAAATCTAAATCAGCCAACACACTTACATGTTCCAATATAAGATCTTTAAGTCTTTAATTGAAACAGCGTCACAGCAAGTAGATTTTTCCGTCAAAAGTCCAAGAAATAGTCAGGTCAAAGCCTGAAAATCGACGCGGACCCCATAAAGACTTCATTCAAACCTTTAAAAAATAAAAAGCATTAATTGCAATTATGACATACTAATGATTTTAAAAGTTAATAGATTATAGCTAAGAAATCACGACTTTTCGGATTTCAATCGAATTTTTACTTTTACTCATTACAGTCTGGTGTCTGGTCATGAATGGACCTTCATGATTTTTTTGTTGATTGTCATCAGCTCTTCTTTTTCTTTGATGTGGTGGGATGCAGCCGCGTGGACGTTGCTGGTAGTAAATTAAATTATACGATTCGATCCTTCATTTTTCAATTTTCAAACTGAAAATAAAATAAAAAAAACATAAATTAAAAACCATCCATATTTGATAAGATCATAAGACAGTCAACAGCCTACCCTTCGCCCTGCCCTTAGGTACTTTCAATTCACAATTCTCCTATCTTTTTAAATCTGAAACACGAAATAATACTTTTGACGAACGATAAATGAGCCATCACAACTTCACAACAACAATGCAATGAACAAATGCAAAATATGAAATGCGAAATGTAAAAAATGCTAACCATGTATGTGCCATGCCACATCACACATAGTGTGTGTGTGTGTGTGTGTCGTGGATTATAAGCTAGAAACACGACAATATCAGAGCTGATTCTAATGTTATCGTCTATCGTGTATCACCAAATTCACTACATATAATATAATAAATATTGAATATTTAATACATAATGCGAATGTGTCAAAGTCAAAATGTCAAAGTCACACCACAAAGTTGCCTGCAGTAGGCAAAAGTATGTTGATGTCTTTCTGCATTCTGTTTATGTCTGTACAAGAAATTCGAAGGAAGAGCCTGTTTTTACTCTATCCCCTTCAATGTGCAACGAATACTCATGAAAATAATTAAAACCAATCAATCAATAAATCACAAAATTTTGAAAATATATTTTGACATAAATATTATAACCGGATGCATGTGTATGCGTATATTGCGTATGCATATATATAAATGCATATTATACTATTATACATATGCCAAGGTATTAATTACTTTGCTAAATGACAAAATGACATGATTTGAAATTGTTGATCTGTAAGACGGAAGTAGACTATCTATTATTATAGTAATCTTGTTAGTTATTAGTTAACTGTAATTAACTATCTTGTTAGTAAAAGCATAATACCGCTACAATACTTACAAGCGGTTATTTTCCCAAGAAGTTCAAAAAACCTCCATGGCATCTTATCAGGACTCCGAGGACTTGCTGCGAATTCTCAAAACATTCAGATAATAATATCTATCCACCTATTTATTTTTAGTGTTTTAATAATAAAATCCCAGGTATAAATTTAGTATACAACTTCGGGACAAAATCAGTCATTTTGCATTTGTTTGTCTATAAATAGACACTATATAACATATTAAGTAAATCTATAGCTATGATGCGTAGTGTGCTTACGCATGGTACGTAATACATAACGATTGGTCATTCATGAATATGATGTATGAATACATGATATTAACAATTAATAGCAGAATTGCAACTCATATTCCGTCTTATTGTTAGTTCCACTAGTATTTCGCTGGCCGAGTCGGAGGAATTCATTAAGTACATTCATCAAGAATATTTTGAATCGTAAACCCGTTTATTCCGCTCGGGTAGTCCTTCTGTTGAAACTGTTGACTGTACAACACGATCGTATTGGTGTTTTGATTACGGACAGCTCCATAAAGCTCTCCGTCAAACAAGCCCATGTAAAACATGTCAGAACATGTAAAAAGATCGTCGTTTCAATTGAATATATTTTTTTTGTGAAATATCTTATATTGAGAATTGTTCTTGGGAATTGCTGCTCGGATAACATTGAACTAGATAAAGGTAAAGATAGATACTATCTATGTCTATATCGGAGAATGAAGACGTAAGGAAAAATGCCATCGACGAGCTATCCAACTCTTTCCTTATAATATGATCAGGAGAATATGCTACAAGTACAAGGAGTAAGATTCTATGGAAAGATGCCACACGCATTATCAACATTGCATTAATACATTGCATTGTCTGCTACAAATACTAGCGATGATAAATGTTACTTATCAACATAGATATCAATAGTTTAGAAAGCTGGAATTTGGAACTGGCATTCAGAAATGATTCGAAAACTGGCAAGAATCAATAAACTCCTTATTTACAGCAATCACCGACGTTATTTTATCATATTATACAAATGACAAATGTTAGCCAGTTGATCTCTACTGATGGATGTCTGGATTTGCAATAAAGTGAATGTATAGAAAAATTTGACTTATTCTCTAAGACTGGACGGACAAAGAGATTCAATCGTAGTGTATTTGTACTTCTCATTATCTTATATACTAGCTGTGATCGGCTAAATATAATATAATTTTAATTTTATTTAAAGTTTAAAAAAACATCAACCTCCAAGGCGAAACATAACATTTAGAGAATCATTTTATAGAATATAATAGATCCTGGTCACTTTGTACTTGACGAGTATCCTACATTCTTGGAGGAGGAGGAGCAGGCATATTTGGTGGTGGGGGTGGATTATGTGGCATGGGTGGGGGAGGTGGATTTCCTCCCATCATTGGTGGAGGTGGCGGAGGTGGCATCATCCGTTTGTTTTCCAATTTAAACGTACACTGAAGGAAGAACTGCTTTGTATCTTTGTTCCAAAATGTCCAGAATTTTGTCTCCATCTAAACAGAGAGGTGATTAGTTAGTCAATTTAAATAATCAAACCACAAGAGTAAGAGCAAAGTCGGCAAAGATTTTAAAAACATGATACTAGACGCCGACACTAACCTTATCAACTTCTCGGCTAGGGACTTTGAACCCAATCGTCTCATAAGGTTCCGCTGCAAACAGCACATACTGCCATTTACGGTCTGGAGGTTCTACTCGCTGTTCATATGCCGACATGAATCGATGTCTTGGGTAGATTCCATCCGCGATTTCGGGGTAGTCAATCTGAAAGAGCAATGATTGTTGTCCCATTTCAGGGTCTCGCTGTTTCGTCACTCTGTATCCCGGTCGTCCAATTTTTACAAATCGCTTCGGCTCAACTCGCGGTTTGTCCAACGCTGGCTAATAGACACAATCAATGAAAAATTTTAAATTACGATCCAACCTAATTTTATATAAGATATTTTAGATCGCATGCATATGTTTAAAAACAAATCATGGTTCTGATTGTTCCTCTACCTGCGAAGGGGCGTCCTTAGCTTCCTTGGCAGCCCTGCGAGCCAAATTAGCCTGATGCTTCTTTCCTTGAGTATGGGCCAAGTAGGAGCCTTCATTGTTATGCAAAGTGAGGCAGAGCTTACACTCATAAGTTCCCAAGTGATTTTTCATAAAATAAGGGTCCTTTGCCAAGTCGATTGTTTCAAGGGCGAGTTGACGGAGTCGCTCTCTTCGGTCTCGATTTGTCTCTGACCAGGAGGCCACCCCTCCGGACCCTGTCTTTCCTCCTGCTCGATTTTGAAAGTCCATTTTGAAGCTTTACGGTCTGGATCTGGAAACAGAACCTGCAATCTAAGATGCAATAAGAAATAAGACAATATAAGTTTTAATTAAGTTCGAAATTAATAATGTGTTCATAAATAATATGTAACGAATCAAATCTATCTTAAATCGGAACACCGAACAGCAAACAGAATTCACAATTCCAAATTCAGTGATTTGAAATATTGAAATTGATATTTTGTAGTTTTTGTGATTGAACCGCTGGTGGAAAAAACTCGGCAACTCGGCAACGACGTTGCCGGGAAATTTTTCAGAAAATCGGGAAATCAGAAAAATTAGGACCCTTTTTTAGAAAATTTCCCGTTTTCTACCGAAATTGTCAAATTTTCCCATTTTTTCCGCTTAAATACGGTAAAAATTGGGTTTTTGAAATCGGGAAATTTTTTCAGATTACCGGGAAGAAAAAGTTTTTTCCACCAGCGGATTGAACTGCCAAACTGATGAAATCCCTTACCCTTCGTGTTTACTTAAGTATTGTGGTTGTATGAACAGCAAAGAGACGAAACGATGTAAAGTTTAACTTATATTTAATTAGTTTAATTTTTAATTCGAATTCTCCAGAAATCGAAAACCACAAAAAGAATTTCCGAAGCTCAAATTAGCTTCGAGTCCGGCGTTTGCAAAGTTCAAAGTTTGAAATTACAGCAAACCTTCTACATACAACATACGTACACGGGTTTTAGGCTCTCCTTGCTTGCCTTCAAACGCGTCCTAAATAAGTCCCCATCCATATGAAATAAAACGTTGCAAACGTTAAAGACAGCTCGCAAAATTAATATATATTGTTGTTCAATATTACTTCGTGTTGGTTTAAATATAACAATCAAAACTATTAAAAATCAATTGTAAAATATCAAAATATCATAGTTTACGTTCACCTAGACGATCGATTCTTAATCCCAAAGCTTTATTAATTGTTATATGGTCAATTGATTTACATCCACAACAATATTACTATGAGACGATCAAAATAATTTCCATAGCAAATATTTGAAGAAACTGCATATTTGAGAATTGTCCTAAACTACCAAGAATACAACTGTTTCCCAATGTGTCCATCCACTTTGCTATTTAAACCTGTACAATTTCGTTAAAAAGTATTTTGTTGTTTGACAAATGCAGTTAAAATCTACTTAAACACTTTTTAAATTATAGATTCTATTTTTGGATCAATTTGAACAGTTCATGAAACAATATTATGAAATGTCCCAATTAAAGCTTTTACGAACCTTAGATTGTTGTTTTGCATATAAAATACGTAAATACCTTTAAAATTGGATTATTGTTTCAAAACGTATTGATTTATATATATCATTCCTGTTTCCAGAAATGTCGATTTAATTACATATTTAAAGCAATAGAAATTCTTTAAAAAACATTTTATATATAAATCAATACGATTTCCTCGAAAACCATTTTCATGTTGCACAATTCATATCAAACCCCAATTTTTTTCAAAATTGTTTTAAATTTAGAATAAAGGATAAAAATCATATATATAAATTTGGTATTAAAACCAATACAATTATGTTAAAACTTAATTCTGTGTTCGGAATTTGATAAACACTAGCGAATATTATGCTTCCATTTCAAAAAAATTGTATTGGTTCTAATCCGGCCTGCTTCTAGGCTGTTTAATTTTGTCTTGATTTACATTGACAAAAACGACGGACACACGGACGGACGGACAGACTGGTTGACATCATTAGCTCTAAACCTATTTTTAATAGGCGAGCTAATAAGGATAACTTACTTTTAAATACGATGTAATCTAATGATGGGGGTTTATTTCGGGGAGTGCAGGTAGAACTATCGCACTACTATGCAGTAGTAATAGTGATAACTGGCTCCCTGGAATTTATCCATGTATTTTTATCCAATAATTTTTAATGCACTTTCAATCTTTTCTTAGGGTCTCGTGGTTCTTGATTCCGGGTAGTTCTTTGTAAAATCTTATTTAAATTTGGTTTAAAAAAATTAAATAATTAGCCGAGAACGGGAGTAATTATCATATTCCAATTCAGGTGTAAATCAAAGCATAATTTACAAACAACGGATAGGACTAATTTTTGTTACTAAATGTTTTTCTAAATCATAATTCCATATGTGCCGATTTCCAGTCCAAGGTTTGACTTTTAAAATCTCTGACTATGAATTTTGAGGTTCATTCGACTTCAATTCCCTTTCGGAATTCGTTCCTAGTTCCTGGACAATATGTTTATAGCACCTAAAACGGATGTGTCAATGTGCCTGAAACCAAGACTATGAATATATGTATGAATGTTTTTATGAGAAAATAATTCATAACAATTATCGACAGCTAGATAAAAATGAACGGCTCTTTAAGTACCTTATTATTGTACTAATCTATAACCACAAGCAACCGCATGTCTTCTTCATCAATTGAAATCGCAATGCCCATTGCCGTCGATAATGCAATGCATATCTATGATATTTATTACTATCGCCACAAAGTCACATTGTACATGCATATTATGTGTTTCATCTTTCATCAATGTTTAATGACCCTTAACGACTGTCTTTGTCAAGGTTTTCCCTAAGAATCCCAATGTTTCTACATCCTAATCCATACAAAAACACATATGATTCGCAAGTCGGCAATAAATGGATTATAGGTTTAAGTATAAAAATTCATTAAAATTTGTCTAAAGCTGCTACTTACAACAAAGTAAACTACAGATTGCAATGGAAACGGGACGTTCGTACATTACGTCTTTACGTCTACAAGTTAAGAAATCGGACTAAAAATAAAACACCAGCGTAACTCTGACATATTGGTCACAATAAGCGACACCGACAAATTAGTGATCTAATTCAAAGTTGTATCAATTGATGAGTCATTTTTGAAGAGCCCTTAATATAAGTATAGCTCTCAACTCCTCCACGTTTTCTCTTAAATTACAGGTATTTTATTGGGATTATAACATCAAAGGATGAGGCACTGCACTACTTGGTAATAAAATTATGACTCTGAATGAGTACCTTAAACTTGAACCATCAACTATCGTATTGAGCCTTGAATATGGTTTAAGGATAACCTCACCCCGTGGGAATGTAACAATGTATAAACAATTTGTGAGAATTACTTCGTAATTCTGCGACATTGATCGTAATTGTTTAAGGATAGTCCACTACTCATTTTGTATAATTCGAAACAGATTATTGTATCAAAAGTCGCCGATGTGTCGATAAAAATGGTCAAATCTCATCGACATATGGGGCTTTGTCAATGTAAAAAGTGAAAATCCCTTGCCGGTTTCCTGAGTATGAATTGCAGTAGTAGTATGATTTTAACTACTGTAAACTACTTGAATTTGGTTTTGGAAATTGGCATTTCTTTGATTCTTTGAAAGTTTTAAACTGGAATACTTTGAAATGGTTTACTGGGATTTTATGATGTGGCTTTGATTTTTTGTTTTGTTCGAGAAATAACTGCATGTGTCTATAATAGTGTAACTCTAGTGAAGCTGAAACTAGTTTTTATTTAAAAAAACAAATTGACGAGCATTCCGTGAAGAAATTCTTTGCAATCATAAAATATGTATAAAATGTGTTATTCTGCTTCGCGGATGTGTGGTGATTTTTTTGTAATTTAATTCATGTATTTCGGTAATTTCAAAGCAAAAATATACCAACAGTGTCATCGTTCTCTCCAAGACATCTATTGAAAGTAAAGCCAAGGATTCGCTCCTGATCTCAATATTTGAAACTATAAGATTACATTTAAATTCAACAATTGGAAAATTCAAAGTTGTTTGAAAAAGTGATAAATTGATCGTTAATAAGTTCATAATTTTGTTTTGTAGAGAGAGAGGTGGACGAAATCAATTGATTAAATACATGGGTATACAAATTTTGATCATAAAATCTAATTATTTTTTTAATGCTATTGAGAGGTGAATAAGTATGGTTTTGTCTCTCAAAAAACAACACTTGGTTATAATATTTCAACAGTTTCAGTGTTCGAAATCCACACAACAAAAAACCTGTAAAAAACTATCCCCATATGTAAGAGCGGACGGGATTCCCTATACCTGCAATGTTAAATTCTGGTAGCTGTGTGTGAGAGAGGAGTCGACGGGATTCCCTATACCTGCAATGTTAAACTCCGGGAGCTGTATGCGAGAGAGGAGAGGACTGGATTTCCAATACTGCACCATGTTAAACTCCGGGGTATTGAGTTTGTAAGAGAGGAGAGGACTGGATCCCCTGTACTGCACCATGTTAAACTCCGGGTGTTGTGTGTGTGAGAGAGGAGAGGACTGGATTCCGTATACTGCTCCATATTAAACTGCGCGAGTTGTCTGTTTGAGAGAAGAGAGAGAGGAGAGGACTGGATTCCCTATACTGCTCCATATTAAACTGCGTGTGTTGTGTCTGGGAGAGAGGAGAAAGAGGAGAGGACTGGATTCCCTATACTGCTCCATATTAAACTGCGGGTGTTGTGTGTGGGAGAGAGGAGGGAGAGGAGAGGACTGGATTCCCTATACTGCACCATGTTAAACTCCGGGCGTTGTATGTGGGAGAGAGGAGGGAGAGGAGAGGACTGGATTCCCTATACTGCACCATGTTAAACTTCACCTTTTAGAAAATACATTACATGACAGCCGGTCTGCGTGATATAACTGATAACTATTCACCAGATGAATGCCTCAATTTTAGCCCATCTTCAGTGTTCCCTTTGCTTTGTTCCTACTTTTTTTTAGTACCTAGACCGAAAGTACAGAATTTTTTTAGATTTTAGGACTTGGGGCTTAGGGCATATCTTGGATCTTACTGAATGCTGATCATAGACATAAATCTATATTAAAAGTATATATAATTCTATATAAAACTCTATATAATTCTGTGATGCTGAATTGCTGATACACAAAGCCGTCCTCATAATAATATTAATCACCGTCGAGACATTCGTTACAAACCGTAATCTTTATTGCACGTTGCCGTAATGCATAATGTGCTTCTTACACTCTGTTACACCCGTTATATGTTGTTTGACTCATAAGTTTTCAAAACTTAAAGCAATGATACAAGAACATGGCGACGATCCTGCCAACTTAGCAATGAGTTAAATTCTGTAATTTCGATGCTAAGAGGAATCCAATTCGCGCGAATTGCACTATTAAAAGTCAACCGTGAGTGAAATCAGGATAAATTCACATGTTCGAACTTCGAACAATGAACAAATTTGCATAATCAGTAATAAACGTGCTTATTCATAATTTCAAAAATTTCAAATGCATTTGAAATCCATTTTTTAGTTGATTTGATATTATTTTCAACTATAACCTTGCTTCACAAGTTTACACTTTAAAATGCATAGTATGTAGCACATAGAAAATATTTATTTTGTATTTAGTAACCCTTTTGCCATTATTCGTGTATTGTTGTTTATCTTTGATCTTACTCTCTCCAGCCAGTCTCTAATCTTTGACCTTTGACCTTTCTAGATTCCGGAATCTAAAGGGAATAATATATCATGAGAGGAATATCAAAAGTAGCCAAATGCCTTCACTGTGGGATCTTCAACCTCAGTTCAGAGTCAGAGCCTGTCTGTCGGTCCTTTTCAAGAATCCAGATCAGAAAGCGAGACTTGTTTCAAAGACGATGTCACTCGACACTGCTGCAAAGTACAAGCAGAGTTTCCTCTGCCCCTATTGAATCATCCGACGGGATCGGCAGTACGGATCGAGATCAGGGATCAAGACGAGGCGAACGAAAAAAATATGCACCTCCGATGGAAAAGGAATCGTGGGCTAGCAAAGTCCTTTTCAATTCCTATCTTCAGGAACATGTCCCGAATACAACGTTCCGAGACCGCATTGCTGAGAGGGTAAATGTATTCGAAAATAAATTGCAACAACGGGTGGAAATGACGAGGAAACGGTTGCCGATCTCAGCTAGATTTCTTGACGAATCTCTTCCTCAGAAGGAAACTGAGGTTAGTACAAGAACAGAAGGGAAGACAGCAGAAGAAGAAAGCGTTCTGTATCCTTTTAAGATTGTCACAAAAACTGAGTTTACCGACGATTCTAGTCCAGGCGAGAAATCACCACAATCAGCTCCGAAGTACCTTAGCGAAGCCGATAAATTATTAAAACACGGCCTCAGCGTTGAAGATCTCGTCGCAAGAAATATGGACATGAACGAGGGAGATGTAAATTACGATCTTGATAATGAATGGATGGGTACACCGATTTCAACAATTCCGAGGAGTGAAATTCCTTGTGGTGGATGTGGTGCATTATTGCATTGTCAAGATACTTCGATCCCAGGGTAATTGAATCGTAAATTAAATCGAGTCCTTTGTTGCACTTCAGATTTGCAACACTTCATTTGAGATTATATACGAGCTAAACTTATTTGACGATACATTTTTGATTTAATAGGTACATGGCGAGTGAGAAATTCAAGATTCGAAACGATAGTGAATTGCGAGGAGAGTTGTGCGTTCGGTGTTCAAGTTTACGAAGTTACAATTCCGCGTTAAGTATCAACGTTTCTCCTGAAGATTATCCTCGAATCTTAAGAACTATAAAAAGTCAATTCGCAATGGTTCTTCTTGTGGTAGATTTGACGGATTTCCCATGTTGTATTTGGCCTGGCATTTCTGAAATCATTGGTAACTTAATAAACATATTATAATTGGGCTGTGCTTAATGTTTGTTCTGTATAAAATGCCTGACATTACAACGCTATAAATTCCTTTTTTCAGGTACAAAACGACCAGTGTATCTGGTTGGGAACAAAGTCGATCTCATTCCACGTGATTCAGAAACGTACTTAAATCATATTGCGAAATGCCTCTTTAAAACTGTTCAAGATAGCGATGAGGACAGAATGAACATCGTTCATACTACTTTGATTAGTGCAACGACTGGTTATGGTGTGGAAGAACTTATCTCGAAAATATATAGAGATTGGGGAAATGACGGTAAGACTTTGTATTCGCTGCGACGTCATATAATACACAATTTCAGGGTTTCCAATTTTATTAGACAAATATAGAATCCTGTTTTGTATTTCAGGAAATATTTATATAATGGGATGCACGAACGTGGGAAAATCATCACTATTTAACGCCTTGGCACAATCGGACATGTGTAAGATTCAAGTTGTCGACCGAATTCAACAGGCTACTGTGTCCCAGTGGCCTGGTACAACTTTAAATTTATTGAAAGTGAGCTCAGCGTATTGTAGATTGATTCGTTGTTTTACAAATTTTTGAGTATACCGTTTATTCTAATTTTGTATTTTAGTTTCCCGTAATGGCTGATGACGGCTGGAGGATGGCTCGGAGAAATGCACGCTTAAGTGCAGACAAGGAACTCCAAAAGGCAGAGGAAAAGGAAAACGCTGTACTTTTAAAATTAACAAAGGATTCAAAACACGCTGTGTTACAGGGCCATATTGGTCGATCATTTCAATCGCGAGAAAGAAACGAATCAGCAAAAAACCCAATGATTGTTGGAGATGTATTTCACATTAATCCGAATTCAAGAGTTCCTCCAACTATTTCGAAACCAGGTCAGTGGGACCCTTCTGATCCTGAAATCCAAGGAAAATGGTGTTTCGACACGCCTGGAACTGTAAATGAGAATCAGGTTTGTAGCAATTAAATGTCGACAGTTTTCGGAGCTTTATCTTTATACATTCAAATAAGGGTATCTTGTAACTTCAGATTCTAGATATATTAACCTTGTCTGAACTGAAGAAAACGATTCCAACCGAACTGATTGAACCCAGGACCTACTTTATCAAAGAAGGAATGACCATGTTTCTTGGTGGACTTGTAAGAATCGATTACGTAGAAGGGTTCAGACCAATCCGTTATACGGTATTTTCGTCCAAACTTGTCCCGGTTACAATTTCTCTTACAGAAGATGCAGATTATGTGTATGAGCAGGTATTTGGAAGTTTAAATCATCCTCTAAGATATACTGCAATCTAACTGGGGATTTAAGAATAAATTTACTACCTCTACCTATATTGAATAACTACTACAGGCACTTGGTAATCCGGCATTTTCTATTCCTTCTGGAAGTCCGGATAGATTGAAAGACTTTCCGAAGTTAGAGTCCTCAAACTTCGAAGTGACTGGCATGGGTCATGATTGTAGTTGTTGTGACATTGTCCTATCCGCTACAGGTACTCGTCGAATTCTTTTACTTTATGCTTTTCGGAATCGTATACAATTGAATAAACTTAAAATATGCAAACTTGGTCTTATCTAGGCTGGATTGCGGTGACAGCTGGAATAGAGAAGCGTTGCAAGTTGACAGTTCACACTCCTAATGGCAAGGGAATGTTCTTAAGACAACCTGCCTTACTTCCGTATGCGGTGAACTTAAAGGGGAAGCGAATACGGGATACTCCAGCTTATCTTCCTCACAGGGTCTTTGTTCCGAATCCTAAACTCTAGATTAACTAGCTCAGTCATCAGTGCGTTCAATTAGTTCAATTTATAGTGAGTTTTTGTACGTTTAAAACTTCAATGAATCTTGTAACGTTTCAAGCTAATAAAACAATTTTTATAGAGAGAAAAGTTTTTGGAAACAATATTTTACCATCAGATTTGTTTCCAATATGAAAAGATCATTCATAGATTACAGCAACTATTAATTCTACTGTTGACTGTATAGGTAGATACAAGATGCATTAAAAATAGTTAATCTTTTCATCTATTTCTTTATCGAATGCTGTTTAAACGTAATTTCCGGGAGTCTATAATTTTTTTAACAGTTAGTGCATATTTGTACTCTTATAATCCACCGACCTAATTAACAGTTTAATCCTGGAAATATGTTTAGCCCCTTTTAATTTATTGTAGTGGTAGATCATACCAATAATCCTTAAGAAATATAGATACGAGAGATAATTATATGGAAGGAACCAGAAACGAGAAGTTTACAGTTTGCCATTTTCATAAGCAGATCTATGGGTTATTAGTAGGGACAACAAAAAATGCAGCTAAAAATTGTCAAAATATGAAGCAAAATATGCAGCTAAAAAGGCCTAAATATGCAGCTAAATATGCAACTAAAAAAGTTAAAAGTATACCAATTGAAACAAAAATAGCATAAAAGTCATTAATTCTTAAAAAATTCTCTTATTATATACAATCAGAACATGTAGCAATTCACAAACTACAAAAAGTTTTAAAGGGAACTCCAGTTCGATTTTCTTAAAAAGAAATTTTATTTTTGGAATGCTAAGTCTAAAAAAAATTTCAATTAAAAAAAATATTTCACCCCAAAAGAGAAAAAAATAACGTGGATTTACATAAATTATCCCAAAAGTCAGCTATTTTGATACTCAAAAACCCTAAAACAGCCAAATATGCAAAATATGCAGCTAAACTGTAAAATATGCAAAAAATGCAAAATATGAATGGCTCTAAACTTATTGTAAGAGTGCCACTAGTAACCCTACAAAGTCTCATGGACGTAGGTCAAACGGGAATAATTGCATTTTTGCATATTATGTTGTCCCTAGTTATTAGTTTAGTATCGAGCTGTAGCTGGAATTATCGATTGTATGCTAAAATCTCTAAGAATAGCGTGTTTAATATTCAGTCAAGACATCAATATGGTTGGAAAAGCAGTCTTTCACCTGTTCCTTCAGAACAAAGTCCTAATTAAGTATTCTAGTATTACATTAGCTCATTGTATTATCTATATTATGAAATCAAAAGCAAGACCGATATTCATGGTAAATAATTAATGGTAATATCCAGTTTGTCCAGCACTGGTATATCGTGGTATCTCGTGCTTAAAATTCTCTGGAAAAAGCGAGGGGATAAGGTTCGACAAGTGTGCAACAGTAAATTGATTTCCTATACAGGACTTATTTTGTCTGCAACTTCAACATGAAATGATAATCCTGTAATCGTTAGAATACAGAACAAGTGTTGTAGACATATCCAATACAACTTTTTTTCTTCTACTAAACTCTGCCTAATTTTACTAACTGCGATAGTGTGCTTAGTGGCTGGTAGACAATTGGATAGCACGGAAATATAATAGAGATTGGTGGTGGCCTTAATCCCTATTCATTCATTTTCCTAGCATTGTTCTGCTACCACTGAATGAGTAGGTATTATTTGTCAATCTTCATTGAACGTGAATTCAGGTTAGCTTACAATACATACAACTACAATTACTCCAGGAACTAGGTGACTTTGGAAGCTATAATAGCATACGGTGCTTACAAACCTGAAGGCTACTAACCGAATTAGAATTAAGGTCAGGACGACCCAATTATACTCCATTCTGGCCCATTTATCCGTTTTGTATTAAGTCTGTCTTTTACGTAGGAATTCCTCTCATTCTCTTATCCCTCGGAGAAGGACTTTCATAACCACAGTCGGTGGCCTATCATTTCCACATCAAAATGCTAAGTCAGGATCATATTATTGAAGAAGAAGAATCGGTTCCATGTAACCTGACAAGCGGTATTAGGAAACCGTCTCATGGTGCCCCCAACGGTAATGGTGTCTTAAAAGCCGCTGTATCTGGCAATGGTACTGCTAACGGCAACGGTACTGCGAACGGCAATGGTGCTGCGAACGGCAATGGTACCGCTAACGGCAACGGTACTGCGAACGGCAACGGCACTGCGAACGGCAACAGCACCGCTAACGGCAATGCGAACGGCAACGGCAAGGGAGCACATAATCAGAACGGCTCAAGTTCTGCCGTCACCGCTGTTGTAGCCGGGATCGAGAACGTCCAGAAGGATGACGCTCAGCAATATCTAAATAATTACAAGGCTCACAGGACAGGGATCTCGCATGAAGAGATGGTCCGAGTTTATTCCGACTGGGCTAACAATTATGATCAGGTTCGTTAACAAAAATGCTGGATTTATCCAATAGAATTTCAATACGGATTTAGCATTATATCTTTTTAAATATGAACGAGACCGTTTAGAAATTAAAAAGGTCGGTTCATTCTAACATGGATTAGACCGTTTCCAAACGGAACGCGTTTAAACATGGTATGCATATGTATGTAACATTTATACAAGCTAGAGGATGTATTTTCTTTCTAGGATTTATGTCCCGGACGATACAACGGTCCGGAAATAGCCGCCACATTTATGGCCAAGCATTACCCTTCGGAGGTCAGAGATTCGATCAAAATCCTGGACGTGGCAGCAGGAACTGGACGAGTGGGATATGAACTTGCCAAAGTTGGCTTCCGGTACTTCTCATTGATACTTGTATTTTGTATGTAGTTTATGGATGGCTAACTCTTCAACGTCTGGTTGCTTATAATGGCCAAGTCGGTTGATATTCCTGAATCCAGTCGAAATTTCGTACTTATCTTTTGTGTTCTACTTGTATTCATTTGCAGGCAAATCGACGCTCTGGAGCCGTCTGAAGGAATGCTCACTGTTCTCAAAGGAAGGAAAATCTATGAAGCGTGTTTTGAAAACGCGATTGGATTCAAACCTGTAGAAGCGATTCCATCGAGTACGTTTGTGAATATATGTTGAGGGAACCAATAGATCCTACCGTCCATTCATTGACTTTACCGTTTGATTTTTATTTTTATTTTGACCTTGACCACAGCATGACTTCATCGTGACTGTTTGTAGATATTGGAAAATATACATAAATTGAAATGATACTTTTGGAAGTTCTAAATAATTTCCTCTGTTGTCAATCGTAATCTGGTGTGCAAGCACCTTTAAATTTATATGGTGATAACTTGTTACCTTGATTCAGACACGTACGATGCTCTGGTGATTGCTGGAGGGATGGGAGAAGGACATATTCCTGTCAAGGCTATCGATGAGATGATTCGAGTTGTTAAGCCAGGTCCGCATGATTAACTTGTCATTGGACCAAATCCCAATTAAAAGATTTTTAAAATAACCCTTTGAACTACCCATTCATTCGGTTGCTTGTTACTCTCTAATTGCACAATGCTATATTTTTTGAAGGTGGCACAGTCTTCATTGTAATGAGAGAAGAGTACCTGTCGTACGTGCAAGAATACGTTGGAAAGCTGGAACCATATATGGAATCCGTTTCCGAGAAAGGGTTTTGGCGTCAGGTTGGGATCTGTTTTGTAACATTTAGCTATTTAGAAATTTACGATAAACCTATTGCTTTTGATTATCACAGTTAGGGGGTTTTTTAAAGGCTAATGCAGTTTTTAAATTCTAGGTTAGCAAGACTGTAGTTCCAGAATACTCCTTCAAGAAGAACGGTGTAGTCTTTAACTACGAAGTATTGACTAATGAATGGCCTACAAATTAGAGATCAAAAATTAATTTCAATAGTACTACTTGATTGATAAAAATGGTGATTATGGATTGTTTGTGCAATGAAGCAATAAAGAAAACGATCAGATTTGTGTTTGAGGTGTAGTTTTATGTTTTTACCCCGGAACAGAACCGTATCAAATACATCAATGCTTATACTTTCTAGAACGTCAAAAAATATTGTATTTTTAGGTCTTCAAGACTATTTTACATAACATAAATACAGACACACCTTGCAATAAACTTAATTAGTGGACAATCATAGCTTGAATTACCTTTTTATATCTATACTACTTTGTGAATTTAAATCCGAAGAATGACTGGTTAGACATTAAAGGTCTTAAGGTATGTGAGACCATAATTCATACTACGTATTTGTATATCCTAATTTTCTAAGTCGATATACCTATAGTATATCTCGTGAGCATTAAAGGATACGCAAAACTACAGAATTAGGATAACTATAACCAAAGTGACATTTAATACTAATAATACCGGTAATAATTGTACTAAATAGGCTTAGTGTCCGAAGCTACTTTTGAACCAAACTGTTCGGACAATGATTAACTCTTATTAAATTACAATACTTAACACAAATCTCAAAGCTAAATTCTCGTCTTTTAACCGAAGCAAATCTTAGAATCCGAGTGGACAAAACTTGGCTCGAGAAGATTAGGTCGAGCTCTGTGGGGGTAAATCTTCGGTTCTACGTAATTGCGTAGACAAATCACTACTTGGCGGATAGAGTACGTCGTCACCGCTTCCAACCGTTCCGTCCAGAAATTAAGGCCAACTTCTCGACGAGCGTGTAGTAGAGCGGCTGCCGTTATCAATGACGTGGAATAGTCCAGTGTCGGTTCATCTGGAAAAGGCAATATATCAAAATGTATCCAGCGCATTGTTCTCCGCCGAATTTTCTATACTTGAATTAAATTATCGATATTTAAAGACCCACGGTTACAGAACATGACTTACACTTTATAAGCGTCTGTAATACTTGCATAGCCGAACTGTGTATTCTGTCCAGGGTGTTTTTATTGAGTTTGGACAAGTTGGATTGGGTTTGAATTGATTTTAAAATATGAACGGAAGTTGTACTTAAGGCCGTGTAACGGCCTTCTAATTCAGTATAATCCGAATTGTTGTTGTTAGACTCGATGTCCGAACCGTCCATAGCGAAAAGCATAAAGAGTTCCAGGAAATTTACTTCCGTTGGCACAATAATACGGAATTCATAAAAGCCTAAAATGAAACGTTCAATCATTCCAAACAGTTTGCAAGAGAAGTCCGATGTCTGTGGTATAAACGCTTGCAATCGCTTGATTTTCGGAGTTCTCGTGTCTTTCTCTTCAAGCTTTCCTAGATAACATACAATACAAAAGAGATATTATCTATATTTAATGTCCATGACATAAAATCCCACGCAATGACAACTATTTGAAATTTTTTTTTCGAAACGTTGTACAAATTTTGCAAGTTACCCGCAATTATTACGCAGGAAACCGCAACGAGGTGCAACTGCTTGTCCGCAATGGAATGGACATCAAAAAATCTGTCGAAGAGGTAAACGGCAGAAAAGAGAGTAGCCGACGATAATCTTTCACTCTCTGCAATCTTCATCATAAACAAAACCAAACTTTGGCGATGAGATCTCTGAAACTGTAAAATTTAAAGTACGTTGTATTGGAATAAAAGCATTACGGAATTCGGCTTGGATTTCAAGGTAATGTCGATGCAAAGTCGCTGCTTTTTGCCGGCGCGCAATCGCCGTAAACATTCCTACACAATGTGGTCTGTAGGTGTCAAAACTAAACCTTACATCATGACGTCAGTCAATTTTAATTTTTAAGGCTTCTATTTTTACCCAGTTTATTAGAATTATCTTGAAAAATTAATATGCATGCTTACAGTTTTAAATTGCGCTTAGCAGATCTTAACATTTCTAACCCCTTTTATCTTTATAGAACAATCCGAATCCCATACCTAATTGTAAGGATTACTAACTGAAATTTTTTCTTGATTCAAATAGTATATGCTGATTACTCACAATCATATTTACCAATGAAACTATCCTCACGACGTTTCGCTATCTAGCCTTGAAGGGTACAATACAGTTTCCAGTTTAAGGTTTACAAAAATGCATAAACCCATAGCCGGAGGATAAAACTTAAAACGTTAACCGTAATAATATCCGCCTAAATTAAAAAAGTAGGGCTTACTTGTGGAGCTCTCCCTTTGTACAGCTTCCGTTGGTTCTCCGAAATTAAAAGAGATTCCATGTAATCACCAATTTGTTCACATAGACTGTAGGGGGATATATTTCCAAAAGCGAACGACAGCTCCTTCATCTACTTAGCATAAGTTAATTTTAATTATCTTCTATTATCTAGAAGTTCTTTGTCCATAATTACAATCCAAAGTCAATACAAATGCTAGGAGTACATACCCGTCTAAGAATCTCTCTGGTTTCCGTATCCGCAATAAGGATTGCCATGTTTACTGGACCAATTTGTGTGTTTCAACCGCTTAACTTGAGATTACAGTTATGTATCCGTACTCCGGATCCAGAATGTAAATTTCAACTTTTTCGGTTGCATTTTTATCAAAATTTCAATGCGGGCGGTTCTAACAGAATATACCGCTGTATTCACTACATTGCGGAAAGCGAAAAAAAAGGATGGAGAGGAAGTGAGCGCGTGGGTGTATATATGCGAAACCGCATCGAGATTTTCTAAGGCAAGATGAACAAAATTTAAAACAACCGGAAGTTCCAATCTTATTCACCCCATACCACAACCCTGAAAAACGGTAGGTAGGACTCCGGCCATTAGGATAAGTTAATCCAATCCAAACGAGCAATTTTAAAGCGCTCTATAGTATAACTCATGGAAAATACACGCGCGCGCTCACTTCTTCCATATGTTGTTCTACTTTCCCAAATCTAGTGGGTCTACGTGCATTTACCTTACTATTAGAACTGTATTGAAATTTTGAAATGCAAAATGAAGATAAAAATTACATAAAAAAAGTTGAAATTTTCATTCTCAAGTACGGAACGTTTACCTCTGCAGAGTGCCGGCTTGCCAAAACTATGGGAGGAATCAAAAGTTATCCTTTACTATTTAGAATATTTACAGGCAATTCACAATTGCTAATACTAAATAGAACTATATATATATATACAACTCATTGCTAGCCAATAAAGCATTAGAACAGTATTGAATCTGGAAGAAATATCGTTGTTCATGACCGAGTTATCTGATCTTGAAACTTCCAGGTTCCAAGTCCTACTGATGCAAATTCATGTCAACGAGCAATGTCGTCTGTCCAAGCTATTGATTTGAAGCTGAATGTATATCTAGTGATTGTAATTGTAACTTCAGAGAAATGGATAGGAATCTTATAGGAATGTCAAAATGAATAATTTACCTAACGCATTCATTGCAGAATGGTCGAGTCGTTCCTGTTCTGATTTGGCACTTGGCAGGCTAATCTGTCTACAATGATTTGGGATACTAGACTTGGTTACAGTGTTACAAATATGCAGGTATGGTATTAAACGGTATAGACTTATCTTTAAGACCTGGTGTAGTGCCGTAGTGGGTATTGGGTATCCATGCAGATAATGAATAGTAACCTTGTGTGGAAGATATATGTGACATCGTGATGGTCTTCATGCCTCTATTATATAGACACTTTGAGAATGGACTTGTCTGAGACATTTACGACACATGGATATAAATGATACTGAGATATATCTTTCGATGTTGGAAATTAATTTGGCATTATGTTCATTATCATTCAAAACGGGCCGATTACTGATCAGCGTTTACATCTTTTACGAAATACACCATAATTAATAGGCGAATGTCACAAATATGTTACAATACAATACAACACAAGAACATTTTCAATCTATCTGTACAGGGATTTCCTGAAGGAATGGAAACTGCCGGACTACCACGTGCCTGTAGTTATTGTACATACAGGTGTGGGTAAAAAATAATTCTATAAAATCCATACACTTCAGTATATTTTTCATGCTCATGAAGAAATGGTTGGATACGGAAATGGACGAAAAGATGAAAATTGAGAATGGGAATTGGCACTGGTGACAAATGGCAAGATCTTTCGCAACAATATGCTTACCCTTAAAAATCAATTTATTTTACACGTTAAATATAATAAATGTAAATTCGGGTAATATTTGTCCTTTGTTCATACTGTAGAGTCTTACACATTCAGTCAACGAGCTCATTGCAGCTTACTGGTTCGTATTAGAGCCCCTAAGCATTGGTACAGAGGTCAGATAGATCATCCCATCCCCAGATGTATTCGAAACTGCAAGTAACTGACCATCCTGCGTCCATAGGCACTTGACTAACGGCCGCAGCCTCCCCTCTTCGTCTTGAACTTCAGTCATACTCAGGGTTTTCTTCGGTTCCGACGCTTCATGAACATTATTGAACATATACATATATTCAGGCAATATAAACATGTTTGTGACAAAGGCGTCACAAGAAAAACGCTTAATGCCAAATCTATAATATGTTCATTAAAAATACTTGTCGTTGCCGTGAGTCTGGACTTGATGTAGTTGAGGCTCTACCGATTTTGGATGGTTCTGATTACAAGCTAAATGTTTGACTTTGTATGTTTTTGTATCATTTATCATTATTGCTGAAATATGTTATCGAGATAGAAATGGATGTAGGAGTGGTAAACGTTCCTAATTGTCATTGCATAAATTAAGAATATGAGTGCTACCTTTCCAACCGGAAAATTTGACAGGACAATAGACTAATTATTAGTGATTTAAAGGCGAACTTACAGAAATTATTGAGTAATTAGTCCGTTTGTACTGATAGAATTCTCTATCAGTCATTATTTGTCAGTATTATGTCATTCTTACAAGGGATATTTATATTTACTTGTTTAAATGTTCCCTTAATACATAAGGTCATGAGCTATGAAACCTGTTAACCTACTCGTCATTTCGGTTACCGGCTTCAGTTACAGTTAACTAATTCAAACGTTCTATAATATATTGTAGTTGTTACAGTGAGTCTTGATTTGTATCTGTGGTTGTTCCAGAATACGTCCGTTACATTAAATTTTTATATGAACTTGAAAGATATATTATAAGTAAAGGGCTTTGTTTAAACGGTGATATACGATAACCTCTTGTTCAGAAAACCTATACCTTTGCAATGTTACATTGTATTAAATGTTGTAACTTTTATCATGTAAATACTCAATTCTCGCCAATTAATAAAGTAGCTACTATAAATCGAATTAGTGTGAATCAAAAGAAATGGATTGGTGCTGCTGAAGAATTTTTGCGAATTAAATAAAGCAAAAAAATGAATGCCTTCATTGAAAGTTTTATCACAGAATAGTTGATAGTATTTTAGGATTGGATAAAGAATGGACGAGATGTAAATGTACACTACTTTTTAATTATTCTGAATTTCAATGAGATGTATTGATGATTATCAGATATATCTAAAAATTTCTACACATCCTCTACAATCTAGTAATTTGTCATAAATTTACATGCGATGCTTAAATGTTCGGTTTGTTATACATTTTACGTAATGTAGACAATTTAACGCATTCATATTATATCAAATCAACCTAAACTACATATTTGTAATAATATTATATCAAGAGTCTTTTTCAAGCCTGTTGTAAGCATTGAAAGTTTTGGATTCAATCGTAAAGAAAATACAATAAAATTATAAATTTCAGTAATATATTTAAAACCTTTCACATTTCACTTGATTCCCAAAGATCATTCATCATCATTATGTTTTATTATTGTTGAAACATACTTGAAACATGTTAAATAGAAATTGTCTATCGAGCTGATGGCCTACTTACGACATATGATAAACTCAAATTCCATTTTAAATTAGGATTCGTCTAGATTTCTTATGATTTAGTATGGGGTCAAAGTCAATGAGTTAAATAAGTTACTGCTTTAGAAAAGCATTTTACATTTTATATTTATTCCACAATTTTTTTTGGAATTTCATAAGATTACTTAATATCACTGACATCAGAAATTACGACGACTAAATACACATATCGTGGAATGTTGGTACCACGTTATAATAACATGATTAAAATATATCTTGTGGGTATTACGAATTTGAAATTATAACCTAGTTGTGGCTGAGTTTACTGCTTTCAATCACGCTTTACGGGCTAGTTTCAAAGGTTTTGTCAACATTCTTGACACCATCGTAGAGGAAAGGGCTGGCATCATTGACTCTGTTCATTGTGGAACCATTCAGATCGGCAGCACAAACTGGACAGTTCTTCGAGAACTTCAATTCATTGAGAATGAAAGGGAATTGGCACTGGTGACAAACGGCAAGATCTTCGGCAACAATGTGCTTACCCTTAAAAAATCAATTTATTTTACACGTTAAATATAATGTCAAAAGGTTAATTTAGGATTGACGATTACGATTAATTTAGTTAAGATTTTTTAATTTAAGGATATCTATTTAGACTTACGGATACGCAACACATCGGAATTAGGGATCTGCAGTCCTTGTAGGAAAGTATGTACTCTTCGACATTCTGTTCGCAATAAGGGCAAGAGGTTTGTTCCTGGACCTCATCCGAATAGTCTGCTTTGCCAAACTTCCTCACCATTTGTTCAATTGAAGGTTTGTACTTGGGGTTAATTCCATCTCGATAGTCCTTGATAAGAGTAAAGGCTAGTTGTTTCGCAGCATTCTTCAGGTTTACTTCATTTACTTGTTGACACAGAGTAACTCCTGTTGTTAGAAGCTCTGCTGCAGCTATCATAGCAAAATTATAGCGAAAGCTAAGGTTTATAAATAATTTCAAACAATGCCTTTTAAAATAGTGAATGGGGACATGAGATTTGCTAAATAAAGCTTACCTTTGGGAAACTGTGAAAGATTGTCAGATAGTCGAATGATAACCCGTGCAGCTCCGAGTTTATCTCCTCGTTCCAGTAGTACTCGAACAAGTTTGTAGCCATGAAGAACATTAAACATGTCGATGATATCCTTTGGTATTTTCTCACTGATGTTTTTTAACCGATTCATGGCTTCCACAATCACAGAATGAGCATCCTTATAATTCCCGACATCTTGTTCGGCCCGGGCAACAATTATGGCAGTTTTGGAGGCTTCAAGGATCTTCCCAGCTCGCAGATAGAAATTGTACAGGTACTTGGGCTCCTTTGGCACACCGTCCTTCTCTCCAAGAAAGAATTCAATCAATTGCCGACCATACGCTTCATTTTTGGATCGAATTACAGTCTCAGTCAGTCTTTCCATAACGTCTTCTATGTGGACCTGTACACCACTGTTAACGGCTTTCATCAAAACTGAAAAGGACTGGATAGAAGGAAACGAATCATCAGAAAAGCCATGTGACGTCTATAAAAAATAAAAATTGTACCCAACTGAACTCGTACCTTATCATAGTCGCCAACAAACTGGTAGCACTTTCCAGCTCTAAAATGATCCTTTTTAGCTTCAAAATCTCCAGCAACTTGTTTCATTCCAGATAAAAATCCTTTTGGGATTCCGTTTTTGAAAGTCGTATATATAAATTCGGAATAGAATTTGGTTTTGCCATGTTTGAAAGCATTGTAGAGGGCATCTTCGTAGCATTCACTTATTATCAGGTATTCCAGGGCCCTCTCCAACTCCCCTTTGCTCTGGTAATAGCTGGCTACTTTGACAGAATCTTGTGGGTCATCACTTATCTTTAGTTTCGCCAACGACCCAGCTTCTTCGGGAATTCCAAAAGTCAAGTAAAGACGAATCCCATTTTCGCAATCAAGCCCTTCAGAATATGCTCTGGCAGCTTCCACTAACTTTCCATCCGCTTTTTTTGCCTAATAATTAGTATTTTTTTTACGACGGTGGTTTGAAATCAAGTTAAGTCTAAAAAAAATATAGCACTTATATATATCTCAACAACGTCCTACCTTTCCAAGTTGTCGCCAAACTTCAGGAGCGTTGTTTTTATGCAGAATTTCCTCAGCCTTGGCATATTCCTTGAGTCGGATGTAGCATGAAGCTGCTTTGACATCTTCTTTCGCAACGATGTATAGTTGTGCTGCTTTCTCATAGTCCTGAAAATAACGTGTCAAGATCTTAGTTTGAATATCTTAAATGGCACTACTTATGGTTTAGCCAATATTTATCAGACCTTCTCGAATTCCATGATGACGGCACATTCTCGAGTGAACTGGATGTCGCCACATTTAGCCACGATCTCCATTGCTTCGGCTTGCATCCCATTCCTAATCAGATTTCTACCAAGACCCTTGTCGATCTGTAAGACTCGATTTTTAAGGTTCCTTCGTTTCTCTTCTGACAAGACCAACATTTCTTCTTCTGTAGGAATATACATGGTTCGTCTGGCCTCTTTGAACAATTCCAACGCAACCACGAAATCTCCGCTAATAATAACAGATACAGATCATTACCCCGAATAAAAGCAAGTAATCGTAAGTTAAAATTTACCACCTGAACTCATGCATGGAAGCATATTCTTTAGCGATATCGGAAATCATGTGGGAACTGAACTTCTTGGCTATTTCCATCGCCTTATCCCACTCGTGTAAATCCCTCCGCAGTGCAAGGGCCTTTTCCTGTTGACCGGATTCCAAGTATCTGGCCTCTGCGACGTCGTAATCCCCAAGAATGAATGCCATTTCTCCAAACAAGCTGTTCAACTCGTCTGTTTCAACCGCAATCCGTCGAAGGGAGTATACCATTCCAACGTCCTCAAGCTTTGTGTATGCTCTTATTGCTACACTCGTTTGAAAATCGAGAAGTTAATTTAAATGTAAATTCAAAAGTTATTGGAAATGGTGTATAACGATTTTTTCGAACCAATATCTAATTCCCCGGTTTCCAGAGCAGATTGCGCAAAATAAGTCCAATGTTCGGGAGATTGGTGAGTCGTGCAGAATTCGTATGCCTCACTGAACTGTCGGAGATTGACGAGTCGCTTCAGAACTTCAATTTTTTTCGTCCTGCTCCCCCGCACTAAGTCCACCATCATGATATAAAGATGTAGACTTCGTTATCTTTCCAGTGCCAGTGAAAGCAAAACCGATGCCCTTTTTCAAGTGGAATGGTCGGTATTCGCCGTGCTTGAACATATCGTACTGACCAACGAATTCCACATCGGTGCACTTTGAAATATCCTTCCATGCACTGTAAAGTTGAACTTGAGGACTATTCGTGACAAACGTAAGGAATATGTGCCGGGAGTAGAAATCAGAATCCCATAGAACTCCATCACACCGATGAGGAAAGCTTGGTAGAGTTTGGATCAGCGTCTGATTCACTTCCGCTGCTGATGTCGTTAGCTAAGGAATACAAAGGAAATTGAGCTTTGAATATATTATCAAACAATATTGTTATTATTAACTAGGTATTGCATTTAAACATTCAGTTTGTTCCTTAAGCGGAGAACTCACCACGTTGAAGAAGAAGCCCGCGTTAAGCTTATCCAATATGACACATTGACCCCCTGTTGGGTCCGGAAATAGGCCTTTAATAGGGGCCTGTGTAGATACCTCTACAGTCATGATCTCAGTCCACTGTTCCATGTGAAACATCTTCTATAAAACTGCATTATTATATAAAATAAAACAAATATTTATTGATAAAACCCAAAAACAATAATCGTTCAGATCAGAAGTTTTGATTTAATCTTCTTATCAATGATTGCAATCATAATTTGAGAGAGAAATTTAAAACCATAAATGAACCTGCCACTTGTAAACTTGTAATTACAAGAACAAAATATTAGAAAAACAATTAATGTCACCTCTCCTCCGTATATGAATGACTCCTTAGCCATAGTAATGCTTGTAATCTTGAATCCTTTGGCGTTGCTCTCAAGGAAAGCCTTTATATCTAACTTGTCTAGCCCACTCCCGTCGATCTATGAAAACAAAAAAAAAAAGTTTAGAAAATATTATGGAAAATTAAGAATCAGAAATTCTATTCAACAAAATATAATAATATACCCTATGCAAATAAGCCTTATCCCCACATCGCGCAGCACAATACAGGCGATTTAGCACAAAATCATGGATATTTGAATTGAAATCCTTAGAGATTAAAGCGGTGCTACTCAGAGGATTCATTTCAGCTCGAGTGTTGTAAAGGGAAACAGAACTGTGAATCACAGCAGCCAAATGTAGAGGTCCCAGTACAATCCGAGTTGGTTCCATTTCAAGCGTAAATGTAAATTCGGGTAATACTTGTCCTTTGTTCATACTGTAGCATGTAGAGTACACATTCAGTCAACGAGCTCATTGCAGCTAATTGGTTCGTATTAGAGCCCCCAAGCATTGGTACATAGATCAGATAGATCATCACATCCCCGGATGTATTCGAAACTGCCAATAACTGTCCATCTTCTGTCTATATGCACTTGACTAACGGCCGCAGCCTCCCCTCCTCGTCTTGAGCTTCAGTTATACTCAGGGTTGTCTTTGGTCCCGACGCTTCATGAACTTGAAGGGTTGCTTGGCCACAACACAACGCCAGCTATATCAGGAGCAGAAAACACACCATTGAAATCTTCTAAGGCTTTCACGAAATATTCAGTGACTTGACATCGTCATTATAAAATTAAATATTCAATTACCCAGCCACGTTTCAAGTTGATGGAGCAATGCCTTAAGATTTCTTCCTTGAGTTCACAAAGAACCAACTAGGTGCCAATTTCCTTGTAGTGTGATGAGAGAAGGACCACGAAGCCTCCCATAAATGATACTAAAATATAGCAATCCCCATGCCAGTGATGACTTAGAATGTTCCCGTATCGTCCTTGAAATCCTAAGTCCATTGGAGATGCGGAATTGGAATCCTCGAATTTCAACAAGTAGAGAGTTTTCTCTCCGACAATGCAACTGACCTGTGAGAAAAAGTAATTTAGTTATTCAATCTATAATCCGAGTTTCTCAGCACAACTGATGATTATAATTATATCTTACGGTGTTGTCTGTAGTGGAATTGGGAGAGTGATCTTCTTTGATGTGTCCGAACTGGAGATCACAAGGCTTTCCTCGGAGTTGCAAGTACCTCAGTAGGTCACCGTCAGTGGAATTCAAACTAACTTGGTCATCGATCGTCCCGAAAGCCACGACGTCCTCCTTGGACCATTAAGCGCATATAATCTTCTTCGAGTGCTTTCCAACAACAGGAATTTTCCTAGTAGAGGTATAAGATGAAACCATGATTCAATCTAGCTAATACATATTTTTACAAGGTTTTGAAACGATACGTACCTTAAACTTTGGTGATTGTACACCATTATGCTGCCCTTTAAGGTTCCTAGGGCAAGGATCTTGCCAACGACTGACCATGAGATTACTGTACCTATTTCCTTGAGGCCTGTCTCAACTTCCTGAAGCTTTCAACTATGAGCTTCCCACAGGATTACGACCCCCGGGGTGTCAACTAGGATAGCTAAGACGTCGCCATCTGAATCCCATTCTAAACCCGTACAGTTCCTGCAAATATGGATGTATCAGTCGTTCTATTAGCAACGTTCTAATGGTCAATAACTGAAATGCAAATTATTACAGTTTAAATTAATTCGTACGTCGGAATTGAAATCTTCTTGTGCAGTCATCCCTGCCGGTCGTAGCTGAAGATGGAGAAAATTCCTGCGAAACGGAGTGCCAAGTAGTTTCCGGAACCTCTTTGCAAGGCACACATTGCCGGAGCTCCGATCCCCTTCCCATTCGTGGGGTTTTTTTATGATCTACCCTAACCTAGTTTTTCTAAATTACTAACAACTAACTAAACTAAAATTAAAACTAACTAAAATACGAAGAATTGATTACGGTAATGGTTACTCGGAGTCGGAAGTCGGAGGGTCGCGTCGTCGAGGGTGGGGGGTTGGAGGCCGGCCATACTTCCGGAAAGGTCTTGGTTCCGGCCATGTATCTGGAGATACCTCTGTGGGGGTGGGCTGCGGGGGCGTTTGAGACGGCGTGGGCGTCGGAGACGGCGAGGGCGTCTGAGACGGCGAGGGCGTCTGAGACGACGGGGACGTTGGAGACGACGGGGACGTTGGAGACGACGGGGACGTTGGAGACGACGGGGACGTTGGAGACGACGCGGGCGTTGGAGACGACGGGGACGTTGGAGACGACGCGGGCGTTGGAGACGACGGGGGCGTTGGAGACGACGGGGGCGTTGGAGACGACGGGGACGTTGGAGACGACGGGGGCGTTGGAGACGACGGGGGCGTTGGAGACGACGGGGACGTTGGAGACGACGGGGGCGTTGGAGACGACGGGGACGTTGGAGACGACGGGGGCGTTGGAGACGACGGGGACGTTGGAGACGACGGGGACGTTGGAGACGACGGGGGCGTCGGAGGCGATGTTAGCTGCGAAGATGTAGTTGGTAGCGTCAATTCTAAAAATTAAAAGTCCGATTGTAATAACAATATCATAAATACCTACCAAACTAAAGTACATTGTTATCGGAATTAACGTTACCTTGAATTTGGGTCTTCGGGAACAGGGATTTTTTATTGTTGCTTTTGGCGTCAAAATCATAAGGGATCGGTCGTTTTCCATTGAAGTTCTTGGGTTTCGGTAGGAACTATAATATTAGTGACAATTCATAACCGAATCAAAAATAAATAATTATGATGAAGAGTTTGTACTTTGTATAGCATAAATTCATAATACATGGATAAAAACTAACCGGGGTTCGGAAGTCCCAACTATTCGGTTCGTACTCAGCTCTTACATCGGAGTATTTTACCAGGCGGAGTCTCCGCTTTCCATCTCGAACCTCAACCACAATCTTCCATGGACTGTCAATCCGGAAGGGATTTGGCGGAGTCCTGGTTTCCGGTACCCGCAAGTTCTCAACTTTGAAAGTAATAAATTAAAATCATCATTTTTATAGTACAATATATAACTTCAAACTATCTACGTTATGATGATAAAAGTCTCAAATTATAAATTCAAAAATAAATGTAACCAAGATGCTAAAAAGTCTTACGGAACTTCGCCCATAGTGTGGCGGGATCCTCTGCACCGACACTCTCCTGGCTCGACCCGGCCTCCGTCTGGTCATAATCGACAGACCTCCATGGTCTAAGTCGTGCCTTTATCCAGCTATTATCGAAAATAGCATAAACCGAGTCGCAATATTTTGTCCAGGGACAAGAACCACCAGGTTCTTGTAATGCTTCTGGCTGGGAGTCAAATTGAGATGGGACGGAAGTGACGTCCGTCACGCTCTCGTCATCTCCACCTTCACCCCCCTGCGGTGAGACTGTTGGATGGTCTACCTCCTGGTCAAAGTCAAAGTAAAAATAGCATGTTAGTTGAAGGGCACAAATGATCCATAATTGAGTTGGTCGCTTGGCAGATTTTCTTTCACCTCCGAATTTGCAGAGGAAACGGGAGTAAAGTCCGTCCCTCGAAAGGCGTCTTCCATTTCACCCCCCTGCGGTGAGACTGTTTGATCGTCCACCTCCACCTCCTGGTCAAAGTCAAAGTAAAAAAAAGTATGTTAGTTGAAGGGCACAAATGATCCATAATTGAGTTACCTCTATTCTTTTCAGTACCATTTCGCTGACTAGGTCGTCTCCCTCTCCGAGCTCCAAATCTCCATCCTCCTCTAAATCGACGGTTACGTCCACCGACCACTCCTCTACAGTTTTGTCGTTCCTTGCCATGATCGTTCCGTTCAATTCCGCTTCAGCAATTTCAATTTGGAAGGAAATAAAAATTTTTTCTGTGGAGAACGAGAGAAAGTAATATAATCTTTTCTTCAAGAAGTCTGGATCTGGAATGGGTCTGGCTAGGGAATGAGAGAGGAGAAGCAGAGAGAAATTTGACGGCCACAAAGTTCATGAACCCTATCGAGTGTAGTGTGAGATGAAAATGAGAGAGACAAAGTGAGATTCGGTGCAAACTTGATCCCCGTCTCAAGTTACCCTCTTCTCTCTTCGCCCCTTCCTTCCTTGGTGGAGAGATGGCAGGAGGAGGGACCGGGAGCTGAGCCAACTTGTTCCTCTTCCAACAAGAAATCATTTCCAATTCCTCTCATTTACATCTCACCAGCTCTTCTGCCAGTTCGCAGCTCACAGCTTAGGGTTTAGCTAATTAACCATTAATTATCCTCCTCCCAGCAACAACTTCCCGTCCAAAACCTCAAGAATTAACTTTGAAGGAAGGTTTGTAGTTGACGTTCCGGTTTCATTTCCTCCAGTCCAGTCCGGTCTACCTCTCCTCTTTCATATTTTAAATTTTGGAATTTTGTGGAGAAAAAGGCTTTCTTTTCGAGTAATTTCTATTCGTCTTAGTCATCTCCGGAACTGAACGGCCGATATCAACATGTCATCCTATTCATGCCGTGAGTCATCCTCTTTTTATACTTTTCCTTGATTTGATTTGAGCTGTGATTTGTTTGTCAAGCATTGATGAATGTCAGATGTGCAATGTTGGATGTTGACAACAAACTAAGCCAAAAGCACAATGTGCAATGAATGAATGAACAATGGGTGATGGAGATGTGAATGTGAGATGGGTGAAGGAAATAAAGCAACATTTGAAATTAGAACAGTCAACAGTTGACAGTCAACATTGAACATACTGACTGACATTCAACATTAGCCAAAATGTGAAATGTATTGCATATTGTGTCAACTGACTGTCATGTCACCTCACATGTCATATACAATGTACAATACACAATATCTGATATCAATCAAATAGGCATTATATGCGATATAGTTTGATGACAGCAGTTCCAAGCTCAATGTACAATGTTGAATGTTGAATGTATGTAATAGCCAATACACAATAATAAATAAGGTCAAATGTATTGTTAGTTCATAGTTAATGTATTTATTTGGTATTGAAGAAAGAGTCTGTCAGTGCGAGTGTCAGCGGCTGTGTTAGAGGTCAAAGGGTAAGAATCGGTACAAGGTCAGATGTCGGAGAAGGTAGAATGTGCTATGCACTAGTTCATAGTTATTTGACATATTCAATTGCATATAATATAACTTCCAAAACACAAAGCTTGAATTTTGTTTCACGGATTAGACGTCAACTTTCCAGAATGTACCTTTTGAGCTGTCAAATGCATTTACATATTCAATATTATTGTATATGCGATAGTGAAAAGTGTGAATAGAAAGACAAATCAGAGATGTAAATGGTTAAAATGTCTTGTTCATTGGATCTTTCCTTTCATTTCATATATTCGATAGGTATTTATATCATTACACACTGTAAAATTACCACCTCCTATCTACTTTCAAATTCCGGTTACTGGCACAAAATACTTTGAAATATACATGACCGCATGGAAGAACGTTGAAATTACTAAATACTTTCTTTTGCCATTGATTATAATACTGTTTTATTATTCAGGAAGCATATATGCGACGCTGCCAAGGACTCAGCGGGGAAACCCCATCGTCTTGGGTGGAGATCCGAAAGGCAAGAACTTCCTGTATGCAAATGGGAACAGTGTCATCATCCGGAATATTGAAGTGTGTTACTGTATCAAATAATATATCATAACAAAATGACAAAAGCGATAATTTAACTGATTAACGTCTGCATTATTTAAATCTACAGAATCCAGCCATATCCGACGTTTATACAGAGCACTGTGTTAGCGTAAATGTGGCTAAATATTCGCCAAGTGGATTCTACATTGCTTCTGCTGGTGAGTCATAGTATAGTCATAATATGTAATATCAGATACAAAGGTACAATCCGTTTATATTTATGATACAAATCATTTTTATATTTTTAATTTTTATCTACAGATCAATCGGGCAAAATTCGACTTTGGGATACTGTAAATAAGGAGCATATATTGAAAGCGGAATATCAACCATTCGGTGGACCAATAAAGGATATTGCCTGGTCCCCTGACAGTCAAAGAATCGTTGTTGTTGGAGAAGGAAGGGAAAGGTTAGATAACACAGCTTCACAGCTTGCTTGTATTAATGTTTTTAGATAAAAATGTTATGATGTTTTATTCATGTTCAATGTATTTGGTTCTCAGATTTGGTCATGTGTTTATGGCAGACACTGGCACTTCTGTTGGTGAGATATCTGGCCAGTCTAAGCCTATTAACTCTTGCGACTTCAAACCCTCCCGACCTTTCCGAATTATCACCGGAAGTGAGGATAACACGATTGGAATTTTCGAGGGACCACCTTTTAAGTTCAAAATGACTAAAACCGTATGTATTCATTTGTAAACTTTTAAATTGTCTTTATAGTTCTTTTGGATTATAAACTTAATTTGATGATAATCATAATTTAATTCATTAAGGATCACGGAAGGTTTGTTCAAGCTGTGAGGTACTCTCCTGATGGTGAAAAATTTGCTTCTGGAGGATTCGATGGAAAGGTCTTCCTTTACAACTCGAAAGATTCCGATCTTATCGGTGAAGTTGGTTCTCCAGCTCACGGTGGTGGTGTTTATGGAGTTGCATTTAGCCCGGATAACAAAAAATTGTTAACAGCTTCAGGAGACAAGACTTGTCGGTTATGGGACGTAGAAACAAGGCAGATGATTTCTGAATTCCCGATGGGAACCCAAGTTGAAGATCAACAGGTTTCTTGCTTATGGCAGGGAGAGCATGCAATCACTGTTTCGCTGAGTGGATTCATTACTTACTTAGATCTCAATAATCCTGGAAAACCGCATCGGATTATAAAAGGCCACAACAAGCCTATCACCGTAATGTGTTTAAATGAAGATCGCACAAAGATTTTCACAGGCTCTCACGACGGGTATGTTACCTATTGGGATGCCACAACTGGGGAAAATGATAGAATTGGCGGAGTAGGACATGGGAACCAGATCAATGAAATGAAAGTGGACGGAAACATTCTCTACACTTGTGGGATTGATGACACACTTAGACTTGTTGACTTGGGATCATATGTTTACACAAATACCAATGACTTGAAACTTGGCTCGCAACCCCGTGGAATGGATATTCATGAAGGGCGTATTGTGATTGCAACAGTCAAGGAGTTGATTATCGTTGAAGGTGGAAAGAAAGTTGGAAGCCTTGTTGTGGACTACGAACCGTCCAGTTTGTCAATTAATCGTGTTTCCGGGGATATTGCTGTCGGTGGGTCAATGGACAGCAAGACTCACGTGTACATGGTGACTGGTTCAACCTTTTCAACGAAAGCGACCTTGAATCATCTAGGACCTGTCACAGATGTTGCATATTCTCCAGATGGAAATTATTTAGCTGCTTCTGATGGTCATCGAAAAGTCATGCTATTTTCTACTTCCAGTTATGAAGTAAACTCATTTTTATGCAATTACAATTCCTCTCGATTTATTAAGAATTCAGATCAATTTTCGAATAACATTGGTTTAGAATATTTATATTATCAGCATAAGGAGACGATTGAAGATGATACTAAATGACCCATATTATTTTTCAGCTGGCTCATAAGCAAGAGTGGGGCTTCCATAGTGCCAAAGTTAACTGTGTGGCCTGGTCCCCGGATTCAAAACTTGTAGCAAGTGGAAGTCTGGATACTACAGTCATTGTTTGGAGCATTGAAAAACCAGGGAAACATTTAGTTATTAAAAGTTAGTTGACATACACTGAAATCATGTCTTTGAGTGAATTCCACAAATGCTAACGACAATAAAATTATTTTAATTTTATTTATGTCCTTATTAGATGCCCATCCACAGAGTCAGATTACTCGAGTGACATGGCTGGACAACAGTACAATTGTTTCAGCAGGTCAAGATGCAAATGTGAAGATTTGGGAGATTACGGGCTTCCCACCACAATAATGAAAACAAATGAATAACTTTGTACCTTGCAATACATCAAGTAAATGTTTGCACGATACGTTACCTTGATAAGAATTAAAGTAACAGTAATAATAATCTATTGGTAAGCACATTACAAGGTGTTAAGGAAATTGAAGTAACAAATTAACTATGTGTGAGCTTTTGGGATATCAAGACATAATATTTTAATGAAAAAAATGTAACACATAGCAGTGCACCTTACAAATCTATTCTAAATTTTTGTAAATTCAAAATATGAAATGCGGTCTTGTACAAATAGTTTTGTATCCTATTCTTACAAATCATACTATTTGAAAGTAAACTACTTCAACGCTTAACTCTGCAATCCAAAAATTATATATTATTTGAAACTGAAAAGTATTCCTACTGGTGTATTGTTACCGCAGTGACATATTTATGAACCGGTTCACCTCTCCAGTGATAAAGTCTCTAATTTAGCAATAAACTGCTAAACAAATCAAAGGCTCAATGCGCAAAACTGTCCAGGATAGGTGGAGGGTACTGCAAACAAGGTCTTCCTAGTCCATAGTCCTACTTTTCTATACAAAAAACTGAACTCAATTAACACCGTATATTATATTGTTAATTGTTCCATGTATTTGTGAAACTACCAAAATTATTTATTATTGAACAATTTATTGTATTGTTGTTCCTTAAGTTCACGACTGAAATGGTATTCTTTAATCTATATGCAAATAATGATAAGTGCTTTAATTCCAGGCCTAAAAGTAATATCACTGCTTCATCACCTAATTTAATTTTAAGGATTCTGTGTTTCCTTTCGTCGTACTGGGATTTTGAAAGGCTGGTAACTTATGATACTTACGTGTGATTGATTGCTTTAATAAATTATTGGTATTTTGTTTTGCGTTTCCCAGTAATTGAACGGGGCAATGATGAATTTGTTGGCATCTTTCATGTTTATGACCTTGTCACTTTAAACGATCCACTCTAAAAGTTGCAATCTTGTCGACACTTTGACTCTAAAATCGCCATAAGCATCTTTAAGTTCAGATTAATCTGTCACGATAGTACCTTACATTCGTTCTCCTGGATTATGGATACAAGAAGCATTTAATATAAGGGGCCCAATTTTTCTGATTTCTCGATTTCCTAAAAAAATTCCAGGCAACTGTTGCGAGTTTTTTCCAACAGTGCACCAGATTGTAATCAGTAAAGTCAAAAGTAAAGATTCGATCATGAAGTCCAAAAAGTCGTGATTTCTTAGCTATAATCCATTAACTTTTAAAATCATGGTGTTCCACAATCGCAATTAATGCATTTTATTTTTTAAAGGTTTGAATAAAGTCTTTATGGGGTTCCGAATCGATTTTCAAGCTTTGATCTGACTATTTCTTGGACTTTTCACGAAAAAATCTGCTCGTTGTGACGCTGTTTCAATTAAAGATTTAAAGGTCTTATATTGGAACTTGGAACCTGTAAGTCTCTCCTCTGACTCCTCTCACACACACAACACCCGCAGTTTAATATGGTGCAGCATAGGGAATCCAGTCCTACTATCCTCCCTCACGCAGACAACATCCGCAGTTTAACATGGTGCAGTATAGGCAATCCAGTCCTCTCCTCTCCCTCCTCTCTCCCACATACAACGCCCGGAGTTTAACATGGAGCAGTATAGGGAATCCAGTCCTCTCCTCTTTCTTCTCTCTCCCAGACACAACACACGCAGTTTAACATGGTGCAGTATAGGGAATCCAGTCCTCTTCTCTCTCACACAGACAACTCGCGCAGTTTAATATGGTGCAGTATAGGGAATCAAGTCCTCTCCTCTCTCACACAGACAACACCGGGAGTTTAACATGGTGCAGTATAGGAAATCCAGTCCTCTCCCGTCATTAAATTAAATAATTAAATAAATAATTTATAAGATTCAGAAACTTTGGACCTTCGGACTGTGGACATTAAAAGGCATTAAAAATTGGAAGACATTCTACTTCTTCGGAAATCGTACAACCTTTCAATCAATCTGTCAACTGTCGCCAAAAGTCTGTCAGAGTCTGATGATGAGTGGTTGGTGCATATCGGAGGTGAATCAGAAAAAAAGGAATAATTGCACTACTTTGCAATGCAGACACCTTTTTGATAGGGACGAATGACGGTGGTTTTTTTCACTCAAAGACTGCAAGAAGCTTGAGAAAGACTTGGAGCTGTCTTCAAAAAAGTTCAAATATTTGGTCTCGAGAAACAGACGACTTTGTGATTCCAATTGCAAATCTTTAAATATGTTTCTCCAGAAGGGGCAGCTCCTTGGAATATTTAAAAAAAAATGTATGGAAATGTAGGGCTGGAATTGTATGAGGTTGACGGAAAATGAGGGGAGAGAGACGGTTAGGAATTCTTAATCGTTTTCTGTCTGAATGTGTCACCTGAAGCATGTGGAGACAAGGATCTTGGTTTCGATTTCCCTGAGATTTGAAACCGCTGAATACCTCCGGGCGCCATTGATGCAGATTAAGATGCAAGTTGGAAGTAAATTGATGCCTCCGATTGAGGAGGAACATTTGCAGGTTGATGTTGATGTGCAGAGTTGATAAGGTTAGGCAGATATTCACTGATAACTTTCGGAAGCTGGAAGTCATCAAAAAGATACACTTCGACTTTGGTATCCCTGTTTGAGCTGAAACTTGTCATTGAATGTGCCATGTTGCATCCTCTCTGTGTGTCATCAAACAGTCGAAATGCGTTGAACTTGTAGGTGTAATGGGTGAAGTCGATGACAATTGTTGGAGCGTTTGATGACAGCTTTTATAGTTTGGCTATCGCATCGCCGTTTCCTATTTTCATGACAAATGAACTTGAGCGGAAGTGAGGACATTATAATAAGTTATCGTCAAAATACCGGCTGCATTTATAAACCAAATGATTTGATGTGATTTTGAATCAATCTTAATGAACAGTTTGGCTAAAAGTCCTTTGCCTTACATCCGGTACTTGTGCATGTTAATTCTACATTCTAAATGATGTTGAATGGGAGCATCCAAACTGCGACATATGTCGTCCATTGCGTTGCCAAACGATTGTATACATGCGGATATTTCTTCCGTAGTTCTAAGAATTTGTAAGGGACAGATGACAGGGCCTACGAAAGAAATCATTTACGAATATTGTAGGCCGGCGATTCGAATCTGAAACCGTTAAGTCGAAACGGTCGACATTACCCAGCGTGCGGGTTAGAAACATTAAAATTGCAGTGGTATTCAAGCGTAAAAACATTGTTTACGTCATATATAGCATAATTGCATGTGACTAGATCTGCAAAATGCAATTCCAGTCGCTTTGCAGGGTTTTTAACGAGTTCAGGTTTAGAAAAAAACAGAAATGATGCTGAAGTTTACACACATACAAACAACATATTAACATCAACATTTAGCACCATCGATCCATCCTTTTTCTGCAACAATTTCTGTAGGTTTCGACGATGGCCTTACGCTAAAGTTTAGGAATAAATCCTGGACGCTATGGATCCTCTGGTCCATAACATAACAGAATGATTGATCGGCTTGCAAAGTTGCAGGTTTCTAAAGTATCGCTGACACTGGCTCCATGCCGTAATTTCTATTGCAGTTTACATGACCCTTTTTTGGTCGCTCAAAAAATTGTTAATGACTACTATATTCTTCGGTAGCCATTAAAGCTAGAATAACAATAAACTACAGCCGATCCTCTTTTTAGAAACCAACTGTATAACCTACTTAAATTTAATATTTTAAAATGAGCGTGAAATGAACCATGTATTAGCACAAAAAATAGTGATAATATCATATTTATAAACGACATATTTAACGTGGGCTTAAAAATCCCTAACATTTCTGTGCTATCAACTATGCGCCAGTCGTCTCTTGAGTCAATTTCCGCTATTGTAAACCATTGAAATTGTAGATTTATTAAAAAAAACTATTTGTTGCACCGAAAAACCGAACCCATCGGAAATTATAATTGTAAACCAGAGCATCCAGCTAGGTTCTACTCTACGCATCGATTCCGGCTTGAAAGAGTCCATTTCACAAAACTTGTACTATACTTCAACAAAAGGCATAACCAATTAAGGAATGCAGACAAAACTTCTAATTTAAATGCAGTGGCTAAAAATCTGAAGAAATGTTTCCAAACAACTGTCAATTAATCTCTTATCGAAGATAGCATCAATCCCTTTAGTCTGCCCTTCTGGAAGCTGAAATATCAGAGGAGACACCGCGACGGCCGAGATCCGTCGACCCATACTTCCTCCTCCGTTGTATTTATCTGCCAAGTCTACACTTGGTTGCATTTACATTTTTAAACATACAAGCTTGTCCTTTCCTTTCCTAAACTAGATAGAAAAACAAAAAAACAATATTACTTTGCCTTTTTATTCACCATATATTCATTTAGAATCCGAGATTCAGTTCTTAGAATTTAAGCGACTAAAAAAATTGGTTTGTTTTGTTCGTTTTTTATGGATCCGAAAGATCCGATTGAATTAAGGATCCAATGGGTTATGATCTAATGGGAGTTGATAAATTGGATCTATATAGTTTCTTTGCCTGCCCTTTACCCTCATAAAACTTGAAATCGGACTTACAATGGAAGTCTTTTCATGTTTAACTCCGATCCAATCGTGAGTGGTGTCAAAAAATCAAGAAGAAAATTAGATTTTCAAAGATGAAAATCGTTTTTTCTAAAGTTGCCTAAGGGTGGAGAAAATGAGATGGGAAGTTGGAGAAAATTAGTAGCGGTGGCAGCGCTTTTTAACCTCTTTGATGCCTCAGCGAGAAGGAGCGAGAAAAGTGGACTTCCCCATCCGCCTCCTCCGAGAAACTGCTTCTCGTTCTGGTGTCGAAGAGGTTAAAAGGATTCCGAGCGCCTCATACCACCATTCCTCATTTCCCATCTCGTTTTCTCCAGCCTTAGGCAGAATTTTGAGAAACGAATTTCGTTTTTGAAAATCTAATTTCCTTCCTGATTTTTTGACACCACTCACGATTGGATCAGAAGAGTAAAACATTTGAAGAAAATTTTGCATTGTTAAATGGAAGTAGAAAATAAATCGATTTGGTTGCGAAGGTTGATGTAAAGTTAAATTAAGTAAATTATATTTTTACCAAACTTAAAATCTAAAATTGGAATGTTTAATTATTTTTTTATTTTAAACATTAGTTGCATTAATTGGTTATCGTTTAGTTGGCATATTTTTTAAAGTTGAGGCTATTGAAGCTTTAATATTTTGAGGATAAACTAACAAGAACAAAATAAGAACAACAGTGTCAATGTTCTATTGAGTTCAGTCACTCGGCGAGTCTTTTAAATAGAAATATAGATCTAATCTAGTAGCTTGTCAACAAAGTAATGCATTTAAGAGCATTTGTCCTTCATACGGGTATTAATTCCACATCTGATGACAATGACTTCAAATCTCCAAACTTCCTCCTACGTTTTTGTGGCAGTCGGAATTGTCAAAAAATTTCAATTCCGAGAATAATGTTACCATTCCTTGCATTTTACCATGATTTATTCTGTTTGGTCGGTTTTAAATCAATTTGATCCATCTTTATCGTCAACAATTTAAAAGGCTTATTAAAATATTCTAGGCGTTTCTGAACAAATCATTTGTATTGAATTTATAAACTTTACAACTTTGATTAGGAATACAACATTTGTAAAACGTGTCGAATGCTCAAATTCTAATAGAGGAACTTTCTCGGAAAATATTTACGTTAAAACACTCGACGATTATCTGAAACACGGGTTTTATGACATATAGATTTCAGTTACACAATAAGAGCTACGTTTCCTTGTCTATAATGTATTCTAATTTAAAACTGGTCATGCATTTTAGTTCCATCTAAATATGTGACAAGAATGTGATAATAACAAATAGGAGGATAAAAGGTCATTTCATGATGCAAGGCACGTATGTGGCAATTCCGATTAGGGTGACAACGAGGTTTAAACTCTAGAGATAATATTATTTAGATCTTCTGATCTGATATTTGTGATTGGCAAGCGAGATAAATATATGATGATCACTAAACTTATAATAATATTCCATTTTAAATTGTTTGCTAAACTTAAGATTTTGCATTAACCTCATAATGAAACAAATGATTTTTTTTTACTTAAAATGCAAAGTAAATTCTAAATACCATTGACTTTGAGTTTCAAAAATGTGTACGACTGCTTATAATCAAAATCGTTTTTAATTCCAACTACCTAGTTAATTGTGTGAAAAAGGCAATATTAATTTCAAAGAATTTGTAGTCAACTTCGGCTTCACATATCCAAGGCCGAAGTCCAAAACAATATAGAATGTCGATCCATAATGCATGAATTGCAGACTTATATAAGATGTCTCAATTTTATACTGATTGACAGGGGTTCACAGTTCCTTGACAGTTAAATTGATACTCTTGAACCCGGACCGTAGATCTAAATTTAAACATCAAACCATCAAGCTTGTAAATTTACAAATGAAAAACAAAAATCTAAGGTATAGTAGTTAGAGTAACTCCAACAGATAAACACTAAGGTATGGATGAACGTTACCCAAATCATATCCGATTTTTCGTGTCCCTATTATAGTATGCACTAGAATATTTTGTTCAGTTGATTAGGCAATTCGAAGAACCTAGGGTATCCGACAAATGCTCCACTTTTCAGAAACACGTTATTCCTGACACATTTCAGCTCGTCTCAACCAGGAAAAATGACTCTGAAAGGATTTTAAAAATGAAATGTTGACAAGATTGGCAAAACGAGATCCTTAGAAATGCATGAAAAAATTGCAAATTTCTTAGTGGTCGTCCAAGTGTCTTCGAAAACGTCAATTTGTTGGGTTATAAAATAAAAACTCTCCCAGCTTTTCGTAAACATTCTTAGAGTATATAATATAACGTTGTATTATATACTCTAAGGAAACTTTAGGCTGTTATTACAAGATTAATTAATAACAGACCATGTCAATCCTAATAAATTTCACACGATATTCTGTATTTTAGAACGATCAGAGCCCAATACTCAAAAGTTAAGCCGAGAATTCAGAAATATTTACAAAGTTTTGAAAACAGGAACGATAGGGAGGACTTATGACACTTTTGTCCTTAACAAAATGACACTTTTTTGGGACAAGTGGAAATCAGGTGGATTGCAGCTGGGATATCCTGTTCTTATATATTATTCTGTCTCAATTACCAATGAACCGCAGGAAAATAATATTTTGTAAATATAACTCCCACCCAGCCGAAAAAATCTGTTTTTCTAACTGTTCCTTTTTTGTCATAATATTTTTTGTTTTTTCTATTTGCAGTTCCATGTTTTTTATCATCTGTCACCAAAAATCATGTTGTTCCAGACAGGACAATAAGGGGACATGATCTAGGTCTTCGTAGAAATTAATGTACATACTCAATTGCCTGTTTTCTTACAGAATATCAAATATAGAATTGACGAAAACACGAGTCAATGGAAAATATACTTTTCAAGATGAACTCATATACTAACTATTAATCGGTTCATTATTTTTTTAACAGAGTTTCAAAGGAGCAATTTATAATTCCTGCACCGACTCTAGAAAAGCAACTAATTTAAAGAAGATCTTAAACGCGATTTATCATATAAAATCTTAGAAATTGTTTCCGGTTTTGATTATAATGCTTCTGGTATTTCTATGTTGTAATGTTGTGGTGGGTGGTTATTTATAAGTTGTCGTTTTTTACAATTTCCACGGAGTATTTTTTTTACAGTTCCCATAACTTTAGCCAAAAAGTTTGAGGAATCCTAAGGAATGACTTGTTTCTTTACTTTCCTGAACTTTCGCTTCTCCGAAATTAGTGTTAGGAACGAATCTTATTATTTTTAGATAGCCTCACTAGATGTGTATTTAATTTTATACAGAACAAATTCATGTTTCATACGTATCATCGTAACATTGATAATATTACTGTACTACTCTAGAGCATTTTGTTTTGGTCGTTATACATATAACTCCGATCCTAGACACATACAACATAGCATGAAGTTGAGATAATGTAAATAGCTTTGTTTAAAGAATTTTGGATAATTGCTACTAAACTAAATTCGTAATTGGTGAAGTAATATATTTTTCTCCGCTTGAGTAGTAATTAAACCAACTAATTGTAAGTTTGCAGTTATAATTTTAAACAGAAAAACTCACTTTGAAGGCGTGGCGTTTAAAGTTTCGATAATCTATTGAAGTTGTCTTTTAGCATCCTACTACAGCACAAATAATCTTAAAATTGTTAGGGTGTCCTGTCTATATCGACAACGGATAAATTATGTGTTGTTCAAGTTGTAGCGTCTTGGGCGTAATGGTCATGATTCGGGTTTGCGTAATCGCTAGATTTGTATCTGTTTTACAAAGTAATCTTATCATCTTAAAATGTGTAAAAATTTACATCGCAATGTAATCAGAGTAGGGGTATCAATTCTTCTTAGGTGAGTGGGTGGATCTGTTATTGAAATTACGGTAATTACGTCATGAGATAAAATCGAAGTGACCTATCCAGTTAAAAATTAATCCTGGGTCATTTCATCTCATGGCAACTTTTCCTGATCTCTACGAATTACTACGATCGTAAGTGCAAGAGAAAGAGGATAAAATGCAAAAATCAGTTTAATATTTATGGGACAACAGAATTGACAATTTGCATAAACTGGATTGCATGTTAGATTTATTGGATTTGTCACCAGTCGCAATGAAATGCCACAAATCCACTGTTCCAAAATCTTTGAAATTCAATAACTCAATTTTAAATTTAAATGTCAGCAAATTGTTGATGATTTTGTAAAAACAATAGTAGATGTACAAGACAGTTAAAAAATCAAAGCCTTCACGTATAGCCTATTGTTTACCAAACAAGTGAAGGATATTTAACATCGCTTAATCCCTCGATTGAAAGTCAATCGAGTTCAATTATAAATTCTAATCAGTTTAAAATAAACAATCCATAACAGACTCAACATTGAGATTCGTATTAGTGAATTATTCAGTGTTTTCAAAAGGAGCATTTTATTTCAATATGCAAATAGGATAAACAATAAACACGATTCGGACGCAAGTTGGATAGGGCCACAACGTTTAATCTACTGATCTAAACATGCAGAATGCAGATCTATTGATATTTTTATTTTGAAGTGATGAAGATTAAAGACTTGTAGCTTGTTTACAGATTTGGTGGAAAAATCTTGTTAAATTCGATGCAAATTGCTCTGAAAATATACGTATTGTCCAGTTTGACCCAAACCCTTAGGGAAACCGAATATGCGGTGACTTTAATTGTTTTGCTCCAAACAGTCTCATTTTTTTACTGAATTTTTGCAACTCAAATAACAACCCGTAGGTGTGGGCCGTCGAAAACAATTCTGACCAAGCTGGCGGAATTGAAATAATGGTAAATAAAATGTTTTTATTCAAAAATGAGGCTGAGGATAATGGATTCGAAGAGGATAAATGCGGATATTTTAACAACATATTCTGCACTGCAGACATGTCAGTCCTCACGTTTTCGTTTTTTGCTTAGCACGTTGCGATTATGGACGTTGAAGTCCAGGGTTTTTTATTTGCATACAGATTTGACCAATGGTTAAAGGACAAAGTTTAACCCTTAGGAACCGACTGTGTAGTGTGTACCCCTTTCTCCTCAAAAATGAACATGATTTGTTTTCGGGTACATCATTTCCAAAGTTGGGAGACTAGACAACGTTAATGGGTTTAGATATGATTTTCCTTGTCAGAAAAAATATATATTAAAATTGGGGTTTTTGGTGCTAAAATTTCAAAGAATTTGACATTTTTTCCTAATTGTCCGAGCTCTGAAAGTACTTTACGGCACGGTATAGCAATTTAAACAATCGGAGAGGTACTTCTCCATCTATAAATATTAATTGTTTATTGGAAGATCTGATTGATTTCCACGTAGTTGACTCATTCATCAAGTAGACTTATCACTTTGTCGATCAAATGATAATGGCTTGAATTTAAATGTTCTCTTGATTAATGGCTACTTTGGTTCCAGAAATCTGCCCTGTCTCAGTCGCAGCATTTGTTTTTAATGGGTTTTTAGCCCGAGTCAGGGCTTATGGAATCATGCTGTCCGTCCGTCCGTCCGTCCGTCTGTCCGTGACACGCTAGCGGCCAAACGGCTGGACCGATCGACTTCAAATTTGGGACACTTGTGTATTTTGCAAATGCGAAGGCTAAGTTCGAAGGTGGAAAAAATCAGTCGATCGGTTGGCCCGTGGGGGCCATGCGAAGTAGTGTTGCCAAGGGAATAGGTTTAAAATACAGACATATAGAAGCGTGTATTTTAAACCTATATGCTCATTTACAATCATATAGTACATAGGGAAGTATATAGTATAAGACTGTATATAGGGAAGTGCAGTACAATAGGCCTTATGGATTTCTATTTCTACCGTACAGCATAATAAGTTCATCTACCCTATAGCCCCTAGTGCATAGTGGGTGACCCATGCGGGTTTTATAAAATCTGGCCTAGAACGCTGAAATTTTGTATACCGTCACGATATGATATTGCAAAACCAAATGTGACCAATTGGGGGCAAAACTTTGCTTCTAGGGACCCTGGTGGGTGACCCATGCGGGTTTTATAAAATCTGGCCTAGAACGCTGAAATTTTGTATACCGTCACGATATGATATTGCAAAACCAAATGTGACCAATTGGGGGGAAAACGTTGCTTCTAGGGACCCTAGTGGGTGACCCATGCGGGTTTTCTAAAATCTGGCCTAGAACGCTGAAATTTGGTATACCGTCACGATATGATATTGCAAAACCAAATGTGACCAATTGGGGGCAAAACTTTGCTTCTAGGGACCCTGGTGGGTGACCCATGCGGGCTTTATAAAATCTGGCCTAGAACGCTGAAATTTTGTATACCGTCACGATATGATTTAGCAAAACCAAATGTGACCAATTCGGGGGAAAACGTTGCTTCTAGGGACCATATTGGGTGACCCATGCGGGTTTTCTGAAAACTGACTTAGAACGCCCTGTAATTTTGTAAACCATCATTTTTATGATTTGATAAAGGTACAAGGACACACGATTGCCTGACTCGGGCTTTTATACACTGCACACTGTAGGTTTTTTATCTCGAAGGCGATTGAGCAATTCCATCTCCGGATTTTTTGTCTTTACCATTTGTTTACTATTTTTTGAAGGAAAACACTTCCATCTTTTTAAGATGGTCTTCAGTAATAGTTATTCTTATGCTAAACCTTTTCTGCATGCTGATTTAACAATTGTCTGAAAACGGTTTGATGGATTATGGGTCGGAGACAAGGACAGGAATATTTCTGCATTTGACTATCTTCAATCTTACCACTACGTTTATGATTTAGACGTGGATACGGAAATGGATCTCTACAAAAATACTTTTAATTTTAAATTGTAGTCCAGGGGTTTTAATGTAAAGAAAACTACAATAAATTACTCGACGTCTAAACGTTGGCCGCAATCTATTAGCTAAAGTCATTCTCGTTTTATTCATGTTTAAGTCGGATCTAATCGTGAGTGGGGAGTGGTGTCAAAACATCAGAAATAAAATTAGATTTTCAAAAATGAAAATTGATTTTTATAATGTTGCCAAATTTTGGAGAAAATGAGATTAAACGGAAGTCGGAACTGAACAATTGACTTCTATATGTAAATTTAAATATATTAGCAGTAAAAAATCATCTAAAATCAGAATGTACTTAGTACGTACAATATGACCATCAAAGAATGTCGACTGGTACGTCCAATTTATTATTACACATTGCCCTGATCCGAGAATCAAATAGTTCGCAATCCCAACCGTGTGGGTCGGAAATGTTGGAAGTGTTGGAACTCTTGGAAGCCAACAAATCCGTAATTGATTCCTGGAAACCCCGAAAATGACAGACGTATGAGATTGACCTAATTATCTTTTAACTTGTTTTCTTTGACACAGAAGTTCCAAAATACGAGTGTGGGGCAATGTAAGCTGCCACATTTAGAATCATAATCTGGAAATAACTTCCCCGAGAATGAGTAGGATCTTTGGAAGTTTTTGTTCTTGTAACTGAACCTGCGGCTTGCTAACGACTATATAGAATTACATGTCAAAAAATTTTGCTATAGTATCGCAGACGCCTTAATTGCTATCAATTTTTAAAACACGTGTCAGGATCTTACTTAAAAAGAACCTTAGTGTCTAGTGGAAGCCTTTAAATTCTATTTGAAACTTGACAAATCCACGAAAAAACGACCTTTGGTTTGGAAGAATCGTATAAATGAGTAAGTGCTGCTTGGCTTCGGCTCCCGAGTCACTAATGTTAAACATGCTTCCGTTATCTACAGACCGGAAATATCCCGATTGGGTCAGTCTCATATTGTACTTGAGCTGAGTCTGAGATAGTTGTTGATGTTTCCGTTTTCACAAAAACCAATTGCAAACCGGAATCAGGGGACTCAAGACGCCGACTGGCAGTAATTTGAAATAGGGATTCTAAAAACTCCAGTTCTGTCCTGAATGACCAATTGCCTTAATTGGTTGTCTAGCCGGACTCATTGCATAATCATCGGATCGCAGACGTCAGATTTTTTATGACATCTTGAATACTAAATATTAGGAGGATCGTCTAAAGGACCATTAGTAGTAGATTACAAACTAGAGCGATTTAATGAAGCAGCAGATGATCCAACTGTTTTCTATATGGCAATTATATGAAACGATTTGTTAGTTTATTTACCCGATCACTTATAAATATTCTTGATGGTTGTTTAATCTTAAAACAGTAACAAATAGAGGGTAATAATTACGCTTTTATCAACATTGTTAGAAACTTTTCCTTTGGGACAAAAACGTTTTAACAGATTATGACAAGAAAAAAAATTAGTTTTTGAACTGTTTTTTGATCAGATGAAATGTCACTTCTTCGAATTATCATTCGGATTATTATATTGCTATCAAATTCAATATTATGACTTTCCAGACTCGGAAGCTTTTTCGTAGGTATAAGTGTTCAATATTGGAATATAACTATTTTTTTAATCATTCGATTTCCAAGAGTTTTCCAACCTATAAGTTTGAATCCTTGAGATTAGTTTTAATTTACTGAATGAATAAGAACAGACGAGGTTCTTTTATCATCTAAAAACCTTCTAACACAAAACACAACTAAATTACTTTTTTTTCTTCAATTATTTATGGATAATCTAATCGACAAATATGAATATAACAGGAATACCTTGTTCCCTCTGAGAAAAGTAGAAGCCTTCAATCAAAAGCTGGAAAATCAATCCTGTTTTTTTACATTGTCCTTGACCCCTGAAATACAGTGGACTTTAATATTATTTGTTTGTACACGAACACAATCATAAAAAATCAATTTAATTTACTACACAACTATCAAGCAAGACTAACTAGGAGGATTCTTTTATGATCTAGTCATTTGGTATTGACATCATCGTCCTTTCGGTATTCTGTAACACAATTACAATTTATAATCAAGGCCTGAGGATGGGAACCTCTTGGTATATATTTGTGGCAGTTTCAGCTAGAATTTTCTAGATATCCAACCCAACGCAATGCTAGAGATTATTTTGAGTCAAAAAGAGCGATTTAATTATTTTCAGAAGTTACAAGGTTTCCACTGTCAACTGTAAACTGCAATTATCGAATCATGATGGATTTATAATTTCTTTCTAGTGAACCAGGAATTACCCAAAATTTTGGTTTCCTGGAATGCACTACGGTACTCGTAGTAACTAATCTGTGTTAGACCTGTCAATCAACTTAAGTATAATATCAGATGTCAGGCAAACTGCACTCTGATTCATAAAGTGTGTCAAAGGTTCATAATTAAATATTAGATCAACTAGAAATAAAAATAAAAATCTAGAATTTGGTTTATTTGCTTTCTCTGGAAATTTCTTTTCTCAAAATGATTCTAGAAAAATGATCTCCAGCATCAAAAGTGGAAAAATTAATGCACTTTTAAGTGATGTCCGTTCCCCTATTCCTATTCCAGGAAATATTCCTGAAACTCTATTCAGACTTACGAAGTGTATTCAAGCCGTCATTAATCAAATCAAAATTGATAATTTGATTTCCTAGAATTGAAGGATAATAGGTGCAGGGTCAGTTCGTGAAAAGCCAAATTTATTTTACTTCTGCAGCGGTTGCACTTTTTTACTGTGAATAAAACCCCCACCGATTTTTAGGAACTCCATTCTGTAACAAATTATTCCAGGAAAGGACCATAATCTAATATTATTTACATACGTCTCTTGTGATAATCTTACTCCAATTTTACTCCAAATTCGACAAAATCTAGTCCAGTATTGAATATTTGTAAGAATTCAAATTAAAAAACCAATTATGATCTAAAGTAATTCAGCCCTCTCCTTCTCTTGATAAAAGGAATAATAAGAGAGATAGATATAACTCAGTATTTTTAACGAAGACAGTGAAAACATATTTACTCTTTTGTGCTTATTTTCAATAGCTTTATTGGTTTTGTTTGATACACAGAATTTTGTCGACAATCTTGGAGGTTGCCCAGGGTATCATCCTAATCACAGGGTTCAAGAGGTCAGGGTTCAATTCGATTTATTAGCATTGCGGCATCGACGTACTGAAACCTGCATATTGTCCCATTAAATAAGAAATCAAAAGCATCGTGTTTGATTGCTCAGTTAATGAGTTCATTTCATAACGTATTTACTTGACCTCTAGTCTCACCTGCTTTGTCATTAAAAATTAAAATACAAGCGATTATATATGGGCTTGCTGACTTGGAACAGTATCTCAGGTCTAATGCAATGATATGTAAGGAATGGCAATACAAGTTCATCTCGAATAGGAACAACTTGACACCTCTACACTGCTTCTTTTAATTGATAACATATCCCACTCTAAATTAAATAATAGACAATACATTAATGTGTTTGCTACGTGATTTTTCTCCAGATTTTTGCACCTAGAGTAATTAAAGCCACAAAACCATGATCAAATTAACTAAAGAAGTAATTAAACGATTTATTACGCTGCACGAGAAATTGAGCGGGCTAATATTGTGTTGTTGTTGTTGTTGTTGTTGTTTATTAATCAAACTTGTCTATTTCTAGACCTGTTACGTTTGACAGCATTCATGAGTTTTACATAGTCATATTTCTCAAAAATAGAGTAAAAAAAAAATTAAAAAAAAATGTATCAGTGTTATGTGTTATGTGTGATCAGGGTGAACTAGGTTGTTTCAGGACTCTAAGCGATAGAATTATCAGGCGCGTTATAAAAAATGACTTTTGCTTTAAGGCGCAGATTTGAAGTCTTTGTGTAGCAGTAATCATTTGCCATCAATTTGGTCAAAGGTCAGAGCCAGAACATACTGATTTTTTTTATTCGTTTTAATGTTATTGAATTGGAAGTTTTTTGCAATAAAGCTGAAGATTTTTTAGTACTTTTTGCGTGAGGTATTTATGAATTTAAAAATTTAAAAATTCAATCGGTAAATCACAATCAAAATCTACAGGATAAATTCCTGAGAAAAAAACCTCAAAAATAACTCTTTAAAAAATGCCTTCACAAGCCGGGCTCTGTACTTCAAGTTCACAGAATCATTAGTTGCTCTCGATCAGTTTTTATATATTTCTATTTCTATATTTACAGCCGAAACTACGTAGTGACCTTTGATGGCGTTAATGGCAACATAAAGTTAGGGACGAGTATCGGGTTCCAATAAGTTCTACTTTTTTCCAAACCTGTAATTGGATTAGGGGTTATCCAAACAGAACGTTAGTCAATAGTTCTCTATTTCTCCAGCTCCATTCATGAAAAACCAAGTCAGTCACTGTTTTTAAGTGCTTGACCTCTTGACACCGGTTTGCCATCACTAGAACTCTCGATCTGATTTATCTCGTTATAGGAGTCGGGTTGAACTTCAGGATAGTTAAGCATTTAAAAAATGTTGAGTTACGTATGAATGGCATATGTTACATATCCCACAGGCCACGAATTATCGTTCCTTATTGCGATTTGTGAATGCTCCAAACTGTTTAACCGTCTGAGGACAAACGGTCAAACGAAGGTGCTAGAGTCCTTGATCGAGGACAATTAGTGTTCGAATGCGTCGTAGATAATATAATTGAAAGGTGAAATCGGATCACCAAATGATTTCGCCCGAATTGTTTGACGAATTACGACAGTTTGCACTAACGGGAATTCGGAATAACTTATTAAAATTTGGTGGTGTGACTTGTGACGCATCCTTTTCACCTTTTCGTCAAGGCAAAAAATCGTATCAATTCCGACGAAATAATTTTGGTATGTTCAGGAGCCTTCTCGAATTATTTATTGGAATGAAATCACGAAGTGAGAACGCATGAAATTTTTAAAACGGCTCGGAGACACCCTAATCAGATCCATATATTCATTGTCGATTTTGGCACAAAAAATTGAATAAAAGCGCATTTAGCACAATTGTTACACATTCAAAGGAATGAATTCAGCAAGTCTGTGAGTACTATGCACTATTACTTTAATAGCGTATTTTATTTCTTTACCAACGATACTTGCAAACGGTATTTATATTACCGAATGACGTTAGAGACCCGATAAAAATGGTTATGTCGCAACGTGCTGAAATTCGGAATATCAATTTGTGAAATGGATGGAAATGTCCATAGGGATTTAAAAAATAAAAAATATGGGTTAGGAATTATTAAATCCACGAGTAGTTTTTTACATAATTTTTGGCAAGGTTGTCTGGTCCGGCAAAATAATCCCTAAAGGTGCATTGGTCGACTCAAAGAATTCAGACGTCAAGCCGAAAGACAACCAACTCCAAGGGCTCAAATATTGCTTTCCGATTCATAAAATTAAGTCAGTGTCAACTAACTACACATGCTTTGATTTTATTCAATGGTTTGGTTACACATTGCGATTTGATCAATTGATACCAAAAGCAATCGTATTTTTAGGTGTATTTTTGGTACAAATAGTACACAGTAGTAATAACACTCACACTTCCATTCCAAAAACCTTATTTATTTGGGTTATACTCATGCTAAATGGAATGTTCCTGGAAATGTAAGCCTAAAAATTCCGTTTTTGATTCAAAATTCAGACAATCTTCCAACTCCCGATATTTTCTTACCGATATAAAAACATGTCAGTAACATGCCAATAATTAGCATTTACATGCCGCCTCTCCATTTACACTTTACGGCTTTGCATTCTCAAAGCTCCCAATAAAAACGGTTCTGCCCTTAGTATTTTTTATCTCTCGCCGATATAGTCAAGTATTATATTAATGCATATAATAGGAATAAATCTCTGGAATTTTGATGAGGGATAGGGTACATTCGGGTACACATTTCCAATCCATTGCGAATCATCGACGATCAACGTCAAAGTCAAAAGTAACCAATAGCACAGTGAGGAGTGGCTTTGTATAAAATTCCTATAAGTTTCCCTAGTTTTTATTGTAGTGTGATAAGTCAAAATAAGTGCAGGACAGTTGGGAAGATGAAGGGTTGGAAACTGAAGAACCGGATAGTATATAAGGCCGACAACCGTCCCTCTCCACGATAGTTCTCTGAAACTCTCCTTATCAAACCAACCGACTTCTCTCCAACCTTACCTGCTTACCAGTTTTTAACCTTTTAACCACAAATACCATTAACTTTAGAATCGTTTGAAGAGTAGGCTGCAATTAAGACAGAGTCGATTTACCGAATCCTTGATTTTGTTGTTGAAAAACAAACAAATTTTAAGAATTTGGCTTCCGTACGCGTACCATCCCCCGAAATCGAAGCTTAAACAGACGAGAAACTGCTATACAGGTGAGTGTATACATATTTTTATATTTCTTTAGGTGAGTTATACATGGCTGAGATCATAGCTTTCTGCGTTGTGAGATCTAAAGCGATTTAAGCGTTTTTTGCACAATTAGCATTTAGCATTGATCGTGTAAAGAATACGAAGATCATATTCATTAGGGACTGAAAGAGGTTGGGGAACGTGAGATTTTGCAAGGATAGAGGTTAGGATACTTTTGCTTCTCTTGCATCGTATCTGAAACAAGATAAACGTAAGGAACCACCTGTCGATAAGTTAGAATCGAGATAGATGCATTTATTGTGAGACCCGATCGGAGAATTTGAGACGTTTCGGCATTTTAACGACACTTGCAGTTTACACTCATCAGAAACATGTGCCCTTTAAATCAGTCAACTGAACTCAATTCGATCAGTAAACCGGCGGAGAAGTACATGTAACAAATTCGACAAATTTTGAATCCAATTGGATTCCTCAAGCATTCGAATGGTAGGCAATGGAACAGTTACTTGGAACTTCATGACACGGCTTTGTAATGCACACGTGTCTCCTTTTAACTTGTCTCACATTTCTTAAACTGTAAACAATGGAGAAATAGACCAGTAAAGGTTAGGAAAGGTGCAACAATTGTTGTTAAATAATAATAGAAAAGATCGGGTAGCAAACCCGACCCGGCCTAGTACAACATATCCCCGATATTTAAGCATTTAACTGCATGAAACTTTGGCTTTCGAGTCCTTTATAAAACATCTGGATTTACATATAATTGTATCAGTTGCCCCCAAAATCTTCCTAAATTACTGGATTTTGTTTCGAAGAATGGGAAATATATATTATATACAATGCTTTAGCTGTCCAAAACATCCGAGAATCTTTTTAAAACTTTTGTCGTATTAAAGAGTTATTTTAGAATTTAGACCTGTTATAGAACGAACATTAGCTTTTAATTCTAACCCATTCTTGAGAACCTTAATTACAAAACTTATAGCGTCGCTAAGCGAGGCTAAGCATTACTCACCACGAGCAAATACTGATCGGCTTTTGTAGATCCATTAGACAGTAACTAATAAATCCTTCAACTATTCATAGGCCAGATTTATCAGTTCTAAAGTAATCATTTCATTAATCCGTTTGAAGGTTTTGTCAACATTTCGACTAATAAGATTATTAAGTGAAGTATAGCAGGTTTGAGGTGGTTACTTCTCAAACGATCTCAATCGATCATAAAAACCGCTTTATAAGAACACAAATCCATATTAATGCTAAAAATACTGAGATAAGGATATCAGTAAGTCAGATAAACTAGGCTTCAATAATTTGGGAGCTTGTATTAAAAACATTCGGGGAGGTTTGAGAAATTTTTAAATTCTTTCTAAGAACTAGCCGATTTTTCTCATCCCCTCAAGTCGGTCGTTCGAAGGACACGGCGTTGGCGTGGGTGATAGTGAGTGCGGTTACCTGTTTTATGTGGTTTCTTATGTCTTTGTAGTTAAACCCTAATCGCATTAGCGATTTTAAAAGTGCAATTTTGTTTTTCAATTTTAATTACTCCCACGTGAATATTACCGAATCATGTATTCCTAAACAGTCAGTTTCAAACTTCCCAATTATTCAGTAAGATCAACGTAAGACTTTATGTTGTATCATGTGGTTATCAGAGATTAATGTTTTGATTAAAGATTACGAATTCGATAACCAAAAGCTAGCTAAAGATCGAGTTGAATACCTTCATTTAATTATAGATTTTTTTTTGCTCTCTCTCTCTCTAAGTTTACAATAAAATTATATTTTTAGCTTACCCTAGCTGAATTTATGAACGGCTCTTTACAAATCTGGGTGTTATTTTATCCCCTTTTTAATGGAATGAATTAGCTAATAAATCATGAAAGAATGATGCTGATCTTTGATGTAAGGAATTTTTAAAATCAAGTCTGGACACACAGAACGAACTGAACATTCCATTTTCTCCAGCCAATCGGCACCGGCTTTTCCATAGGCTGGGCAGAGTAGATATCGATATCTTGGGCTGAGATTTAAGCTTAACTTTAACGCTTTATAGAAGGAAGATTTGTGGGTGAATAATCGATTTTATAAACATTTACACTCTGTTACTCATTTGGATTGGTTAATTAACAATGAACCGATAAAAAGGCACTGTCATTTCATTTTATGAGCCGAAAAAGCAAGGCCTGTACAATTTTCAAACAATAAAATATCCAAATTTCAATATATAATTATATTGCATTTTAGTGAAGAACATAATGAGTCGTGATGACTCGTTCCTTTCCATTTGGCCTGGTTATCCTACCGGCACCCAACACGCCTAAATTCGAAGGCTTTGAATTTGCTAAATTCAGTTTAATTTTAAATGCCATGATTGAAATGGAGAGATAAATGGGCAGATGCAGCAAAATGTGCCCTTTTAATCGTCCGGCTCAAGTTCCAGGACCCCAACCTGCTTTTGGTTGTGCTGATAATTTAGACGAGTTACGAGTTGAAACGATTGGGTTACAAATCACCAACTAGATTTTTGGCACACAATTGCTGTTTCAGCCCAAGTATTTAAATTAAAAGTTAGGTAGGATGAATAATGGGAATGGGATGATGTCTCGTGTCAGTTCAAAGCTAATATATGATATGAAGTTGATAGCTCCTTGAGTTACGAGATATTATTATAGCATTGGCAACTTGTCAAGCCTGGAGGGAAGTATTAGATGAATTATTAAAAATTCATGATTATAGTTTCTATGGCTTGTAAGGTCGATTTTCTTGATGGTGGTGGCAGTTAGAAGTACCTCCAACTCTGCGTTTCAAGACCCAAGCTGTCTGCTGTTCCAATGTCTTATCTAATTGTAATTAAATCCTTAATGGTCCTCGATGTAACGAGGTTCCTTTACCTACTCCCTCGTCGTCATCAGCCTACAAATATATGATAAATAAAATAATTTAATTTAATCCTAAACTTCCGTTAAAGTCGGCACGGCATCTCAATTACCTAAGTTTTCTGGGCTCTTTTCTCGTTGCATTATCCGCCCTGACTATTTAGAAGTAAACTCCTTGGGTTCGTTGACTCGCCGGATAATACTTGTTTCGTCATCTCTAGCCAAACCCATGTTAAAGCAGTGGATTGTACATATATACTGCTATGCAAATTTAAACGGAATGAGTTTTACCCGGCGAGTCAACTAGCACAGGGACTTTAAAACCCAACGAATTGAGTTCTATCGGACAATTATTGGTAAGAAAAAACCTCAAAACCAGCCCCAACACACGATGATCAATGCAGTACCTTTGTATTGGCACTATAAATGAAATAATACGGTCATTCTGGAAGTCAAGTTGAATGCAAAATAAGAGCACTCGTGACATTGAACTTGGACGTCTTGAAAATTTTATTACACAACTTATTATCGATAGAAAATCATCAACAAAGTCAATACTCTGAATACTAATCAGTAATATCGTTAATGTATACCTAGAGTTCATTTCTTACGATTTAAAATCCCCAAAATGTAAATAAATCTCTGAGTTACACGTAGTAGTTATGGTTCAAATCTGATTCTAATTGTAAAGAGTACAATCCTGACGTCAATCCCTCCGTTTGAATGATGGAAGGTCAAGCCAAGAAAGGGTAATACCCTCTCAAGTAGTCCAAAAAGGACAGAGCTCCTCTATTCATTTACTTAACATCAATACATAGGAATAAATGTAAATATAATTTGTGATGATACCTTCTGTAATTCTGCATTCATTCCTCCACCTAAGTACGTATTAGTGAAAGGAGGGATGTAACTTATGAATAAGTCTTTGATTCACTTTGACCGATTCAGTCGAATTTGGACAAATCCTGCAAACCCAAGCCCTCCCAATTTCTTTCAACTTTTCTTTATCGGAAGACGGAAATGAATCATGTGCTTTGCTTTCTCAGAACTGACTTGAAAGTTAATTGATTCATTAAGAGAGAAGATAAGAGATTAAGGGCGCAACATAGTTGAAACAAAATATTTTATATCGTTGGGGGTGCATACAGTGTTTTATTAACCTTTTCATAGCCAGTCTTACAGATTTAGGATAAAAATCCGAAAACTTTAAGAAACAGTCAAGATAATTTCGCAAGATTAAGTAATTTCGAGGAGTTCATGTTTTGCTCGTCTAGCCGCTAATCAAAAAATAGGAAAAATTGTGAATTACATTTTTAGGACTGTCGTTCAGTGCGAACTGCGAGACACTATATATTTATATTAAATTTTATAAATAGAGGCGAGATAAGATAATCGGATTGATAAGGGTATTACATATAGACATGTAAAAATATGACAGCCAGACATAGGGGTTGGCATTAACGAAACCGAAGTGAAAGATTATGGTCTAGTTTGAAGTCTTGATGTTTCTGATTTAGACTTTAGATATTATTTATTATTTTTTAGTTGTCTGGCTGGAACTGCTCTTTGTAAGTTTTTAATTAAATAAGAATATAGTGAGAGTTATGGTAGACTTTAATTGGAAACTGTTGTAAAGTTAATGATAAAATCGCGGTGTAGAAACCCGCGCAGTCTGTGTTGATGTACAGTATTTACAGTTCATCAGATTGTGGGTTGATAATTTAGCAGACAGGGCTTGGCTTGACGTTTTTTTAACTATTTCATTTGACGATAATAATTTTCCTACAAACTCTATAATCGAAAAAGTTGATTTAAGACATTTGTCATGTATAGGAACGATTTGTGGTTTGTGAGTTAGAGCTTTGCTTAACATATGTAAATCCGGTAATATCAATTTTAGACCTGTCAATAAACGCCTAGTTATAATACATCAAACGGTTTTAAAACCCGAAATCTAACGGAGAGAGTCTTAGGAACAGAGGGAAAGCAAAAGTTAAAGAAGTACAACATGAAATTTGCCAATTTTAAGAGGCTTTGAGTAAAGAAACTCAGAAAGCAGATAGTAAATTATAATTTTTTCAAAATTTTTACATTTTCAAGTACATTGAAGGTTTTATCTTTCAAGCTTACGCCTAAGCGTCTCAATCAACATAAATTTGCAAATCTAATGCTGTTGGAAATTTGATTTTTGAAACAAAACTTCCGAATTCCATTATTTAAATCAAAAGTGTTCCAAAAATTTACAAGGTAGTCCCAATAAATGGGATGTAAATTTAAATTCACCGTATTTCACGTTCCAGTTCAATTGCGGTGTTGGTATAATAGCATTTCTTCTACGTGTTTACCCCTTTCTTTGACGTACGATTTGTAGTAAAATCGAGACGGAGAAATTCATAAGGAATAAGGCTTATGAATTTCATAGAACTTTTGTGTAATAGAGTGGAATCGGACCATAAAATAATATTGCACAATCTTGACCTTAAATACCTTAAAGCGCCGTAGTCAGGCTCGGAATCTGGGATTGGAGAGGTTGGTCATTTTAGTCAAAACTAACAACTCGCTCTTTTGTCCTTCTCTTATCTCTGATTAATATTCTAACTAGTTGTGCATAAATTATTTGTATGAATGAGTAGATTAAAAATAGTCTTAAATGAATGAGAAATGAAGTTTACGATCTGCTGATGTGTTATTAAAAATCATTAAAAACAAATTATACTCACTTCCAACGCTCTGTACAACAAAGTCCTACAGTCAAGCTCCATTGACTCGGATTTTAATTTTTAATGCGACATTAAGATAGAAAGGGAACGGGGCTTTGATTTTTATAAATTCACGAGAATTGATGAACCCAGTCAGGTTCGACACGATATTGAATTAAAATTAGAAGTACTGTTTACAACTTAAAATCATGAACAGATTCCTTGTAAAAAAGGCATGTAATTTGGCACATTTATACGTAATTAAAATAACTTCAGTACCTAACACTTAACATCCAGTCAAACTTGTAAGTTTAAACAGCAAATTCAGATTGATGGCATCTGCTTCGCGTTAATGGCAGTTAAATTAGTTAGTGGGTAGTTAAGAGGTTAAGAAGGTCAGGGATTGGTTAGTTCTTTTAACCTCGCAGCTACAGAATACCTTAAATAAATATCTTTAAAATATTTTAAAACAATATAAATTTTAATGATCCTTCTTAAGTCTATCATTCTCATCTCATAAAAGGTTCTCTCGATTCTTCGTAGACTAAACACCTTGGACATAAAAATCGCATGGCACGAGCCAATGGACTCATCCTCTGTCTCATATCTAGACTGGTTTCTTCTTCAGATTTTAATAGCTGACAATAAGCTTTATTCTGAACTATTAAACAATATCTGTTTAATATAAGCTCGGATTCTCTACTCAATTTGTTATCTACATTGCAAATTATTTATCATTACTGTAGCGGAGTTTTAGCATAGCAACAAAAATCATTGAATCCGGGTGCAGTTGGACAGAATCTGGGCTTTAAAAATTAAATTAGAAAGACCTACTGGAGCCCAAATTACTGTATAATTCTACAAGTACAAAACTTTGATTCGTGACTCACTCTTAAGTATGAAAAATCCCATGTTTTTTTCTTTTTTTGATCGGTTTATGATTGAATACGAGAAATATTTAACTTGTAACAATTAACATGATGATAATATGGATTTAAATATCAATGAGAGGACTTGGGAATAAATAGCTAATAATAATATGGTAATAAAGTAGGCAAATTCGGAATATAATTCTGCATACACTTACAGAAGGAATGAATGAACTTGTCAATGAACTAATTATACTTGCATTGTTTCAAGACGCTCAATTCCTGGAGAAGGATTGTTAAATCTGAACCCCCCTCCTATTACTTTTGATGAGGGTTTTAAAAATTGGAGATAGTGTTCTTTGACATTATATGAAGTTTATTTATAGACTCCAATGCTTATTAACGATTCCCTCGTGATTTTTTAAGAGTGCTAAACTAAAACAATCAAATTGTTATAGTGCCTCAACTGCCTCATTCTATTCTAACCATTCCAAATTATTTTGCAAGTTCCATTGAAATTTAAAGTCATGTTCCAACTCTTAAACCCATGTTTCCAAATACACTGGTGGCCGGTACTTGAGAATAATTTAGTTAACTTTTAGGAAATTAAAAATTACAGATGACACATACACCTAACAAGGTTTACTCCCACTTTGTCTTGAATTATCTACAATAAAGAATTCAAGTTCGAGGACAGAGAAATGTTTACAAGTCATAATATTGTAATAGTTTTTGTTAATTGTGGTTAGTAATGAACATTAAGATTTAAATAGCACACCATGCAAATATGGTCACTTATTCTGCATTAGTACCTTGTATTGTAACGTAACAACAACTTCTTTAACGGTTTGACATAATAATAAATTCTAGTCGGTTGGATTTATCTATTTATAAAAAACTGTCTGGATCCTGTCTGATGAGTTCAATAACCAAAAGGAAGCAATAAATGTATGTCTAGGCTCCGAATTACTTTTCCAATTCACCTGTTCCGCCGACTCCAAATTAGGTAAAGTTTTGTGGTTCGTGACAATTGGCAATAAATTTAACTCCTAGCACCATAATATCGTCATCAGCAACACAACCATTCTGACTCATCGGATCGTGTACTTGCTAGACGTACTTTAGAATTCGATTGTAAATCAAAGCCAGGAAGTGAATAGCGAAAAAGTTAGTTCTTGAGAAATTAAAAATTAAATGAAAATGCATATTTAAACAGGGATAATTTTTTAGCATTTCCAACTCAACAAACTTTAATGCATATAAATAGCAAGACTCTTGATCAGGTAGCTTAGAATGTTATTTTTAGAAGAATTTAAATGCAGATGTCCATAACAAGTAGCGATTGCCACGAGCAGGTTTTTTTAAGTAAACGAGCAGCCGCAGTTTCGGACCTCATTAAAGTTAAATGTCATTTATAACGAAGTCACGTATAACATCATAACCTTTGACAGCAAGTGTTCATCGAAATATTCTATTCTCAGAACCAATTTTCATTAATTTTGGTAACCCAAACCGTCCACACCTAAATTGAAAAAAAATTGTCACTTTCTCTAAAAAAACAAAATCGATCCCAATTATTGTTATCTGGATGGTTCGGATTTATCTCGGACAATCCCATTAACCTACTTCTGTTTCTTCCACAATTTAGAAATATTCATATCTCTAAAACCATTTGGAAATAAAAATACACGAAGTGTTTGTCAGAAAAACAGAAAATTATAAATAAGAAGGACACACTTGCTTAACGACAGATGACGAATGTCGAAGGTCACCTGACAATTTACAAAGGTTACAATTATATACGAGACACGGAAATAGCCAACATATCGGTTTCCAATAAAAATTAGACCAACTTTCTCAAGGGCTTCCTCCCCGTTTCTATTCAAAACTTTTTAGTAGGAGACCTTACAAGAAAATAGCCTAATTATTTCCTAGAATTTTCTGAGGAGTTGGGATATAAGACAAAATATCTCGAGATTCAACATTATTTTTGATCTGGTTATTTTCACACCAATCTTATCGGCTGGTTTCATCCGGTTTCAAGCAGATTTGCAACGGCAGAAGCCCAAGAACTTTAATTTAAGAATTGAGATTGAGAAATGAGAGAGAATTGAATAATAGAGGTTCCAGAGAATGGATTCAATAGCAGAAGTGAACGTTACGTAAGCTAAAGCATTTATTTAATTAACACTCTGAACCAGTTCTGTTTCCATAAGGAGTAAGTTGCACTGGTTGTATTGACTTAGTAATTAGTGGAGGTCAGAGTTTAAATTGATAAAGACGTATTGTCTAACAGGGAATGTGCAGATTGGCAGAATTTATCACTAATTATAATCGGTCTTTGTATTAGAGTCCATTGTTTAGCTCTTAATTATGAGTGATTAAAAAATAGCCTTTGATCTTGGGATAAAAAATGGGTCATCTTGATAATTTATTTGAAGTTTGGACTACTCATTAAGTAATTTAGAACGATGAAGATAATTACTTTAGTGCATTCTATTTCGGTGTCTGATTACGATTTCGACTGGAATTAGCATTCAAGCTGGGGGAGAATTTTTATTTAATTAGTGTTAACTAAAGTTATTATAATATTCCTATGGGCTAAACTTTTTTTTTATTAAATATATTCAAACATATTGAATATAGAGCCGCTTATAAACCATTTCGTTTATAATTTTTATGACTAACAATAAGTGATTAAAATAGCAACTCAGGTATCAGGTTTTTGTACATTTTGATTGGATAAAAAATGTTCCGTTCAGCCGGAATATAAATAGATATATCCCTGTAGGTGGATAGTTTGATAGTACTTCGGAACACGATCGGTTAAAAAGCTATCTATACATGAAGTTTTTACTTACAATTTTTTAGCAAACTTAATTAACTGACTCAAAGTAAGCCCAAAATTATTAAATTTTACCCGAATAAACGAACGGACTTCCTTATGTCTACATTTAAGCTTTATCCGAATTAAGAAATCAAACACTGGATATTGTCGATGTATCTGCCTCCCCCTTCAGCAACAACCCCCTCCCCCACAAAGATTCTGCGACAGGATTATCTACGAAATATTGCGACATCCGTCAATTGACCATAACAAGTTTTGAAGATGTCCATCAATATTGGGGATCAGATGTCAAATGATTTGTTTAGGAACTAATCAGCCAAGTAAATAAATAAAGCATTGGATCGAGGGCTAGTGGAGTTTCAAGCGTTTATGGAAAGTTTGTTCTGTCACACTGATCTGATTCCCCTGTGCATTTCAGCTCATGTCAGATCCAATAAAATCCTTAACTTCTAACAATAAGTATGGGATTTTCCTCGTTAAAAAGAGGCCTGATCTGGAATCAATTACAAATATTGACCTTTGATAAGCCACATAGGAAATATATGAGTCAGTATTTGTGAATGACATAATGATAGTTTACGCACTTACACGCACTATAACGCTTTAATCACAATTCACATGACTTTCCATTTCCATTCAGAGATCAAAATGCGTACGTAAAATCGGTCACGATCATCCTCCTTCTTTGAACTTTATCAAATTTCCATGTAGACATATGAGGACCTTTCTGGACCTTGAGTTCACAGTTTCTAAACTCATGAACACTTGGGGTTACCCATTCAAACGTTTTTATGGAAAGTTTAGGAAATTGAGAGCTGGAAAATAACCCTTTAGCAAGGCCGATGAACAAAGATCGCAAGAGTAATTAATAAACTTGCTTCAAAAACGATGCAAATCGTTAAGAAACACCGATTTTCCCTCCACCGGCCAGGAAGGCTCAATTTTGTGTCGGCAGTAAAGCCTTGAACTTCAACCTTCCTGATTCAGTACAAGATAATGGAAATATATATAATATGTCAAAAATTGGTGCAGGGAAGTTGGTAAACAGTTTGTAAATAAATCACAATTTAACTGTTGATGGCTTTTTATCTGAAATCTGAGTGCAGGGAGAAATCAGAATGACTACGAAAACATTGCTTCAATTAAAGATCAAGATAAAGACATCAAGAGCTAACATCAGAATTTAGCCTAAAATTTTATCATTTTAGGGAATATATTGATAGAAACTTATCGAAATGTTAGCAATTGTAAGCGTAACGATTCGAAAACAATAAGCATGTTTGTGGGACAGACATTCGAGATGTTAAATCCAGGTTGGAACCCACAAATACACATAGGAAGATATGTATCGGTCTAAAACTTATCGCATGTTATCGGTTAGTAAACAAAACGATAGTTAGTATATTTGCATGTTGTCCTGTTTTAAATTCCATTGACACTTTTATAGCCAGGAGTTTACAGAAGCAATTTCGTTGCAAATTTAAACTGTTGAAATTGTATACTTTGAAAAACTTAAGTCTCCGCAGTTTTGTGCCATTTCAGTGCTGAAAATAAGTGAACTGACAATGAGAAATTGATTGATTGATTAATACATCAAGAAAATTAATAACATAATTGTGCAATTAAAATTTTAAATCCGTGTATGTGTATCAAAATTTGATCATTTTAGTCATTGTCGTGACGTAAAATCATATATTTTTTCATCTGCAACTCATTTTAAAGTAAGTGAAGCTTTTTGTACTTTCAAGAGATCAGACTTTGTTTCACATCTTCCAATAAATTAACACCCTCCGAAATATTAAATATAAAAACGAAACGCGCTAATTTAACAGAGCTTCAGTTTCAACTGGACAATTTTGACATCCGGAACAAACAGTGTCCATGCATGAAAGGCTGTAATTGTCTTCTTTAAAAACTTTGAATGTGATCAGTCTACTCATTACAGTCATTACTCATTGTAATTATAGTAAGGCGGTACTTAATTTATGCAACCGAGTTTTAAGCGAAAGTTTTTTGTTAAACATGAGAAACCTTCTTCAGTTGATCATTTTTTCAAGTTTAATAGTACATGAACATGTTCTCAAGACATTTGAGATTGAAACATTTCAGTTTATATTCTGAATTCTTCTTGCTCCTAGTATGTTATCTCGTTATGGGTTATCGCGATTCTTTTCAAAAATTCAGTATCCCACCCTCGGGTAACAGGATATAATTTTGTGTATATAATGTGTTAAGTCAGTTCAGAATTTTTAGAATCTGGAATTAGAAGAAAACTACAACAATGCGAGGATTTTCCGATACCATAAACTTCGAGTGAAAATTTGACTGAAAATTTAAAATAATTAAAAAATACAATAATTCCGGGACATTATCGTTTGCTTTGTGGTGTCAAGGGAAAATGGAAACATCTAAATGGTCATTTCTATTGAAGCTTGGCGATTTATTTTTCAAAAATATACCGGAAAACCACCTTAAATAAAAATTTCTTCATTGTATTCCAAATTTATTGTACGATCAGGGCTTGTTCTTAACCCGGGCTATCTGCCCTAAAATATCCAAGAAATTTTACACGCTTCGACCATTACTCTAGATTGATTTAGCTTTTATAATTTTAACCCAAATGCGTGTTTCTATCGTGAAAGTCAACCGTAAGGTAAGGCACGCCGAAACGATTTTTTTTAACTTTAATATCTCTATTCACTTTGAAACTGATCATCGGGGGTCAACTATGACCCCAGCACGAACCAGATCAGTGATCCGAGTGTCAAGTTCAATTGAAATGAAATGTCAATATTGGTTTTCCTTCAAGAAAAAATTTTCCGTAAAGACTCTCTCAATACGGAATTATGCAACTAATTGTAAATGCGCGTCGATGGGTAAGTATAAAAAACGAGGAGTTGTTACAACGTGGTACGTACCGAGATAAATCGGCACAACTCCTTTATAAACTGATAGTAGCTTAATGAATAGAATCATGAGAAGGAACTCATTCTAACAGTTAAAGTAAGTGGTATTAAATGAGCTCCTAACATTCGGTCCAGCCTCATTCGAAAGATTAACTTTGTGAGAGCAACACCTCAGAAGCATTTGATATCAATATTAGCCCTAATAAACTTATTAACTTTGACTCATTACAACTTACAAGCACTGGAGCTCCTTATCTTAATTGCTTTATCAATTTAACCTTAAAACTACTACAGTTTTGATTGAGTTTTGAACTTCATTCTTGAAAAAGCAGAGCCAGAAAAGTCGGCGAGTTTAAACTGATACAATTTTAACTGACGCCGTTCAACATTGTAAGTACAATTAAACCTCATTTTTAAATATGTGGCGTTTTTAAATTAAAATTTTCATTCAATGAATTGATATTTTGACCCTTATAATGAGTAGTTTAACCTCTTGTCTCCAATGTAAGGCATCTCAATTGAGAATTTTTAGAAATCTCTCAATGCCCCACTGTTAGCCAATCTACAAACCCCAAATACGTAATCACAATTAAGTAATTGCATTGTCTGAAAACGAGAGACGGTTTCTCACGCTCTCACGCGCACCGGCTTGCAGATTGTGCAGCCCAGTAACACGATATGCTTATAATCTTGCCAGAATTTTAATTTGATATTTAATACAACTGGATTTGATTACGCAGCATAATTTTTTTGATATATAAGGAATGAGTTTTAATTCAAGGATTTTAAAGCATTTGTAAATTAGTCTTATAACTGCATTTCACTAATAGAGTGAGGCGTGAGGTTTAAATGGCTGAAAATGTCGGAAAAATAAATACGGAACTACTGAGGGAGTTAATGGTTGCAGAAATTGTTCCATTTCACTCATTTGAAATATTTGTCGGAAGACGGGATGGAGATGTCTGAAACTGATAGCATGGGATTGAGATATCGGGAAACTAGACCTCGACTGTATTTCCTTATCCTTTAGATTACTGGGTAGCAAGTGGCTCATAAAAACCTGTAGTTAAAATTTTGATTCGTGATCCAGTTTCCAGGGAAATGAACACTGGGACGGTTTTAGAATCAGTAAATGTGGGAAATGTACGGAAAAAGTGAGACTTGGATCTTGCAACGAAACTTGTCCTTGGATTTTTTAAAAACTTACCGATTTTTTTCAATTTTTTACAGACAGGCAGCAAAACGTGGGAAACCATAGCGTTTTATATATAAAGTCGACATTACGTCAAATAAATACACTTAATTAGTGACTCAGATTTTGGAACCTGGGACTGGAATATCTTGGATTGCTTAGAGCTGAAGGAACGTACAAAGCAGACGAACAAAGAAAACTATTGACCTAAAGAGATTTTCAATCAAAATGTTTTTAAACCGGAAGACGAATTTGGTGGCGTTCTTGACGATTATGGTCGTCTTGTGCCAGGTTCATTTCAACACGGCTCGGCCGAACTCAAACCGTGAGAACCGGAGGAGCATACAGAATAAGGTTGGTTTTACCTTCTTGTTTTTTTTAATTTGGAGTTTTTGTATTAATAACCTAAATCTGATTAGTCAGCTTTTTTTAACTTCTTTCGATTTTCTATCCCTCTTTAGTTCCAATTCCATATGGTATCGTGCATGCAACGCATTTTTCTCTAAAACTTAAATGAATTTTTGACCTTTTCACTTTGAAGCAGTTGATCTCTACGACCTCATGTTTCAGTTAGTATATAAAAAATTAAGTGATTTTTTTTTACAATTACAAATTTAACAACGCCGTTTGCGATAAGTAAAAAAAAATTGATTCATTCGAATCCACTCTAAATGACAATTTCTCAGCATGAAAAAATCCCTAAAAAATACGAGGACATTTCAATTATAAGATACTCCATAATGATAAATGACGGACTTCTCCGAATCCTAGAATAACATAAAATCAATACCTCATATATTACAAACAGGTCCACATTCAAATTTTAAATTGCTTTTCCCCTTACAGCCGAGAGACAACAAAACCAAGCGTGGCTGGCCGGTATCCCCGCCGATCGAGGAGGTCGACCCGATCAAGGAGGAAATTTTGCTGGGTAATTCTTAAATATTTCGATTTTTCAACAACGAATAATAGATGCAATTCCCAAGTAGTTCAAGGAATGATCCCACAAAAGCAAATCAAATCAATAAAAATTGCCATTCATTCCAGCAATCGATGAGTCAATCACGGAACGGAACGACGCTGAAACAAAACCGGAACCGACCGTAGTGCAGCCCCGGAAATGGATGGAACTGGAAGGTCTGCTCCCATCAAACGTGCGGGCAAAATTAAATTCGGACCTGGTTCTCGAGTGCATTGCCGTCGGGTCTCCTCCACCTTCAATTCATTGGCTTAAGGACGGGAAACCGATCGAAAATGTAAGACCTTATCATCATCTCATGTTTTATAGTAAAAATAATTTCATACACATATCGAATCCCCATTTTGAGGATTAATTATCTCCTTACACACATCCTGTCTCTTTTTAAATTCGCAACTACTTTACAAGTCTTTTAAGTTGAGACCATCAATCTTGAATCGGGATCGGATGGCACTCCCTCATATGTAGATAAATCGCGTAGTCAGCCACGTTCGTTTTTTTCTGCCCCGGCTTATCAACTGCAAATAAAGTAATGGAAGGAGTCAGACTTTCATTGATGTAGATCATTTATCCCTTATCTGTCGGCTTATTTCCACTTTTGCATCGACTGCAAAGAAAATGATGAAAGAACGTAGTGGGATTGTTAAATATAGATCTGATGGTTTGATGGACGTATTTCTTATAACGATATTCTACGTCTGCTTTTTATGCAACAGTTAGATCGTAGTATTTAGTATTACAAATGTTGATATAATCAATTTAGGGACTTGTTGCTCAATGAATTTATTTTTGGATGATGGCAGGTGACTCCGTTTGGGAACGATGGACTCTCGAACCACGTTATTGGGAGAGGACTGTTCCGGAACACGAGAACCAATGGATTCGCTATGGCAAAGGTCATGTCCAAAATCCCCCTTCGATGCCTCAAGCCCGAGGACAATGGAGTTACGTACACTTGTGTGGCTGAAAATGATGGTCGGCAGATCATGTCCACTACCACGGTCACTATTGATGGTATGTGAAATATTTTATATAGATTGATAGTGACAGTGTGAATGAAATAACTACGCAGTTACATGTTGTCTACGTGCGGTGATCCATGAATGGTCTGCGAGTGACACACTATTTCCCTGTCGAATTGGTCACAAGCGACATTTGCCACTCGTGAACCGTATGAACTCGTGTCAGACATGTCTGCAGACGGGTTGGAGATTTAGTATGGGTTACATTGATTAAAATCGAAATCATGAAATAGATGCTGTTTTCACCCTCTGGAAGAGGGGTGTATTTCGGGGTGAGGATATATTCCGGGGCATCCAAACTTAAGCCATTCAGATAATCAAATTTAAAAACCACGAAATTAGTACAATTATGATATAAAAACGACAGAATTGTTGTTGTTGCACTTTACTTTGTAATTTATAAGGACTAGAAATGTGATTTTTGGGAAGGGATATAGGCATTTCATGATTTGGACGGTAGTTGACGTTGGTTCTGACGTGTAAAACGTCTTAAATTTCCGCCTAATTTTCATAATTTTACTTCTGATTTTAAACAGAGGAAGGATTGACGGAAGTTCGACCGGAATGTGAAAGCAAATCCGTGCAAATGTTCTCGTACAGCAAAAAAGGGAGGAAGAGCCAACCGGCTTATGTAGCTTTGTCGGAGTCCCTTCACATGGAAGCCATTGGAAAGGACATCGTGATTATTTGTCACGGAGCCGGCCGACCACACCCACAAATAAGCTGGACGGACTGCGAAGGTCGAAAAATTGTCAACGGGAAGAAGTTCCACGTAAGTTGATTTCCGATTATCTGAACTTGAAAATTTTCTTGGAAATCTGAAAAAAATGGGCAGATTTTAAGAAAGAATCCTGCAAAATTCGTAAAATTTAACAATATTATGGCTTTGAATTCAAATAGGTTGGACACAATGGAAACTTGGTCATACGGAACTTAAGCTGGAATGAAATGGGAGAATACACCTGCTCCGTGCAGAATCAGTTTGGACAGGATTCCGCGTCAACGTTCCTCTACCCTCTCCTGGTAAACCATCAAAAATATGTAGAGATAATTTTTTAAGAGTTAATTACAAAGTCAATTAATTAAATCTTTCCATGTATTACAGACTGAGGAGAGCTAAAAAACCAAATGGGATTGTGCTAGGGAGCCCCTGCTCACCTAGCTTATCATCGTCAACCCTGTTGGATCAGCAGTGTCGTCGTTAAATTTATGTTAAATCTCAGCGATGGTGGATGGGGAAATCACCAAAAAATTTCCAAGACTAGTCACAACCTACTTTCCTAAATATATGAACACTAATTGAAGCTAAAAGATTCCCCCCACCAAAAATATTTAATAGTTCGTAATATTATTATTATTTCCTAATTTTAGTGAACCAAAAATAGGAATGGGGATTTTAAAAGTTTGGAAATCGGTAGATTGCAACCGACTCGGTAGTCGTAGATGTTTCGACAAAAAGACCGGATGTAGTTAATTAGCTAATTAAGAATAGGATTACACACTTTATTTCTAATAATTTCTAGAGTTACTGAAATAGTACTTTGGACAGGTGTCTATTTTAAATAGGGTTGTAAAGGGGAACAGATCTCACTTAAAACCCTTAGGATTTCAGGTTCGGGAATCTATCCCGTTTTAAATGTTTACTGTTGGAATGATCAAGGAGCTGGTAATTATATGTTAGTTTACATATCATAATAATAATCTGTCTAATAATGTTATTACCATATCATCAGGACAAAGGGTTGTTGTTGGTCCATTGACCAGCTAATGGTTAGAATTAGTGAGGCTATGCTCCGTTATGAATTTTGGTCTAATTTTTTATTCTAATTTTCATGTATTCCATCATTTAAATTTTATAATTTTGTCTATGGTTTGGCTACGCTTATTTATTTATAAGAATAACAGGGTTTATGGGTTTCGGTTCAACATCTTTTAAAAAGCTAGTTTCTAGAAGACAATTTTAATATTGGACCGAAAATATTTCTCTTAAAATTCCGAAACATTTTTGTCGAAAGTGAATCCATATTTTCTTCAGTATTATTAGATACGACGTTTCATATTCTATTTTTCTTGTACTATAAATATCTACATTCTATTTTTTTGTATTTTATTCACAACCAAGAAAGAAGTTTGTAAGTTAGACATACACACAAATACACACACTTCACCAATGGTTTGAATTTAAATCCCATTGTGAATTACTGAGTACTTTATTATTAAATGTAAATGCACATGTTTAGGACAGAAGCTTCTAGCATTCCAGTTCAGACTATATGTATGTGTAAACAGAAATATAGAAAGAAAAATACTTGATTGCTTATCCTTCAGTCTATTTAATTAAATATGTACTGTTAGATATAATTTTCAAGATTATTAAATTTTCTGTGTAAAATACAAATCTCCGCTGTGTTTATATACATTTATTGTCAGAAATGCATTCATTTTAAGTTAGTGGACATAACATACCAAGGACACTTGACTTTTACCCAACAAAATTTTATTCGCAAACCACTCTTAAGGCTCTTGTTGACATTTTGTTCGCTTGAAACAATATTGACACGACTGTTGAGCTTAATCAGAAAACAGACCTTTTCACTTCATATTTATGACTTTTCTGCATTGTTAAACGAGCGTACGATTTTAACTATGGTTGTTGTTAAGGTTTACTTTCAAAACACGAAGGGGGCAAAGAAATCCAATTAATAATTTCACAAGACATCTTCATAACATTTTGGCTAGTAAATCTACGGAGAGTCTGAAACCGATACAATCTCAGTTAATATCCCACCAACAAACCCTGAACTCTGGTTTTGTTTCATATTTGTTGGGGGCCGGATTTGGCACAAACAAATCCCTGACTTGATTGCTGATTACTGATCCTGTCAGGGTCCTTTTTTATAATGTCATTTAAAATGGTTTTGTTGGATTACGAGCGTGAAAAATCGGGGAGTTGATACACGAGACGAGATAGAGTCTGAAGTAAGTTATAAGACGAAGGGATTTATTTCCGTTTGGCAGTTCGAAGCTTGTTGGATTCAGAGTCAGTGAGCCACGAGGACAGGACTGAGGACATATTACTATCCAACATTCCTCTCTCCGACTTACTTTTTTATGAAGCATCGGGTTATCGGGATGAAAAAAGATATCATGTTAACTGCAGACGCATTTATAAGTGTAGTACGATGAAAGTGTGGAACTGTTCCGGGTAAAACCTATAATATTTATTATTATGAATCCTATGGAGTTGGCTTCTACTTCTCAAGCCCGGTTACTTACATCCTCATCATGATGACGCGCAAAAGATCTGATTTGGACCACCACCACGACAACATCTCTCTTTCAAACTAAAATCAAATCGGATGAGGAAAACGGACCAACATTTCAGGCCCTCATCATTCACGATCAAGTATCAGGACTGACTAGTCATTGCTTGTTTTAGCTCGGGACTGTTCAGAAGTCTGAAGAAATTACTTAAAAATAGCAATTTTTGACCTTTGACCAAGCCAACTAGACTTTGACCCGGTTATGGTAGCGTTTTGACCGTACCAAATTCCCATGATTTTATGTTTAAAGAGCGTCCTTGTCATTCGGAATAATAGCTTGGCACGTGGATGAAATGCTTCATTGGACCCCATTCTAAAAACCGTAGTTTGGTTGGGACGTCTGTTTTAAGTGCCTTGGACTTTAAGTAGAGCAGAATTAGTTGATGAGCTGGCACTGTTAATTACCCGTAAAACCCGGGGCATTCATGTTTCTCTAGTGCCGGAAATCATTGATGTAGTTCTTTTCATGAGCTATTTGGTTTGAAAGTATCGTATTATTCTTTATTGGCAATCAGGGGTGTTCGTAGCATTCTTGGTCCAAGATATGCGGTTAGTTATTCTTCCAATATAATGCATTTGGGACAACAGTGACGGTTTCGGTTTAAATCAGGAATCGACAAAAACCGATAAAGCCGAAATCTGACTGTTTTAGTACCTATTTCAGATAATATTCTCTGCTGATTACCAATCATTTACTGATACTCAAAATACATGCTACTCCGTCTAAATCCGAACCTTAAACCCCAATAAATCCCGTGATTGATGTACAACCCTCCGGGAGAAATACTAACATCGGACAAAAGCACATATATTAATATCCATCTCGAATCTTGGGACGACGACGAGGCGATGGAATGGTCGTATAATGCATATTAGTAATAGTCATTCACAGAGACGAGATCTTCTCCCGATCTTTCCACTAACTTTATTACTATATGTTACTCCCCCTTAAGAGACACAGAAGAAAGTTTATAGGAAAAAAATTTGCACACATCAACTCAATCTTCTTCTTTAGGGTCTTAAGGTGCAATTACTTTAGCTGAGAAGATTCTATCATGTAGTACTTTTGGGGCAACGTGAATTCGTCTACATCAACCAAAGATATCGTGGGAAACTTGTCTTAAGTCCGCCATTTGGCGTCTATTGGTGTTTGTATGTTTTAATCTCTTTCTCAGCTAAGCGTTACAAAATTAATCATGAAAAAGTGTCTTGATCTTGTAAAATCATTAATTATTGGTATCTAAAAGGCGCTTTGTATGTTTTGTTTTAAAAATAGGACAAAATTTCCAAAACAGCGCCTTCACAAATACTTCAAAAACTTTGGAAAAAGCCAAGACGCCAAAATAGTTAATAATGTAACTTTTAATGCGAAAATTAATTAAATGGGATGCAAAATTATTAAAATGATTACAGCGAAGTTTAACATAGAAGCTTATGAGGAGGATACGTCGTCACCCGGTAGCACCTTAAATATGATCTCCGAACAAGAGCTGTTTTCGGTGCCCTAAGCTTCCTTCAAAGACTCATCTCTATCCTGCATCCTTAATATTCTCATATCTGTAATAGTAATAGTTTTTTTTTACAGCGGAGATATCAGTATTTACAATACGCACATGTACGTAATATGCAGGATGCCTATAACGCCCCGGAATACCGGGGTTATGCGGGTTTTGCGGTTATGTCTCTAATATTATATGACTCTTGCGATATGTTCGTGTAGGAGAATCTATACGCTATTTTTTAATACTACCAACTCCTAAAGAACACATATTATTAGAGGAGAGTCGGATTTGGAATTCAGATTCATGGCCCATTCTCTTGGTCTCGTAATGATTAAGAGACCCATTCCTCTCCCACTGTCTTAGAAGTAGGAACTGGGAACAGGATCATAATATTATAGCCAGAATAAGACGGATTAATTCCTAAATACATCCACTTCCACTACAAACTGAGGAAGAAAGACTTATTGTTCTTAGCTCTTAAGTAAGAGAGAAGTAATTTAAAAGGACCGAGTAGTAGACGTTTAAACCGAGTTTTCTGGCTTTAAATCCAGGAATGTAAAGAATTGTTCTCAAGTTTCGGATGGAATTCCATCGGTCGTCGGTGGAAATAATTAGTATCCTTGTTTTGATCACCTTACTCTGTTGACTTTTGGCCAGTACTCGTTGGTTTGTGTTCAAATTAGTTCATTTTGACAAAAAATATCATTTTGTCTCTTGGTTCTTTAGAAAAATGTGTGTATGCACTTGTATGGAAAATGGAACCGTTTTCATACAAAAGTCCCCTATCCAAGATCGTTGTAAATGCCCTTCTAAAATGGATCGATGTGTGTAGAACTTGATCAATTTTGACAAAAAATATCAATTTGCCTCCTGTTCTTTGGACCTTCGGCGTCTGGAATTGTATGGAAATTGTTACGGTTTGTTGCATGCAAACTTCTCCCTCATCACAGGATATCGAAGATCATTCTACATGCCCTTGGAAAATGTAGTGCCACCAGCAGGCACTGTAATGGGCTGTTGTTTTACGCCTATTCTAAACTTGGGAATTTAGAAATGTTGATAGCTAAATAGTTAATTATTGTGAAAGAGGCGAGATAATAGAGCGTGCAGGTGGACGTGGAGAGGAGGTTACGTAAGCAAGACTCTTTTTAACGAGGTTTACACGTTCCATGTTTATATTATCGGGAATTGGGAGGAACAAGGACTCGAGGGAACAGATGTGTAGTTTCAAATTATCATCGGGACGTAAGCCACCTTTCCTCCAGGACCTTGTTGGGATCATACCAGCAGTACTCAGTTGTTAATTCCATTGGTAAGGCTCAGTAAAAGTTGTCATGTCGGGAGAAGAAGAGGATGTCAACCATGTAACCTTCGTCTCTAGAACAACCTTGTAGAAAACCGGTGGTGTCCATACTGGGTCATTAGTGCGGGGAGATTGGGGTGAAGAGTTCAGTTCCGAGTTTAAAAACCCGAAATCGGGGCTAAGTTAAGTTTTTTGCGAATTACGTGATTTATAGGGTTTTCTAGTGAAAGTTCAAGAGTTAAAGATTGAAATAGTATATGAAATTGTGGAGGCTGAGAGCTCCGAAATCCCGGTTCTTCCTGCTATCCGTCTTAATAAAGATCCGTCGGATCAAGAGCTTTGAAGGACTTGTTGATTAACTGGCTCCAATTACGACCATCTGCAGGTAATTACAAGCATTTTCCCGTTATTAAATCTAGCTTAATTTTACTTCCGATGACGTTTGAACGGTTCTTTAGATTGGGAGTAATGCGTGAAATTAAACAGTCTCTCAGTTGGGAACGAGGGTCGGGAAGTTGAGACTCCAGAACCCGTAGGTAGTGGAGATTCTAGACGTTCAATTCAGAGAGATTTTGCAAATTGTGATTCTATTAATAGATCGATGCATTCATATGTATATGTGTATAGAGGACGTATTTGATGATGGAAATTGCAGAGGATGAGTGAGAGATGTATATGATGATGACAAATCGGATGCTGAACATAATAATAAAGCCAATTAATTCCGAGCTTTGCCTCTGAATTCCGTTCAATTTAACGTTATTTTCGTAGAAAACTTGAGTTATCTTCAGAGAGAGATCCGAATCAGTTACCCGTCCCCTTGCGAACCCCCGGATAGATGGCAACTTCGGGAGATTATATTCGAAACGACTTCTGTTTCCCTGTTCCTAGTATTCGGTATAATTTTTTTTGATAAAATGAACATAATTCATGGCTAATTTACGTTGGTTATAAACAAAGGTGTAAAGTAATGGTAAATATTTGATACTAAACTAAGGATTCCCTGAAAATGAATTCAATCGAAAAAAATGGCTCGATGAACTTAATGACGATGTTTGATTTAATTTGCTGATTTTAAGGTCAGAAGTTCAAGCCGTTGATAAGCAGTGTCAACGACTTGATCACCCGTAAATGGTTATTTATTGTCGATGAACATATAAATCATCACATTAAAATGCTCATTGTTGCGTCCCAATAAAAAAATTAATATTCTCAACCTAAACCATCCTCATAAAATCATTCGAAAAAAGTCCAGCCACTCCAATAAATAATATCACTAACACCTCTCCTACACAACAGTTCAGTCTTCACTGTGTCACATGGATGACAGTAGTAGTTTGTATAATATAAATAATATTAGGTTATTGGGTGGGTTCAGGTGAACCCACATCTCTATGTAACATATACATCATACTGACCGGGAGTCAGAACATTCATTCTGAGGAGTCCAACAAGTCAACTCCTAATAAATTGTAGCTCCGACTACTTCTTCAAAGAAACTCTCCTCGTTGCCGCCGCCATTCCTCATTTCTAAATCATTTCTCATTTTATTTAATTTGGAACTGGTAGGACTTGGGACTTAAATCATCAGGGATTAAAAGGATCATTTTAAAGGACTTAAAATCAAAGGACCTGGTCATCTCCTATATTACATCCTCTATTCGGGTATTGTGTCATTTAGTCAGATTGCATTGATTCCATATTATGTATTTGCTAAGTACATCATTTATTGAGGTCAAAAGTACTTCAGATTGCATACTGTGCATCTGATAGTACAACACAGAGGTAATAAGACGAAGGGAAGGACCTAAAAGTCTTACAATGGCGACCCTGGGTGGGTTCAGGTGAACCCACATCTCTATGTAACATATACATCATACTGACCGGGAGTCAGAACATTCATTCTGAGGAGTCCAACAAGTCAACTCCTAATAAATTGTAGCTCCGACTACTTCTTCCAAGAAACTCTCCTCGTTGCCGCCGCCATTCCTCATTTCTAAATCATTTCTCATTTTATTTAATTTGGAACTGGTAGGACTTGGGACTTAAAGCATCAGGGATTAAAAGGATCATTTTAAAGGACTTAAAATCAAAGGACCTGGTCATCTCCTATATTACATCCTCTATTCGGGTATTGTGTCATTTAGTCAGATTGCATTGATTCCATATTATGTATTTGCTAAGTACATCATTTATTGAGGTCAAAAGTACTTCAGATTGCATACTGTGCATCTGATAGTACAACACAGAGGTAATAAGACGAAGGGAAGGACCTTAAAGTCTTACAATGGCTACTTTACAGGAGTTCCTTTAATTTGTTCCATTGATTCCAATTAAACTCCCATCGGTATTTCTTCTTTAAAAATTCGATAAATTGATCTTATTTGAGTTTAAAATTTATAATTCTGGAAAAATTTGTTGTGGATTGTTGGTCCCGTATTCCAGTTCTGTCTTCCATCCCTATAAATCCTATATTAAATGATCAATATCTTCTTAAAACATTATAATTTGATTTGGTGAATGAATTAATTCTAAAATATGTTCTGCTCTGATAAATTTTAGTATCATTTTGGGCGTATAATTTTGTTCCGACTTCAGAAATCCTGTCGTATTCCTGTTCGTCGAATTCATCATCAATTTCATCTATACTGTTCCTGTGGTTAGTAAAGGTCAATTCCCGAATGCTAAAGTTTCTAAACTCTTTTGGATTGTTGGTCCTCTGAGTTTAGACAGTGGTTAAATGGTCTGTTGGACCTATTAATCCACTATAATCTACGATTTTTGGATTTGAGATTTGGTTGGATTTCTGGTCCACGGATAAATCTCGAGAGTTCATGGTTTGTTGGACCTAAAACTCTAAATCTCGAGAGTTCATGGTTTGTTGGACCTAAAACTCGGAGAGGAAAAAAGTAGATTCATTTTGGCTTTGCTAATGGTATTGATAGTTGGTATTTATATTTTTAAAGGCATTTTTAAAATTAAAATTCGGATTTTGTGTATGTAGCCCCTGGGGAGTGCATCACACATTTTGTTTTTATGCCTAGAAAATTAAAAATACCATCGTTTACCCCTTTACGACGATCGAAGCGCTGTGCCGCACGGTTAGTCAAAAAAGACGATTCGACAAGTTCGATTTCTAATTTTTCTCAAGTTACCCCATCTTCAAGTCATTCAATTCCCAATTCTAATTCTAATAATTCCAATTCCACTGTGGAATTTGATAGTTCATTTAACACAGCCCAGTCTAATTCTCAAGGTTCAATTTCAAACGAGTCTAGTCTAGACAGTTTAAATTTGGATAATTTGGTCGTTCAACCTCAACCTCATTTGAATAATTCTAATTCTTCTAATTCACATTCAATCAGCATGGCTCAAGCTTTTAATGTTGCTGATCCTATCATCGCAGGTTTGAATCAGAATGTTATTGATCATATAAATCAGATTTTAGCTGAACAAGTAGCGAATGCCACCAAGGTAGTCAAAGTAGCTAATCTCAATAATAGCATTGAGATACCAATTTATGATAGTAGGATCATGACATCGGATACCTATCTGCATAAATGTAAGGTTTACTTTGCTAGTCAAAATTACGATGAAAATCGTTACGTTGAGTTCATTCCTATGCTAATGAAAAATGATTTCAAGCTTTGGTATGATAGCATTTCTCCTACAATAGCAACTTGGGATGATTTTGAGGAAGCATTCAAATCTCGTTATGATAATGAGTCTACAAAGAGAGATCGAGTTAGGTTGTTGCATGTTCGAAAACAAAGCATGACAGATCCAACTGAACAGTTTGTCTATGAAATGTATAATTTGGCTAAACAAGTTGATCCTCTTGAGTCTGATGAGGTTAGTCTAAAGCGTGCTAGGGATGCTTTGCGTCCTGACCTTTGTGCTTATGTTAGTGATATCCATCCTTGGACTTTGAATAATTTATTAGAGCGGTTATCTGCGGCTCACCTTTGTTTAAATAGACAAAGCAGGAGTCAATATAAACAGCCAGCAAATCTGCCTCCGTTGAGGGCTGTTAGAGATGAGTCAGGAAAAATTCAGAATGTTAATCAGTCTTCATATAATGGTAACGGTCGTGACTCTAATCGGAATTCTAATTATCGGGGACATAATAGAAATTCCAGACCTCCCTATTTCAATAATCGTGGTCGAGGTAACTCCAGTCAGTCTACGTCTGGTCAAAATTCAAATACAAATGGACAGCGAGGTAATGGTAATACTTCCAATTATCGTGGTCGTAATTTTAATCCAAATTATCGAGGGCAGTCCACTCGAGGTCAGAGTAGTTCGAATAATACTCGAGGTGGTCAAGTTTCAAATAACTCTGCTAATTACAAGTGTTACAAATGTCAAAAATTTGGACACAAATCTTATGAATGCACTGAGAACCCTGTCGTAATGACACATGTTCTTCCGGATGATCGTCGTAATTCTCCTCATAATCTCAACCAACCCTCTTCTCTTCAGACAAACAATTCCGATTTGTACTTTCATCCGCAGCAACATGCTTTTTCATCAAATTCCGATCCAAATCAACAAACTTCTTCATTTACACGTTTGAATCAACCAGAGAATTCTTTAAACTTCCAGGGGAGGAATTTCGGTCAGTTCCAACGAAGTTACTCCCAGTGATTGATTTTTCAAATCCACCAATTCCAACTGTCACTTTTAAGACAATGGGACAAAACAAAAACGAATTTGAAGGTTTGTTAGATTCAGGTTCTTCATTATCATTAATTACGTTGAAAACAGCCAAATCAATTACTCCCGAAATTTGGTATGATCAAGGAGTAGAAATGCGTTGTGGTAATTCCAGTACCCTTCAAACAATTGGCAAAGTCATGTTTTCATTCAAATTAGGTCATAAGGTCATTACTCATTCATTTTTGGTAGTTGATAAGTTGATTTTTCCCATTATTATTGGCAATGATATAATTTCTAAGTTTGGAATAATTCCAAACTCCCAAGCACAATCTTTCTGTTTTAATGATTCTCCTCAAATGCAGTACAGTTTAGGTAATGCAAATGGTCAATTTTTGTTAGTTTTAAAGGAGTGTTCAAGAAAAAGTATCGATCCTAGGTCAGAAGATGGACAGATTGAATCTTTGTTAGCTAAATATCCCACAGTTTGTAGGAAAGACGGCACTATAGGTCAAACGAGTTTTGCTATTCACAAAATTGATGCCACAGATGAAGTTAAAGCTGAAAGGCCTAGATGGTATTCTCCAGAACAGGCTAGAGAAATTCAAAGGCAAGTTGACGATTTGTTGAAGCAAGGGCTTATCCGACCTTCTATGTCACCTTACGGTTCCAACATTGTGTTAGTTAAGAAACCAGATGGTTCCAAACGCATGACTGTCAATTACAAACCAATTAATAAGTTAACCAAAAAGAATGCAACGCCAATGCACAAGGCCAACATTATTTTACGTTTACTTCCAACTGGTGGTTATTTCGCCAAAATTGATTGTAAAAGTGGTTATTGGCAGATTCGTATGCATCCTGAGAGTGTAGAGAAAACAGCGTTCTATGCAAATGGTGTTTTGTATGAGTGGTTAGTTATGCCTTTTGGTTTAAAAAATGCTGGTGCAACCTTTGTAACACTCATGAATCGTGTACTCGAGAAATATTTGATGGACTTTGTATTCGTTTACGTTGACGATATCATCATTTTTTCCAAAACTTTCGAGGAACATTTACTTCACATTGAAAAGATCTTGAAACGTCTTAAAACTGCTAATGTTTCCATTAACATGGTCAAGTCACATTTTGGCAAACGTCAAATTGATTTCCTTGGGCACGTGATTACACCACTAGGGTTAATGCGTCAACCTGAGAAAATAAGGGCTATTGTCGATTTTCCAGTTCCAAAAACAGTCAAACACATTTTGAGATTTCATGGAATGTGTGGATGGTATTCTTCTTTCATTCCTGATTTTGCAACTTTAGCAGCACCTCTTTATCATTTGTTACGAAAAAATGTCAAATTTTGTTGGGCGGCGCCTCAGCAACGAGCATTCGAAAAATTAAAAGAAGCGATGTGTAGTAAGGTTATGCTTAAAGGCTTAGATTATAATCTTCCTATTTTAGTGCGAACTGATGCAAGCGTTATTGGACTAGCTGCCGTGCTATGTCAAAAAGTAGAAGATTGTGAAAAAGTTGTGTTTTTCGCAAGTCGAACATTGAGAGATTCCGAGAAAAAGTTAAGCGCTGTGGATTTAGAATGTTTAGCTATAATTTGGGCAATTAACAAGTTTCGCGATTTTTTGTGGGGAGAAGAGTTTACCGTTTTGACTGATAGTAGTGCATTAACGTATCTACGTTCTGATCATCCAAAGTCACGTAAACTGACAAGGTGGTCTCAAGAAATAGAAGAATGGGGTTGCAAAATTGAACATTGCAAAGGATCACAAAATATCGTAGCTGATTGTTTGAGTAGGGCACCAGTTTCTCCAATTCCATTAGAGCCTGATCATCTCGAAGGGGATAGAGACATTTATACTCCAATTTTTGCCTTAACTTATCATCATGATTTCATTCCAAAATTATTACGAGCTCAGCAAACTGATCCGGAAATTCAGTCTATCATTCTTTCTGTTAAAACTCAATCCAAGGCCGGGATTGATTTAGAGACGCGTCCTCAAAATGATTTGCCGTCGTATCTAATCCGAAATAAGTTGTTGTATAAATACATTCTTCCATTTAAGTCTCAAGAAAAAGCTCCAACAGCTCACGAACGTTCCGAAATAAGTGATTCCGAGACGTCGGGTAGAATCGATTTAATTTCAAGTCACACAAATCCGTGTCGTAAATATTTAGTTCCAGTTTTACCAAAGTCACTTCGAACCGAAATTTTAAATCAATTCCATGATGCTCCCGAAGCTGGACATATGGGTGTTAAAAAAACACAGGAAGCAATTAAACAAAGATTTTTCTGGATTAACATGAATAAAGAAATTCACGAATATGTAAAAACTTGCGTAAAATGTCAGGAGTACAAGGTTGAACGACTAAAACCCAAAGGTTTGCTAGGAACAATGCCTTTAGCAAATGCTGTATTTGAATCTATTTTCTTGGATTTCATTGGTCCACTTCCTACAAGTCGATTTCGACATAATAAATACTGTTTGGTCATCGTAGATCAACTCAGTCGTTGGGTGGAATTATTTCCAATGACTACTGCGACGGGCAAAAAAGTTGCTGACGTGTTGGAAGATCAAATCTTTTGTAGATATGGTGCTCCAATGAACATTATCACGGATAATGGTTCCCACTTTGTAAATAAAGTTGTACGTAAATTGTGCAAAGAATGGTCTGTAAAACATGTACAGTTATCTGCTTATCATGCTTGCCCAAACAGATCTGAACGAACCAATGCTGATTTGGTTAGAATGATAGCCACTTACCTTGATGGTTGTCATGGTAATTGGGATTTTCACATTCAAAAATTCGCCTTAGTTCTGAGAAGTATGATTAACGAAACAACTAAAGTTAGTCCTGCTATTCTTAACCTTGGTCGAGAAATTCCTCTTCCAATTGATCGTAAATTGCAATTGGACGAAAGTCAGAGTAACAATGAAACAATTTCTAATCTTGTTAGAGAAATTCCTGAGTCTCTAAAATCTTTAATTCAGTCAGTTCACAATAACATTTTTCGTGCCCATCAAGTAAATAAAATCTATTATGACGCGAAACACCGCGCGTTTGACTTTAATGTCGGACAGAAAGTGTTAGTCCAAAATCACGAATTATCTGATGGTGATAGTAATCGGGTCAAGAAGTTTTGCAAAAAGTGGATTGGTCCATTTACGATCCTCAAAAACCATTGTGATACATACATTTTGGACATGGATCCAAAATGCATTCCAAAACGTCATGTATCGCAATTAAAACCTTTCCATGAACGAATTTCAAATTCAAAATTACGGATTTCATTAAGACAAGCATTGACAGGCCAACAACCTGCAGTTCAAATTGTCCGTCAACTCAGAGCTCGAAATCATGTTAATTACAAAAAATTAGCTGGATTTCGTTCGTACTAACAATCTTAAATATTAATTTTGAGAGAACGTATTTTAAATTTATTTCCAATTTATTTCAGTCAATTCAAGAAATTCAAGTACCAAAAAACGTTCAAAATGTCACGTCAATTACGTAACCAAACTTTTCATGATCAACAACGAATTATGAAATCAAAATATCCTGTAATTTCAATTCCAAAAATTCATTCCGATTTCACTAATAGTCGTATTACTCTCAATAATTTGTCGTCATTTCCATCAAGTGGTCATCCACACACTGTTTATGTTTCAACTTGGGAGTTAACTCCAAATTTTGTTAAAGTTTATGACGTACCAACTAAGCGTAAATTACATTACATTCAAACTGAGGAGGAATTTGACTTTATGTGCACTCACTTATCTGTTCAATCCGAAATTGCAATTGATTGCGAATTTGACACTGAACATTTCTATCACACGGTGATTGCTCTAATTCAGATTTCTTCTCCCACGGACGATTTTATAATCGATCCATTCCTAACATTCCCGTACATCAAACCTAAATTAACTCCAATATTTTTGAATCCCCAAATATTGAAAGTTGTATTTTCCGAACATGATTTGTTAGCGTTTCAGAGGGATTTCAATATGTATTTCATTGCCACGATCGATGTACAGAGTGTTAGTGATCAATTTCTCAATACAAATATTGTTAGTCTTTCTAATGCTGTAGAATCTATTTTACATATTAAGATGGATAAATCCCTTACATGTTTCCCGTGGATTTTGAGACCACTTCCAAAAGAAGCACTTGAATATGCTCGAAAAGACACAAGTCTGTTATTGATGTTATGGAATTCTTTAAAATCTAAATTAGGATTAAAAATCAATCTCACAATGTCAAAATTATATGCAGTAAAGCGTTACAATTTCCCCGTGAACAAAAAACATAATTCAGATGTTGAATTTAACGATATGCTTGGTCAAATCTCTGCTGTGGGATCGGAGAAATTAAAAATTGAACATAGTCTTAAGTCTAGAATAATGGTTTACAAAGGTATTTGGTATTGGCGTGAAGCAAAAGCCAAAAATGTTGATCAGAAACCTCATATGATTTTATCGCGTAATCAAATGTACTTAATTTTAATGAATCTTCCAAAGTCAAAAATTGAACTACAAAATACTGTCAAAAAGACACGATATTGGTCTGAAAATCGGGTTAATCAATTGATTAATTTAATTAAAAATTACGGTAATGTTAAAGCTCACTTCAATGTCACCATTCCACAACCCATGGATTGCTCCAACGAAATTCATTCCGTTCCACTTCCCGATCTTCAAAACCTGTCTCTGTCATCTCATCATGACGAAGTTACAGTTAATTTTGAAATGGAGGTCGAAGATGTTATTTGTGATTCATCTGAGATTTTTCATGGAAAAATTGACGAGGTTGTTGAAACGGTTCAGGAATTCGAGATAAATGTTGATATGAATCTCATTCCGATACCGGGAGTTGTTGTTGATTCTCCCGAGTTTATCATTGAACCGTCAACCTCAAGTAATCTTCAACCAACACTTGAACCGATAAATCCATTCAACGGAGTCAATCTTGCTGTAAAGCAACGTAACTTTGAACACAAGCAACGTTGCAAGGACAGGCGGAAGGCTGTCAACCTGAAACGTCTTGCTGATGGACTTCCACCCTTCACTCGTCGCCAGTTACGTCATCATTATCACGCAAAAAAACAAACAATAATCACTTAACCGTTTTTCATGCGATACCCGGTTTTCTCAAGTTAATACCACAGTTTTCCCGTTATTACCCATTTTTGGTGAAGGATGATGTCACATGGATGACAGTAGTAGTTTGTATAATATAAATAATATTAGGTTATTGGGTGGGTTCAGGTGAACCCACATCTCTATGTAACATATACATCATACTGACCGGGAGTCAGAACATTCATTCTGAGGAGTCCAACAAGTCAACTCCTAATAAATTGTAGCTCCGACTACTTCTTCCAAGAAACTCTCCTCGTTGCCGCCGCCATTCCTCATTTCTAAATCATTTCTCATTTTATTTAATTTGGAACTGGTAGGACTTGGGACTTAAAGCATCAGGGATTAAAAGGATCATTTTAAAGGACTTAAAATCAAAGGACCTGGTCATCTCCTATATTACATCCTCTATTCGGGTATTGTGTCATTTAGTCAGATTGCATTGATTCCATATTATGTATTTGCTAAGTACATCATTTATTGAGGTCAAAAGTACTTCAGATTGCATACTGTGCATCTGATAGTACAACACAGAGGTAATAAGACGAAGGGAAGGACCTTAAAGTCTTACAACTGCTCGGGATTTTTGCAAAATCCCGAAATCGCCAAGCCGGGAGTCGGATATCGAATGGATTTGACAGGAAAGTCAAGAGAAGTTTCATTTAAGTAGTCGGAGAATAGGGAGCAAGAATCGAAGCAATGTGGCGATAGTTTTTCCGGATTTCGGTTGAAGTATGGAATGGAGAAGGATTGAGTTCCGTACTATTTTTGGCCCGTTGAACATAACACCACCCCCCACTACCAATACCAATACCCCTGCTTCTGCATATGATTATTGAGGAGGCTATCAGACGAGTCTCCACATCAAAACTCAAACTATTAAAATATAGCGAGATTTGTTCCTATGTTCGGAACAGGCTCCCAGAGGAGTAGGCCCGGTTCGGTCATTTACTACATCCAGGTCAACATATTATATCATAGCCCACTTGAAGCATCCATTTCTAGCGGATATCCTACGAAGATGTCTTCAGTAACGGACCTGTTCCTTTCCATGAAAAACGAAATGCAAATCCAACGAATCCCCCCGTGATATATGAATAATCTGCTCCTCTATTTCTCGTGTCTTGATTCAATTTAGTGACGAGAAGTTGAGGCGAAAGGGGTTTACAAATCGGAAATCGGAGAAACGGGAGATTGGTCCCGTCTTTAACAGACTGATGGATTTGTGATTCAGAGACAGGAGGAATAGGGTTTGGGCTCTAAAACTTGTCCGTTATTACCTTGTAGTTTTTGCTCTTTCCTTAGCCTTCAATCCCGTAAGATTGGAATCTGCTACTCTATATAGGCGTCTGTGTTTATTGGGGAATTGGAAAACAGATCATAAATTATTGGGACTGAATGAATAAATAAAACAGGAGGTTTGGAACAGAAACGGCTAAATATAATACGGTCGTGCCATTAGTCCTAAATCTATGAGCTTGACTAAACCAGACAAAGATCTAGATTCCTGGAACGGGATAGTTGCTTCGCCGTTTCATTGGGTTAATCAGGAATGCCTGACTTGCTAAATGCAAAATATTAATTCAAATAATTTAAATTTTTTAATTTTTATTGTGTCAAGTCTTTGAGGCACAAGGTTAGGGTTACATTTAGTAGTTCTTTGGATGTTCATAAATAGCTAAAGCATGGCACCAGGTTCTTTAGAGGTTAATGATTCAAGTAAATGAGCGTTAGATGTTAAAAATTAAGAAGTTATTTCATACTGAACGACCTATTTATCCTATCTAGTACACTCTCAAAAAACATATCTTGACAACCCACGAGTTCAGTTTTAAAAGTTTTGAATAGAGGTTAGGCATACCAAATGAGCCTCACCGATTTAATGGTAATTTTTTGGACCTGAGTATTTTTACAGGTCAATCGAACCAATAAGAATAACACATGTCTGGATAGAATAGGCACAAAATTTAACATTGAGATGATGCAATTGTATACGAATACCAAAGAAATTAAGCAATTTTCCAGAACTTGTGACTTCGATATTAAATTGAAGTTCAAACTTCATTGGCCATGCAGTCTTGACTCTCAAAAAGGGTACTTTTCAGGCTATAATCTGGAATAGTTGTATTGAATTAGAAATGAGATTACGAAACATGGAAATCATGTTGGTCATCAGGTTTGTCATGGTTATCGATTATCTTGATTTCTGATACTTGGAATCAATAAATTGGCCATCTTTTTGCGGTTTTGTTTTTCCTTCCACTGGCCCAATAATTTATTATTAACTCAATTCTAGACAAAAATTTCCGTGTTTACGTTACGACATTCCCATCGCATGTAGGCCATTCTTTTATTCTTTCCCACCGGCAAATAATGTAGTAATGATCTTTACTAAATTTTAATTCATATTGTTGTAGGTCAAAAAGACACTTCATTTATCATGCTTTTTCTCGTATTCTCCAACTTAATTAATGTTGCATGTAACATTAACCACTTTTGACTTTAACTATCGGTTAAACATCGGTCCAAACTTTCAAAATTATAAATGAGAAGAGTTACGTGTGTTAACTAATAGTATAATGACTGGTGACTGGGAACATTTAATCCACAAAACAGACAATTTTCGGTTCGATTCCAAAAGAGTTACAGCACAACAAAACCTTAAAAAACACAGAGTATCTGTCTAACTATTTGAGTGGTACCTACTACTGTGTTTTAAACAAACGCAGAGAAAGACAAAGATGGAACGAAAATAAATTTATTAAATTATTGATTACCATTCAACTGTCTTGTGTCCCACGCCCTTGTCAAATTGAGCAAACCTATTCGGTCAAATCGGTTTAAATCGCCATGAATGTGAGCAGAGACATTCAAAATCATCATAAGTCCATCTACTTGCTTTAGATCGACTGCCTAAAACAACTTATGAACATGAACCTGCTTATGAAATAAATTTCTGATTGTGAGAGCAGTTTCAATTTTTGCAATGTAACAATAATTAATTTATTGGTATGCTGGGCCATGCCATTGTAAATATTAGTCCATTCCTTCACGCGTTGTTGAGCCAAAACTGCTGTCCCGAATCCCTATCGTATTCCAAATCAAATCTAAAACGGAACCGAAGGCGTCAGTTAAGGTTAAGGTCCACCGAATATCCCTCGTCCCATATTTGTGCTGGGAATAATTTATGACATGACCCAAACTGACGTGACATAAACTGACATGGCTGCTTCCGAAACGGCATTGAATCGGTTAGGCGTGAAATGCGAATGGGCATACTGGTCACTTTCTCCCACCACCACTGCCACCAATAACAATATGCAGAATTCATGCCAAAAATCCTGTTTTGTTAAAGCTCTATATTTACTACTCAAGAACTACCGCATATCCCGAATTTGATGCTCTCCGCAAATAAAGCTACGTATCCATTCATTTCAGAGGTATTAGTAAAAGTTCACCGGATATATAGCCGTTAAAATGATTATTGTACTGTGTTCCTAACATATTTCAAGTGATTAAAACACGAATTAAAATTAAACTAAGATTTGTAAACAAAATTTTTATAAATTATATATTCAATAAATAAAACATGATCAAAATTGAATTCATTAAGAATCAGTGGAAAGGAATACACTGATTAAATCCAAACTCATAGCTGTTGAATGTGTTCTTTGATTTGCTGCAATTTTTCATAGTTTAATCAAAACGATTGACCTTTGGAATGATTTAAAGTATAAAATCTCTTATTTAAATAGTCACAATAGGTGCAAAATGAAGTATCGTCTTTACCAAATATTTAAAGAAATAGAGTCCCAAGGAATTTATTTAATTTTATACAGTACTAGTACTACTACTAATGTCACACAAAATCAGATCCTCTGTTCCACCGTCTGACTTGCATAATCTGGCAGTTAGACGGACGGGTTACGGCTTATCTGGTCATGACAGCCGGACTTCCATAATAATAAATATCCCCTCTATATATTACTACATAAAACCTGGGAGTTAAACTTATTTCGCAACCTGTCCAATAATAATAACGTCCTTCGGATCCGCATAATCGTAATAATCCAGTATCTACTTAATAATGCTCCGGAAGGGAGCTTATGCTTATCTCAAAAACGGGGTTCTCCCGACCAATTGCAAGTAAAGTAGTTGACAAATATGACAAAGCAAGGGTCTATCTATCACAAACGTATGAATGTGCAATATTAGGTTAGGTACCAATTTACCAACAATTTCTCAACCTTGATAGGATAATGTTCAATGTTTTTTTTTCGTTCTGGTTTCGTTTACCACAGAAAGATAATAAACCCGGGGGTTTTCATCAACAAAGCCCCGATTCGGACGAACTTTTAAATACTGGGATGACTTTAGATCAAGAATCCCAATAATAAAAAAAGTGATTAACAACTTGTAGAAGATATTATATAAGCTCAAATCGTATTAAAAAATCGACACGTCACACGGGCTTTTTTCGGTCTAAACCACATTACCTTACAAAACGGTCCAATGATCCCTGGTTCATAATTTTGCTGTCTACTAGGAAACTGGGTTCAGGCTGAGACGATATTTATTTAGCTTTCTGACAATACCTCTTGCTTTTTATTATTTTTTTTAACTGTAAATGGCAACCCCTTCACTTTTTATTGATTGTAAAGGGGAATATAGGACTTGGAAAGGTAACGGGAAATTAAATTTTCAGCTGAACCTCTCTCTCTTTATCACAAATTTAGCATTTGGTTATCGGCCTTTACCCAATTTCATTTTATAGCCCTCTTTCATTTACATTTCATTCACATGAGCCGTTTCAGTGGGACAGAATATCTCCTTATTGAATTAATAATAAGGGTCGGAGATAGGAAAAATGCAAAACTCCGGTCGGAGCATGTGAATATGGTAAATAAAGGATGATACACGCGATAACAAATGCGTTTCGGAATCTTTTATGCTGCAAATTCCATTCAAAATTGTCGATACTGTAATTACAAGAGGGTAAGATTTCATGGCAATCAAAACCATGTTTGTGCTAATAACAAAAACAGGTGAAGAGTTTTGAAGAGATTCTAAATCCTGTTGATGAGAATGTTGTTTTCCAAGAAATATGTAACTTTCTTGTGTTTCAAAACATATCACGTTTCACGTACACATACATCATTATATCTCCTAATTGTAATCTCAAGATTTTATGCGCTGTTTGTTGGGGTAGGCTTTGGCGTTTTGATTGGGCTAATGATGATAAAAAATCAGGAGAAAGCTAGGGAAAGTTTGTTGATGACAATAAAATCCGTAGTTAGAGCCGGATGTTCCGTAGGTGTTGGATTGTCCCTAATTGTTTGTTTTGCTGTTTTTCTTTGAAATGTGTCTTTAGGTGTAAACATGGCTAATGATTCCATACGTGGTTGTAATCCTCTAGAAGTAAAGGTTCTGTTGTAGATGACTCTTGTTGTGACAAAAAAGTTTATCATTAAAATTGTCAAAGAACGGATATGATCTCTCAGAATTCATTTGATATGAGGGGGAATTATCTAAACAGGCTTTGCCGAAGGATTTGTACGCTCATCGGAATTAATATCGTGATTAATGAAACAATTTGTTTACCAAAATATAGTATGAACAAAAATAATTTTTTACAGGAATTACTACGCAACAATAGTATATGTTAAAAGATTTGCTGATGCTTTAGGATATCAACGATTTACTATTAAAAATAAATACACACCCACCTTCGTTTAGCACTTCAAAGCAGCACTGTCAACTGCGTCAAATAAATAAATTACACGATTTCTCAGAATTCATTTGATAAGGAGGGAATTATCTAAAGGAAATGTACGGAATCGGAATTAATAAAATTAATATGCCAATTAACGCAACAATTTGTTTACCAAAATTTTATTGCAAACAATCCGGATATTTTTCATACGAATTGGAACACAATAATATTGTGTTGTAAAGGTATGCATGCTTAATGATTCAAACGATTTACTACATTTTGTCATCCAATATTTAGATGCGCTAAATAAATCCTCACCCTCATCAACACTGCAAGGCAGTACCGTGTCAAAAAATTAATTATACCCTTATAAACAACATCCCCGATTCCCTTATCAAAGGGCATCAATGGCATCATCTCATATTTTCCAACTAAATAAACAAACCCACGCCACGGCTCTTTTACTCTTACTGTCTTTCATTCCCAGTCCTTTAAAACCGAGATCCACCCGTCACCTAATAATTAATTATAAAACATGGGACATTTCGTTTGACAAGTGGACACCGGCGTTAATGACAAGTGCATAGACATACTAGAGAAAAATTGAGGAGAATTTTCGGGACTCGATCTCATCAGTCCGGATGCGAATGACAAAAGCAAACAGTCCGTGCTCTTTGACTCGACGGATAAAACTCGTTCGCCTATAACTCTTGCTTTATAACGTTCGGCTTTGGAGGACGAAACGAGTTTTATTGGCTGAGTCAAACAGCACGGAGACTTTAAAGTCAAGTAAGCATTAATAAACCGGTATGAAAAGTGGAGAAGTTAATGAAGGAGAAAGGCGACGGATTTCGTGGTATCCGTCATGTGGGACGAGATTGAGGGGGGAAGGTGTTGTAACTGGCAGGTACTTTGAAGTCTGGACAGGTAACCCGGGACTTTTGCCCTGTCCCCGAAATTCGGCACCAATCTCTCCTCCCGTTTCTCAGCTCCAGAATAGAAAGCAGAGATGCGGATTTCGCCGTCGAGTGAAAGGAAGAGGAACCGGCCGTCTCCAACACAACCTGTTGCTTCCACTCCCAATATCTCCTATTACCCACAAATGACATCCAGAATCCAATCCACAAATTACTTACTAGAACCAACAACAACCCCAGGCACTTACATTTCATACCGTTCTACTTGCTCTTGGAAGTGACGGGAAAACACCTCCGTTTAGAGCGAGTTCCCGAGAAATTACCGGATCTACAAGATCAGAAGCGGATTTATGGCACTAGACTGGATAAATTGTGGGTTTTGATCTGTTGGTTGGTTCCGTTAAGCATCAAGCAATTACCATAAGTTGGAATTTGAAGTTTTGGGAATCGGTTAATAAGGAGAAAGCTGATACCCGAAAGCTGAAAATTGCTCTTTTAAATCGGCTCCGATTCTCCGAAATTTTAATGGTATTTTGAAAAGGTAGAAAGGAACATTCGGATCAGTACCTCTATTAAATAGGGTAATCAGACTCAATCGGATGAAGCCGATTGGGCATGGAATTGGGAATATGATTACGATATTAAAATATTAAATAACAAGTTGTTAGTTGTGAAAGGGTCTTTTTGGGTTAGGTTTGTAGTCCAGTTAGCCGTAAATTGTTAGTAGCAATTTTACACAACCTTCCCGAGCTTGTAAAATAAAACATTGTGCTTAGGAGGTAATAACCGTTGTTGTCTTCCTAATCCCTCAATTGCATTTGAGGAGAGATTTTTGGGCTCTAATTTCGGGTTTTTCTCCGAGGTTTCTCCGCTAACTTGAATTCGTTTTGTGGGAAGGAGGAGCCGGGTAAGTTTTCTCTGAGTTTCTGAGTCGGGGTTTGAGTGAGTAGGTCCATCCGTAACACGTCCGAATTCCGATTGCGGGTAGTTAGTCTAGTCTAGTCCGGGCTTCGGATCACATCTCCCGACCCTCTGTACATGTGCTCCAGAAACACACCACCACACTAACTAACTTTCACAGAAATTAAAGTAACTTGAAATTACTACTCTATTTGCCAAGCAAGAACAAAGTTTCAATTTCAGAACGCAAGCTTGCTTGTTTCTATAATACCTCTAAATTATATCTTCGTCCCGTTTTAAATACCATCTTTAACAGTTTAACACATTTTTTGACACTCAATTTCATGCTATAACACACTCTTACAGATCAATACTGATTCTACAGTTATTCAAGTGCAGATTTCGAAAGTTACGATTAGGAACAGCTTTAATCCAGCTAAACGATTGCAAAATTGTGAGTTTGATAAGTTAGGAGAGGAACGGTACTTATCCTTTAGGACCAAACCAATTAAAAATATATAAATTTATTTTCAAATCCAACCAAGATTTATTTTCTGCTAATTTTCCAAGTCACAAGCCTCAAAAATTAAACGTTGTTTAGGGCGATCATCCTTTGAATAATTACATATTTACTAATCATAGAAAATCCAGCGTGGGGGGCTTAGTCAGCATTCTGTTCATTTGTCGATCACGTGCGAGATGCAATTTCATCTTCCTTAAACTTCGTTAAAAAACGACCGTAGTTCTCTTGTTTCTTTCCAACAATCATTTCAATTACGCTTAAAACGAGAGTGATATGCTCAGAAACCCCTGCCGTTTCACGGGTTCGAAAATTGACTCTCTCAAGTCAGTAACAATAACAACAGTTCAGCTAATAAGAAGCTATTCCTCTTGACCATCCCACGCACCGTAGCTATATGCAATTTATTAGTCCCAACTACGATCAAGTAAAGTAACTGGAGCTGGGAGCAGTTCTACAAACAATTTCAACAACATCAGCTCAGTTCATAACGGAAAGTGATCTATCTCCTATATCTCATTAAATTACTTGCCTCCTTAATTGGGAACAATTAATAGTCTCTAGCGCTACGGGCTTCCGTTTCCACTTCAAACCAAAGCCCTAGAATTCAAGCACATAGATCTATATAGATATGTTGTTATCGGGGAAGATGAGCTGGTACTTCTCCCCTTACTTGATCTGTACGTATCTCTGTCTCTGTGGTCGGATCCCTTGAGCCACATCAATTCAATCATAAAATGTAAAAGGCAATCTAACCAAATCCACGACCAAGATCGAAACAAAGGCAGAAGCCCTCCGATCCTTTAGTTGTAATAATTCAATTATCCGGCATATAATCCTGAGCCATCATCTTCACTTGTTGTTAAGGACAGGAGGGCTCTCTTATCAATCCCTTAGCGGAGGGATAATTAAAGATATTCTAGTTCAATAGTAATAGTAGGCGTTTCGGACTAAATCATGGACTGTATAGAGTTCTTTGGGAGAATGATGGGTTTAAATTTCATTTTATGGCATCATTCCGGCAGTTTTTTAAGAAACTTCTCCCAACTTTCCGTCTATAGAGGGATGATCCGATCGAGTAATTTTGGGTCAGGGTTCAGGATGACCTGATTTCCCCGAGACGTACTGGGCTAGTAAAAAGTGACAGTTGCCCCTACTTGCTACAGACTGTAGAAAGGACAAAGGCTAATATTATCTGAAATGCATCTATTCCAAGAAAATAGAGGAACTTTTATCATAAATCTTGGTTGGTTTTTTATATATATTTTTTTTTACTCTGGGCCAAAGTTTGAGTGTCCTAGAGGATAAGTCAGTCCCTACTTGTTCTTTCGTCTGCTAGGAAAGTACCTCTTTAGCAATTCAGGATTCTTGAGGGAAAGTTGCTTGTGAGGAAGGCCTTGTTCTTGTTCCAAGGCTCCCAACTCTTTATGATCCCAGTGTAAAACGGTAGAAAAAAGCAAGTCCGACAGCCAAAATCTACTGTTACTAATAGAGGGTTATGTTCCCTGTGTATAATATTATTATATAGTTTCCTGCAGTGATTTGTTATTTCTCTGCCGACAAATAAGTGCGACACTCGACCCTCCTAGAAATATTACAGAATTAAAATATAAGAGTTGGAGCTCTTGTGTCGGATAATCCTTGTCGTAAAAATGTCGGACATTGAAAAAAAATGTTAACATCTTATTACGAGAGGAGGAGTGGGTTCCTATAATAAGATTAACTCTTTAAACCCACCATAATCCTCGCTACGGATCTGTAGCCACCGGAATACCGTAATTGGGATGATCAAATAATATTCGCAAGTGGCCAAATGTCCCTTACTTGGGCTGGATGGGACGGGCAGTTGCTACGGAACTACGGACTAAGTATTATGTAGGTGAGACGGTGGGGGCAGGATGTGACCTCTTCTTCTGGATCTTAAGCAGTCAATCTCTCCTCAAGAACCTTCTCTTGTCGAATTCTTCAAGTAAATCACCATGAATTTTTCATGACAAGGGCTCCCTTCTCTTAAGAGAGAGAGACCGGTGGTGGAATCGATTTAGAAATAACCTACTTACCTCCTTTGTTATCAACTGCATTTATCATTTAAACAATTTAAAGTACGGAAAAGTGTGCCCTCCTGGGTTCATTCTGAAATCTGAACGGCTGGAGTAGCTGCCGTTGACCTCGACCTCGAAACCTGGAAACTGAACTCTCTGGAATCTCGAACTTGGGACCTACTGTATATACTTTTGAGACATAAGATAAAACGGGAGTAGGTTGTGGGGAGTTTAGTTGGAGTTAGGAGAGGTAGTAAATTATCCGACATAGGAAAGTAGTGAGTAGGACTATGTCATCTTCCTCCCTCAGCTCCATATTTTATATTCCCGTTCAAAGCTAATGATACCGAAATCGGGATCATCCTCACCCTATGTACCTACGGAAATTCTTTGGAAAGGCTAAGCTTCTTATCGGAAGAACGAGCTTATCATCCGGCCACTGATGAAATGGATTAGTTCGTATCTGGCTTGGAACTGTAAGTGATCCACTGTGCCAAACAAAGTGATTTTGTAGGAATATGGAGGAGTAGTAAATTGTATATATTCGCTTTGTAGTAGAGTTACTTCAGCTAGGATAGTTATAATTATAATTGACGACCTAACACCTAACTTACAACAACCGTCGTCGTAAATCGGACGGGAAAGCCATTAACATTGTGAGTGACAATTGTCGTGGTACTCGAGATAATATGGGGAACATGAGACGGTCAACACAGGGGAAGAATTAAGTATGCCAGTGTGCGTGTGTGACAATTCAGATGCAGTTCCGATAAGGGCTTATCTTTAGTTCTAGTCACTAACAACGGCAAAGAAAGGAGTGAAAATGGGAGGTGGGACGGGTAAGCTATTCTCGTAATTCGTATAACTATTGTAGTAATATGTTTCTATTTCTTAAAATATGAATCAATTTAAATGTGAAATGGATATTTGTTGGCAAAAATTCACCACTTGCATTCCTTATAATCTCCTGTTAAATCTGGGATATTGAATCCCGAAAGGAGAGAGGAAAGAAACTTTCACGAAGGACTTTCTCCCAAATTCAATCACTGAATTTGGCCCCGACACAAGGTCAACCCACCGAGTCTGAATGGATATATCTTCTTAAGGGCTGTACATAAGGAATGATTAACTTTATACATCTCCATTAATCATAATTTCGACACGGAGAAATGTCAATGACTGACCCTAGGTTCATACGTATAACTGTAAATCTTGAAATAGACCCCCTTGAGTTTTTTTCCAAATGCTCAAAAAAGTGAGCTTCGGTGTGTTATTTTGAAACCATTAAAACATTTGTGTAATTTCGATGCAGTATTTTAAATTTTCGAATCAAAATGCGTGTAAAATTACCAATTTGGGCAAGACTTGTCCTATTCGTTCCTAAATGGCAGTCTTTGTATTTCATAGGATCACGTATTTCAACGTATTGAACCTCAGCTTTACCAATCACGTAAATTAATTAACTCTGTCCCGGACAGAGATCAGGTTCTGGAAAGAAAAATACGTTTCGATTTACGAAGAGTGTTGACGGGTTGGACTATGGGATTGTATAGGATCCTTGGGGTTGACTCCAGCGGGACTTGGTGCCAAAACCAAGTCACTTCCACTCAGTATCCGATTCAGAATAAGGACAGCAATTTCTTAAAACCTTAAATCCGACCAGAAAAGTAAATTATGGACAGCTCCGTCTAAGGAGATCTAGGTTTTGTGGTTGAGAAATACTAATTCCTAGTCAGACACCCGGATTTCTTCATAACTTTATATATATTTAGAAATTGCAGTACCGGCAGATCTCAGCATACAAGCCCAAGCTGCAGAACTTTACTATAAGTGAGGGGAGTCTATTCATTGAGAAAGACAAAAGCTCATAATAGGCTGTTTGGAGATATGACACGATTTTCGACAAAAATGTCAGCGTCGAAATCTCCGTCATTCATGAAATAATTTGCTGAATTGAATTCATCTGTATTTCAGTTTCAGAACAGTTAGAATCTGAACTATTTAAAATCTCCAACCTCCTACAATAAACAACAAGGTTCCGCTTGTTTAATTTATGTCCCACCAATTTCAGAGCCTGATTAACTTTTCTAAAACCAATATCCTTAAGTAGTAAGACCTAAGTCTGTCTTACGTCTATTATAGGAACTATTCGACTTTAAATGCTCTGTCGTCTGGAAAGTGAAATGTAGTCATGTACATGATGTACAGCTCTCTCTGGCTTTCTCTTGTTTGAAGTTCCATTCCCGTAGTTACCTCACGTTTACAGCCGTTTAAACAGAACTTGGTCTCAAGGAATGGCATTTTTACCCGAACGAAGAATCCTGATTTCAGAGCTTATTGCTCATCCAATCATCCTGAGCTCAGCCGAGTTAGTCATTTGACATCTGACAGCTGGACTCAATCCGATTTTTTTGAAGAGAAAGCACAAGAGGAATGTTATTAAGATGGACAACGCTTTTTGATAGCTTAGCCCCTGTAATTTATCTGTAATTTCTCCTTCTAATGAACTAAACCCTTTCACTCTAACTGGCCTAGAAGAGACAACAAACGGCACTCAAAAACGCAATTACTTGTTGACAATCCGATCCCGTTCCAATCGTTGACAGGAAATGCATTGGGATTGTCAAGCACAAAGCCGGCCTGTCAACCTCCTCCTATCTTTAACACATCTCTTCAACACAAGAACCCGGAATTGGCATAGCCCATGAAGATATGGCAGAAAAACTGCACATCTGACAAACGCATAATAATATAGTAGTGTAGTAAATTATCACAAGTGCCACGTGTCCCACTACAGTCAACTGTGCATATGCATGTATAATATACAGCTGGTGGTGAAAGGTCAAAACAAAAACGACGGTTCTTATTAGCTGGCTAGGGGGATAAGGAAAAAAGCATTGCGTTGTTGGAAACTTGAGTGTAAAGAGTTGAATTCGTACTATCAATATTATTTTCTGAGGTTCCGAACATGTTCCTCTTCATTCATATTGGTATTGATCATAGAGAGGGCATACACCGAGTAAACGGATTTACAAAGTGATAGAGGTAAATGGTTGAGAACGAATGATGAAAGTCGCATGTTGCCCCACTCATTGAGCAAATTCATTTAAATATCGCTAGATAACCGCTGACAATAGCTTTCCAATACAACAACATTCCACTAAAGACGGGTAGCAATCTAAGGTACCTTCGAATTAAAGCCCAGGACATCGTGACTATTTTTGCCACTGACATGATCAAACCTCCAACATGCGTTTTCATTTATAGAAAGAACGTCTAATAACATATTTTTAAAGCGAAAGTTAGCACGCTAAATAAAGGACAGACAGACAGACACCGAAGCGATCTCATAAAGCATCCACTCTTCCTCAATAACAACAGAACCTTGCCATTTCTTCCCAAATCCTCTGTTGTGAATGACTTGGCAAATGACAATAGATCTCTCTCCTCTTCCTCAGCCAAGATTCGGATCATGATAGATCGGAGAGTTGGACTCTGGCTGACTTTCCACCAACCCGCCGCCCTGCCAACCCTATCTACATCCTAATCAAAAGCTAAGTAGAGTTGGACAGCTTGGTCGGGAGAAAGAATAGCCGACGCATACAGCAACGTTTTCGAAATGACGGAAGAGAGAGGGGTTTAGGGACTTGTTCTTCCTTCCATTATTATTACTCTGCAGTGGAATCTTGATCTACTGCTCCCGCTATACACAATCTAAAATAAAACAAGAACAAACTACAAAAACAGAGAGAGAATATCTTTTTGCCTCCGAATAGTGGACCATAATCCAGAATCCCCATTCATGATGTGTATGAGATAATAATGTTCTCTGAATCTAGAACGGGAAATCGGATAAAAACGGGAAGATCTTTTCCCTGGTTGCTCATCCTCCTGTTTGTAATGACACCACCGCATCACTACCACCACCACCACCATTATATCAAGTCCGTCCATTTAACCGACTTGTGAAGCTTTTGGTAGTTTTTGAGAAGAACATGTAGGTCTAGTAGGACGATTATACTTGCCTACTAGACGATTAAGAAGGCTCGGATGTCATAGGCAGCGGAAGAGCACTTATTGATAATAGCGCCATGGGCAAGCCAAGTCTCGTTATTCCAGAAATATTTTATTTCGGATCTATCTAAGGCTACCCTCTGGTTCCCCAGACGAGGAGATGAATATGGGGATATTTATTATCGTAGAATAAGGAGAAGAAATACTTTTAAATCCTAAGCAAATGTATTAAGGAATATTTGGCCCTGTACTTTATTAAGCTTTGACTTTTCTCGTCCTTCCTTGGCAGTTTGCCCTCGATTTTTGAGAAGAAGAAGAAGAAGAGGAGGAAGCAGAAGAAGGAAGCTGAACCGATTTCGGATCTTCTTCCAGAGTTACATAATATATATCTTGCATTACTTACATATTTCTTCAACTGATTTCTTCACCCTTTTTTCCCTCTCTCTTAAAGTAAGTGGAGATAAGAAATCCTCCTCTGCTCTTTCCATAAGAACTTGAAGGCTTGAAGGATGAAGACGTACGTGAAGAGATCGTAGAATCCCGTACGAGATACCGTATATATTTCCAACCCGACCTCTAGTACATGTACAATGTAAGGAGCGTCGAGGAGGCGAATAAATGGATGCAATATTCTATAAAAGATATAAAATCCCGCGTTGCCCGCTTATTCGGCTATATTATATTGTAGATTGTAGCAACCAGGGATTTTTGCTACTATCCAGTTCTATTTGCAACTTTTAGTTAGGAACTGTATGTAGTTGTAGAGGAGTCTCCGGTGTTTTTGCTAGTGTTTTAGGATCTTGGTCGTAGGAGTATCCCGTATGCATTAGATGACACGGCTCCTCCGGTGCATGTGCTTGTGGAGAAGTTGTGTCGGTCGGCCCGAAATCGGGGACAGTTTCTTCCCATGTGGTTTCGGCCGAGTGGGTCTCTCTAATTTCCAGAGATTTCTGCAATCTGCAATGTCAAATTGTCAACTCTCGACGTCCACCTTGGCTTTTTGGGTGGCTTTCTCCTCCCAATTCATTCATCCTATTTGTCTCAATCTGTTTGGGGAGGTATGGGCACGTTTACATTATTAGATGGATACCCGCTGGGAGAGCTTGAATGTTTTGACCATGACCTGAGACGATGCACTCCTTTGGGGCTTGATTGGAGGGTTTATTTCAAAGAAGATAGTTCGTTTGTTGGGGTTTTTTGTCCTGATTTGATTTTGGATTGGGGAAGCTTCGGGTTTTGGACTTTAATATGTTCAGAGATGTTGAAAAATGAGTGGATCTTATTTAGTTAGTGGTGAGAATAAGGCGTACTGGACTTGTTTAGGTTTTTTGGAACGGATTTGTTCTTAAATTCAAGATATCAATTAATCTCTATTTCGGACGAAATTTAGTAAAAGGAGTTTAGAAATGGTCTCATCGATAGGTGGAATGGGTATTTATGTTGCTGAATGTTTGTCTTAATTAATCTAACTTTATTTTCCGAAAACAGGCTTCGTTTTTAAATTTAAACCACTCTCATTTAATTGTGTGTAATTGCGATGATTTATAAATCAGTGTCAGTGTAAAAATGAGGTCTTTAGCTTCGATTTCAGGGTCTTGATTACGACTGATTCAAAAGTGTTTTTTTGTCTTGCCGAATTCAAAATTCAACGCAACGTGATTTTATAAAATGAGATTGGTTTACATACATTAACCTTTTAAATCGTTTAGGGACTTGAGAGGTCAGCCATTTACAAACCATTTTTGACTTATGTAGATCTTTATTTGCAGTTATGTAACTCAAAAAGCGTTGTAAAAACCACTATGACCTCGCAGATGAAAGTGTTGGGGGTTCAGCGGATGAGGATAGAGCTATGTTGGCCTAGTAGCGGTGGAAATGTAGCTCGACTGCAGATTTCCGAAAAATAGGAAAATAAGAGAGGCAGGAGTTGAATCTAATTAGATGCTTGACAGGTGTATGGACGGGAACCCAGGAGGGGGTCCACCCCGTCCCGTTTCTAGTCGAGATGTTTGCCGGAAATATACCGATTTATAGTCTCCGACGGTACGAACCTTCACCTTACAACTCCTTGCTTAAGTTTTCAACACCTCCCGTATTTATTTTATTTAAAATTCCACTCCCCTGTAACTTAGCATGCTAGTCAGTAATCGGAAAACGGTGGAAATTGTTTACAGAGTTGCATCGGCTTGACTGGGCTAGAGAAGATATTGGCTATATCTAAGTGGTGTGAAAGAAATCGAATGGAATTCCAAGTAAAAAATCCTGAGAAATAGAATCACTATCCGCTATTCAGTATAGGAGAGTTGAAGAGCCTGAAAAATGTAAAATCTGATCCACTCAATTCGAATTTGATGTTAAGTAGGTTGACAAAATGACATTCCAGGATTACCGATCAAGATTGTATAACATCGTTGAGGAAATTCTCGACAAATGATTCGATTCTTTATTCGACGGTTAATGTCGCATGGGTTCAAAAATTACCGCCAAAAACTCTGGCTTGGTCAGAGATAGTATACATGCTTCCACACGAGTTGTTATTGTTACATAACTTTTTTTTTATAAAACAGCTACCGTTCACAGGAATCAGGATATTGTTAAAATAGGGAAATTGATATTTTCCGAAAACAAGCTAAGGAATAAAATCGAATTTTCTGAGAAGGGCAGAAGTAGAGGCGCATGTTATTCCAGAAATGGAAAGGCAATAACTATATATTACGGATTGCCAATATGCCAAATAAACATGTATCGGATATTTTAGAAGCCGGGATATACATTACATCTATATCGGGTATCGAAATTCAAAAATGCTGTGTATAAGAATAAGACCACCCGCCTACAATTTCCAATTTTTCAAATTTAGCTAGAAATGTGTGTTATAATATTGGAAAGGGGATCCCCTGTAATAACAGACGTTAAGAACTGGGAGAAGGAAGTTGGAAGGAAGGAATTCCCAAATGCTCCAAAATGCCATTAAGTCCCTCAAGTGTAAATAAAAATGCATCTATAAGAACCATCATCCATGTGCCACGTAGTTATTGTGAGATAACTGTTTTATGACATGTCAGACTCATTTTATTTCCAATCCGGGAGCGGGGGACCAGGTTTTGGGGTTTTTCTGCCCTAAATCAGGATAAAGCCCCGGGGGTTATGTTTCTCTGCCACTGGACCTTTAATTTTTGGAAACATTATATATTCGAGAAAAAAAACTTCAAATTCTGACCAAAAACCGAAACGTTTTGTTTTGCGATAGCTTTAGGTCCAACAGAGATGATATGATTTACACATCGTTTTCACAACGAGGACGGGATAGATTACTAATGTGTTATTTGGAGTACAAACACTTAAAATTGATAACAAAATTTCAATTTTTTTCTGTATTTCGAGCATCTAACCCATTTCCGTCCTTTTATTTTTTGCATCTTCAATCTCTATTATTCGACCCCCACTGCTACGGCCAAAGATAACCCCCAGAAGCTCGTTCTACATTCATTCTGCACATTCTTTAGAAAATTTTCAACCCAACCCAAAGAAACCTGTCTGACATAAAATTTCTTTCCACAATTACAAAACGAATGTGTTCAAAATTGCTCCAGATTTAAAAAATCCTAAATCAACACCCAATCTAGTCGACAAAGAAAATGCACTTTCTGGGGAAAGGTTTACAGTTTACGCATCTGTAATCACATGGAAATGGTTCCAACCCGGTCTCTCTAATACAAGACAGCCGGTGGAACTTGGAACCGTTGTCACCTACCTTCTACAGCATCTCCTAACTTGAGCATGAAAGAAAACTACGTGCTTTAAAAGTTCCTATGCAAATTCAGATGCACTTACAGATTACACACGAATTTTAACGGCGGATTTATGCGTCTTTATGTGGAGGGTCATAACTTTGCAGAACTTGTAAATGTTTGGGAAAAAGTCAATGAACTTTTAAGCAAAGTAATGTGCAAGTTTTTTGTAATTTTTTTTATGAAACTTTTCTTTTCAATTATAAAAATAGGGAATGTTGAAATGGAGTGCTTGGCTTCATGAAAAGAAAACGTCTCCACTGAATTCCAAAAGTATTTCGAATTAAATATCCTCCGTGGATATTATAATGCTTCCAGTTCTATTATATACATCCTAGTCCATTGAGAATCGAGCCGAGCTTTGATTTCAATTTCGAATCGTATCGGAGGATTGAGGTTGAGTTTAATAATGTATCGCTGGTTTCCTTAGTGGATGGAATATCATAAATATCTTTTAAATCTTTTGAAGTCTGGGACACTGGAGTGCGGAGATGGATTCGGGATTCATTTAAACTTTTAGACTTATGAATAGAGGGAATGCAAAAATATGGACCAACTTCCTGGGTGATTGATGATTTCGCCATTTCGGGCTTAGAAAATATATTCCTGTTGCAAAAGTAGATGTCTGGATGTCTTTAATAGTTCTAAGGTTCTATAGGACTGAGCTTGAGATGACGAGGATCGAAGACTTTCTAAATAAGAGAGGTCTTATCTGAAAATCTTGGTGTCTTCATATTATTTCCAGAGTTCATATGCATTCAATCATTGGAATCTTTATGAATGTTAGCATAAGTTTATGCATTAAGTACCCTCTCTGCTTGCATTATGTTAGCGTTTATGTGTCTGTTTGTCCGTCCGCTAGTGAGGTCTTTTACCGGGCATTAAAATCGATATTTATTTTAGAGTCTACTGATGTTATTGTCATGATCCCAACAGACTAACAAGTTTAGTAGACTCAAGAGCATGTAACGTGCAAAAAGGCATTGTCTTCTAATTGCAATTGTAAGCAACAGAACCGGTGTCATTTCTGGCCATTTTTAGCCAATTTTTCGAATTTTGTGCAAAATCTCATCCGATTTTTTTTCTTCTAAATATAAAAACGGACCCACCCTTTCCTATTCCATACCTCTACACATGTGAAAGAAGAAATGTATGAAATTTTTCTATCATTTTCTGGAAGATGCAGAAGAAATTTAGTTCCTCGGAGAGAGCCTAGTTTTAGTTGGTCTAGTGACCCAAGGGCTGGTAAATGTTCAGGAAGCTGGAGAGAGGAGTTGAGCTGTAATAAGGCTGTCTTGATTGTAAATGTGTTTATCCAAATCTTGACAGATGGGTGTATTCGTACATATGTAATAGAAGCACGTTTCAGAATGTCCTTCCCGAATTCCAAGTTAGTTGGGACTTTTCTCCTCCGCTCCTTCCCTATTATGACGGTTTTAAATTACTTGAGATGAGGAGGAGAGGAGCGTCTTAAATTCTGAGATGCTTAGGTTCGGTTACAAAATAACTTATTTAAATTCATTTCCTCCCTCCATCTCCGTCTCTCAACTATGCGGAACCCGAGCCAAGAACTACAACCCGGAATTGCTAATTTACTCACAAATAGTTTATTAAGACATTTCATTAGGATGTAGACAGTCATCGTTTATCAGGGGAAGAGGGATCCTTGACCAAGGACAAGATGTGACGATGCTTTGCTCATCTCTGTGATAATGGCTTGATTCAGGTAGCAGCTCGTCAGCCAGGTTCTATTTTGTTATTAGCGTTTAAAGCACTGGATTTTTCTTGACACAATTGATTTTGTGTTTTTCAAAGTAAAATTAATATCAGGTTCTCATGGATTAGGATTCGGTTTGCCAAGGTTCATATTTTTTAATGAGATAGCTTGATACAAGTAGCTTATAGTGCAAGGAACTACGTTCAAGTTACACGTGTATTTCAAATCCGGTTGGCTTTGAAGATATTAGTTTTTCAATCGTATCATTCAATTGCCTAGTATACGCCTAATATTGATACTCGGTTTCCGAAAACAACTACAGTTCCATTTTTGGTAATAATAAACGTTCTGACGTTAAAGACAGCTCTACCAGTCTCCGATTTGTCTTGATTTATTTGAACAAAACGGTCGGACAGAAAGACGGACGGTCAGATAAACAGGCTGGTTGAGATCATTAGCTCTAACCCTATTTTTAATAGGCGAGCTAATAATTAAGATATCTGGACAGGGACAAAAATTCCAAAAAGCTCCAAGTAACGAGAGTCGACTTTAAAATACTTTCGCAGAGTTGTTCTCTCTTTCATTAGAATTTGGTTGGAAGTTGGAAGGGAGTGATAAAGAATCAATTTACGATTTGCCCCTGCCGTTTGCCACCATGTTTAAAGAAACCTTTGTTCCTCGCAATAATAACAGTCCCATGGATTTTATTCATTTGGACGGGGTCTTCTGCACTGCTAAACCATCAGCATTCTGCAGCAATGCTCCAAAATCCACTCTCAGCTCTGGGATGCTGATGATGGGAAATGGTAAATCAGGATGGAATAGTTTCATTCGTTTCGCTTGTGAAGTTTTGTGCCTAAAAATACAATCGGGAGTCTGTTAAATTGGTGGATCAGATGGATGCCTGCATGGAGCCAGAGAGTTTGTTACAGTTTACAGAGGTTGCAAAGGTTGAGGAGGATTTCGGTCCGGAACTAAAAAAATCGGAGTTGAAGGAAAAACATAGAACTCTTATTGTTTCCAATGCTGACTAACAACAACCGGAATCCGGCTTCAAAGTTTTAATCTTTTAACTTTTAAAGTTGATCCTCGTCCTGACTACTGAAGTGTGCCTGCTTGGGACATCATGGCATTTGCTTTGCTTACAGCTGTACCGTTTCGGCATTTAAAACTGTATGCTAAACAAAGGAACTGCTCATGAGTTGAGCTACAAGTGCTAACTGCATCTTCACATCCGACATTTGTAGTGGCAGTTTAGTAGAACCAGATCCCGATTATCCATCACTTCTGGTTTCAATTTAAAGAGAGATTATGTAATACTATTATCCGCAGAGTTCTCTATAGGCACCATCTGCTTCTGAAATTCCAAGCTATTGCCGGATGCCCGACAGACCCGACAAGAAACTTGCATGAAATAATAATATATTATGTGGTATGCTTAAATATTCTGGTTCGATAGTAACTTTAAGGAGTATAATGTATTTTTCCACCCCCGATTAGCTGGAATTTTTAAGTGTGCAAGTTATCTAACTCTTAAGATGATACTTTTTATAGAGGGATCATCGAAATAGAATATATTATAACGGTTGATATATTCGACCATTTCGACAAAAACAGTCATTTTGAATTCGATGTCTGTGCACAGGTGACAAGGGACAAAGGTCAATAGCAATTTTTCGTGAAAAACATGAAATTTCATGAAACTTAATGCCTCAAAATTATTGAAAAATTAAAAATCCCCTGTAATTTATTGCAATTTTTCAAACTTTACATAGGAAATTACAGGAAAAGTAATCATAAAATAGTCATCTCTTGTATCAAGAGACAAAAGTAAGTCTACAAAAGGTGTCTACCGAAATATTATTTGCTGTTGGCCTAATTTTTTTTAATCCGGTTGAATGTTAATTCTCGCTCATAATTTCGATAAATCGCATTCATTATAAATGATTCATTCACAATTTCGTGCAGATGCGGATGGCGGCCGTTGATGGATTTAATGCAGGCATTGAACCCCTTCACCATTAGAGCCGATCTGCTAGCTATATTTTGTTTTTCCGAAATGAAATCTGTCGAAACGGCCGGATTCGTCATTATGGTCTTTTTTAGATTAAACATTAACGTGTTTGAGGTGGACAAGTGCTTATATGCTCCAGTTGTTCCCATCGTGTCATGTCAGATTCACCTATAGATCCGCCATCTCATTTAGATTTATAGCTTCATAATATGGCTCCATTACTCCAAAGCCTCCTCTTTTTATAGCAGTTTTGTTGCATAGTGGTCGAAGTGGTTAGTTGTTTTGGAGAGGCAGATCGAGGCTCAAGCTGTGCTGTTTTTAGTTCTCTAGATTCGAATTGTTAAATGCCCAGTGTGAAAGATAGGAGCCTCGTGTCGTGTAGGAGAGATTATGAGGACTCGGCCAGATGCTTCAGAATAGAGAGTGAAAGTGTAAAAGTGTGTATACAAGGAACTATTGTTATTATCTATTAATCCATATTTTTATCTCTGCTCTGGAAATGTTAGCAAGAGCCATTAATAGTCAAAACTTCCTCTTGTCCAACAAAACATTCGAGGGCGACACATTTATTTTCCAGATAGACAAGTGGAAAAGTTCATCCCGATTCCTGTTGCTAAAAGTACGTCATATTTGGATAGAAAATGTGGCTCTCGATAAAAGCAGCAATAAACCTAGGACTCGTTAATACTTAATTTTTCATTTCATCACGACTTGTTCGGCTCTAATGTTACTACCCAGTGTTCCGAAAAGTTGCCATGAATGGTCAAATCGGCTCTTTTTGACGCTAGGTGCATGAGAATAAATTTTTTATTTGTATTATTGGATTTTTATTCAATTGGCTGAAGTCGGATTGTATCTTAAAACCGAGCGAAATTGGAAACGTAGTAGGTGACTCTTGGAGTAAAATAAATTTAAAATTTATTGATGAGCGCAGTTTTAAAATTTTAATTCACTTAAAAAAATTAGGGAATTATTTATCGTCAAAATTATTTGCACTGATTTGGATAAGATGATTTAGAATCAGGAACAATTGCATTAAAACATTAGAAAGCGATAACGAACTACCTTTTTGGCTTTAAAATTGGCTTTTAATTTAAAACCAATTTGAAATTTTAAGATGAGCAGTCCTTAAAATGCTGTATTTTCTTTGATTTTGTTAAGATGATTTAACAGAGGATTTGTCAATCAAGCTTTTTTAACCAACCAAACCAAACCAAACTAAACAATCGTATACAACCCATTAGATATAGTACGAATTTTTGCCTCATTGTTAATGCAAACAGCGTGGTTTCCAAGCCCCGAGTGTCGCCTGTAAATAAGAGCGAAGAGGAAGTTTGATAGCCGTCTGGCCGAAGAGCAGAACATTGAATAATCTTAATTGACTTCACTTGTAAATCTTTTAATCTCCTCCTAATTGCTCGATCTATCTGCCTCAAAAGCGTCAAAGCAGAAGATTCGGAGTATTTGCTAATAATTCAGGATCTTTCTCCTATCACACGTAGGTCGTGCGTAATAAATTAGTTCCGACTTTAGCCTCCATAACATATACCTATACCACGCTCTATAATGTACAATCTAGAACAATATAAATTTATATTGTAGACTTACATTAAACAGACACTTTATCATCCTCCTACGGCACACTTCTGGGAAAAAGATCAGGCCCTTTGATTTGTAAATAGAAAAGTGAATGTGATTATATGGGCCGCGGAGTCAAAAGTCAATACCGTCTACTCTGCCTTAGATCTTGCAGCCGGTCTAATAATAGGATGCGGAACATGTCCAATCCTCCAGACCATATATTGATTGATTACAAAAGGAAATAAATATTGAGTTGACAAAAACTAATGGAGAAAAGTGGAGAGGAAATAAAAGTTTTTTCCCTTTGCCATTTTGGTCGGAAGTGCAATTTTGGGATGTTGGTTTGGGTTATAGGCGGAAAAAGAACTCCTGGAACGATGGAGGAACTCGTCTCACAATCAGGAACTTCTTTATCCCGATATTTTCCCCAAAAATAGATACAAAAGACAATTCCTGACTACTGAACCCGTCCCTTTGTAAGTGAGGAATATAGAGGATCTTACAGGGTGTCCGGTAAAAATCAGAAAAAATTAAATTTTCGAGCATCTTAGCTGTTTTTAACGGCGGAACAGGCTGTAAGTGGACAAGTACATATACATGATGTTCCCGATCTTTAATATTATCAATACCTCCGCTTCGACCCTCGTATAAATATCGATAGACAACAACAACTCTTTGGTTGTTAGTTGGAAAGTTATGTTCTTTCTCTCGCTTTCTTCCCGTCTTTAAGTCGATTGGCAGGCTATATATAGCCTCTAGTGGACTTTCAAGCTTCAGATGCATCAGCTCGGAACTAGATCGATGGGGATATAGGATGTAGATGTATAAGATGTGTAGGAGATGAAATTCATACTGCTTTTCTACTCCATGTTCCTTGATGGTGATCGTGAACATGGAACATGGAAACTGGGACAAAAGAACCGTACAAGTCATCCGCCTCCAACCATTCAATCTCAATTCCATAGGAAACAATAACGGTATGTTGGAACTAAACATCCGGGTTTCTTTTCATTTTTAGGAACTACAGACAAGTCTTCCGCATGGCCCTGTTGGGCTGTCCAGCAATTACATTTTTGCAAGACAGTTTCGAAATCGTTCGAAATTTCGGGGATTTTGGACTGTTTTGCACAAAAGTCTGGGGGAAGTTATGGTTCTTTTCTGAAGATGGAAACGAGGCTGGTTTCATGTTCTTTGTGAACGAATGAAGGATACAAGGCTTCCCTTGTAAATATTATTATTGTCTGTTTGGCGTATCAAAGTCTACGTGGGGAATTAGATGGTAGATTTGAGTCTCTTTTATTATTATTTTTTAGAGGCTTGTATGGAGTGAAGTAATAATAAATTGGAGTTTGTATTATTGTAGTATTGCTCTGTGGTTGCTTTAGGGATTTTGTGGGGACAGGGAGTGTCATGTCATCAATGTATTTTTCGGTACCGTTCCATGTAAACGTACCGTACATTTTGCTTTCACTAATGTTGAAGTTTAACATGGTAAATGTTCTTAAATACTCTGTAAAAGAGCCGAAGGGATTAAATTAAAAATTGTTGTCTCACGACATACTTTGTCCCTTCATTAAAACTCGAAACAAAATCCCATTCTTTTGCCACCGAAAAAGACGACGTTGGAAACTGCAGACATTTCCTGTTTTTCATTCAGTATTCAATTCTCGGTGGGAATGTCATTCATAGGTTTTTTATTTCTAACCTTTTGTAAACTCATTGTCAGGTTGAAGATTAATATTTACAGGAATTACAATCATGAAATAAAATGGAATGGCGAGAATATTTCCGAGGATACCTCCCACGTTTGGAATCCCGTCAAAATATTCATACAGGCAAAATTGAATCTTGCTGCATGTAAAGCAAAGCGTAAAAAATGCATATCTGCTCCTGACATAAATCAAAACTTTCGTTTCTGGGAATATGAATAAAAAACAATTTTCATTCACTACAAAAAATTAAACATTGATGGTGGGCTAGGAGGAAGATTTTATTTTTTAATTTCAGGTGGGTTTTAGAACGACAAACGTTTAAATCTAGTTGGATTTCTGGATTTCCACATTATTTTTCAATTTGAATGTGGTATTTTACAGTTACGTACTATTATACATATGATAAGCTGAAAAAAATTACGAATTTTCGAATTTTATCGTGTTCTTTTACCCCACTAAAATCCCAACTTGATGTACTGCTTTATTTGCTATGATTTCCGGACCAGTTTCGTGAGGTTATAAGTGATTAGATGTATTTGTGTGTTTTTATTTTTAGAACGAGTCAGAAATGTCAGAAAGCCACCAGGCTGGAAGTCCTAAGTAATTATGTATGAAATAGATTGCCCCACTCATGTACTATATATTATATATGTGAATTTGATTGGCGTGTATAAATAATTACAAATGTCTTTCCATGTTTTCTCCTTTGGCTTTATACTTTGATGATGATGTTGGGATAAGGAGGTATATTGCGGTATAAACCAATTAATTGCAATATCGATGATCGATATGTCTATATTTAGAGATAGTCCGGGAGTGCACGCATTAGCCTTATTATGTCTGAGCCAGTTCTTGGAAATTTTAATGCAATTTCTATTACAGAGTTAAAACTCGCTCATTGGTTTCGTCGAGTAATAGAAATTTTTTTTGTAATATTCCGTTTGATGTAATTCACACGTTAAAATATTCGTTCAGTCCAGACGTAAAAATTTATCTAAATTTACTGGTATTTTATTTACTGATATTACAAATGTAAATCCACAAAATCAAAATGGATAAAAACTTGCGCTTATACACATTTTTTTGACATTTGAAACCTGGATGACAAATATATTATTCCTATAAATCACATCTCCCAAGTCCCAGCTTTGACTACGGATTATATTCAATTAAGTCGACCAGTACAACGTCATGTTTCATACGAGAATGCCCTGCAAGCTCAACTCAGGGCCATTGGCATTGGAGTTGTAATTGCATAATCGAATTCACACCATGTTCTGAATTATTCTACATATCTCACACAAATAATTAGGAAAAGGTCATTTGAGATGGAGGGCTTAAGTTACAGTCCAGCATTAAAATGCAAGAAGCGGATGATTACGTTTTCAAACATTCTCTCCAATCACAAAGAATAAATTCAGGGAGCAAACACGAGTGAATAAGTATCATCTTACCCTGCCCTGCGACTACCCTCTAAAGGACACTGCAAATTCAAGCGTTTTAGTCATTTATATATACGGCATATATTATAATTGATATCCTTGATTATTGCGAATCTGAAAGCCACCATGTCGAAAAAGGTCACAGTCTCAGGATTATAGAACACCGGTGTAGAAAATGTCATTATGCAGAGACGAACTGAGGAACTGGATTTCGTAAATCAGGAAAATTATAAATTAGCCGTTGGGATTGATGAGTTTAGGAAAAGTCAAGAAAGGCTGGAGATTTAGGACTTGACAGAAATCTCAGCAAGAAGTTGGATCCCGATCTGTTCATAAATTTTGACCCCAACTGATTTTCTTCCACCTTACTGCAGCCAATAAAGATTTGGATATTTTCAGTGTATGTCCCAAAATTGTACGATTTTTCCATGTTTTACCTCTTAAATTCGACAATTTTTTCGAAAAAGTAAAAGGAAATTAACGCTGATTTCCACTCCCAACATTAAAGGACACAAAGGAGCGAAATGGTTTTAATTGGGATGAGGTTAACTTTTAAGCAGTTTCAGTAACCCTTAACATTCTATAAACCGTAAGTTCGAATATTTTTGCACAGCCCTTTGAAACAAGGAACCGTTCAGTCCTGAGGGATTTGTCGATTGTTTGTCCACTCTCCTCGCATCTCTTTAAAGATAGTTTCAGATATAGGGAAGATGAACTGAATTCCAAGTCGGAATCTGCTGGAAATCGGTAAATAAGGTTGGTGGAGCTACTAACTATAATCTAGGTAATAATCAAATGCATTGAGGGGAGAGAGACGGAGAGAGTTGAAGTTTGGCGTCTGAAGATGTACCTTGGAGAAAGTCGTATTGTTTGAATTAATTAAGAATGTGGAGTGAATGGAAGAGTAATCAGGTTTTGCTTAAATTCTGACTCTGGAGACAAAAACCCGGTTGGATGATAAGGGACTTTTTGATGATGAGGATGTAGACGAGGAGGATAATAAATCCCCTCTGGAGCTGGCACATGGTTATCTCGTTTCCATCATCAACGATCATCCATCCATAGTCCACTTCAATCCTTAACTTACAGGAGAACTGTACAGAATCGGTACACCTAATCTTATCCGGCGACATTCTTATTCAGCCGAAATAACTCCCCTCCCCTGAAATAAATGCCTCTGGGTTAAAATCCCTTTCCAAAAAATCATTTAGCCTACTTTTGAATTTAATATAAGTAATCGGCGGTATCAGTGGATTCAAGATCAGATCATCAGATTTTAGAAAACCTACAGTGTGCAGTATTATATAGCCCGAGTCAGGATGCTTCAATTTGTCTGTATTTTAAACCTAATCCCTTGGCAACACTACTTTGTATGATGACCCCCACGGGTCAACCGACCGACCGACCGATTTTTTCCACCTTCGAACTTAGCCTTTGTATTTGTAAAATACCCAAGTGTACCAAATTTCAAGTCGATTGGTCCAGCAGTTTGGCCGCTAGTGTGTCACGGACGGACGGACGGACAACATGATTCCATAATCCCTGACTCGGGCTAAAAAGTCAAAACGTCAGGTAATTTTGGCGTTTTAATGAGTAAATAAGTAACAGCCTTGAGTTTGCAGTCCCAAACAGCCCGAGCGAGACACCGTTTTCCGTGTGTCTTAAAATACATGTCCATGCATTAATTTCTATGTATTTTAAACCTATTCCTTTGACAACACTTTTGTTTGACCCCCACGGGTCAACCGATCAACCGATCGTTCCTATCTTTGAACTTGCATTCGAATAAAATACAAGCCATTTTGGTCCTTTCTTGACACGGACAGAGAGACGGACACCATCATTCCATAAGACCTGACACGGGCTAAAAATAATATCTTGCTTCGTTTTCCAAATATATTTGACATAATCCCACCCAAATTAAACCCGACTCCAAAATATCCCCCCTTTATAAGCTTTGAGTCGCATATCCCCATGGGGATTTAAATCGGGATCGATCTACAGCTCTAAAGACACGAAAGATAGGACAGGGATGACCAGTCCTCAACTTCTAACAAGTCCACAGAGCCAAGCTCTGGCTCTAATATATTGAAAGCGGGGGTCTGGGTCGTCCAATGTCTCCAATCCACTCGACTCTGTCTCTGACGAGTGACAATGTAATAATGAAAAAGCTCCGTTGAATGAAAAAACCGGGTTGTGCCCGGCTTACCTCTTACCTGCCTCCGTTTTTTCCGCCCAATATTGGAAATCTCTCTCAGTTTGGTCACGTAGTCGGCCTTGTAATGCCCTGTGTAAATACAATATACCTCAGTCAGTGTAATATAACCTCGCCCTCTTATCAGGATCAGGATCTTCATCTATAAAACATGGTCTGGACGCTTGGACACCCCAAAAGTCAGGCCTTCTCATAACTAGCTATATATTAGATGAACAGTCCTGTGATGCAATGTTTTGGAGTTGAATGGATCAACAAACGGTAGTGGTACCATGGGGTCGTCTTACTAGACTGGTCCAAAGAGGCCTATTAATTCCTTGGCAGGCCTCATCCATCCTATTCCATAACATTTTGACAATCTCCAATCTGAAAGAGAACAGGAAATGGATGGGTTATCCCTCTTATTACTAGTTCCTACATAAGCACTGTTATTACGTGTGATTTTTTTGGTGATATTATGGAACTGGATGCCTGCCGTCATTTGGGCTCCTAATACGCTGATTTCGCACTTGAAACAGTGTTGAAGAACTGGAACCAAGGGAGTTTGTGTAGGTGTTAAGCCTAAACTTGTCTTCAAGGATGTGACTTAAGTGATACTTGTCAAGATAGAATCTCATTCTTACAAATTGACAAGTTTTGCTAAAACTAAAACCTATTGAAAATTATTTTCAAATCGTAAGCTGCTGAAGCCAGTGAATAAACCACGGCTCTAATTTCCCAAACCAATCTCTGATTCTGATTAATCTCATCCCCGAATTCCATGCTTGATTAGCTCTATTGAGACTCTACGGTAAGAGCTGGAACAGCTTGGTTTTTGGCTTCGGAGAGAAAGTGAATGTGAATAATACTTATAAGCAGGGGTCAAGAACGTATAGGCAGGGGCACTTAACAAAACATTCCTACATTTTTAGGATTAATCTCAAAAGCCTCTCTGATTAAGTCCCGTGATTTTTATCACTGATTTAAAATTTACTTAACACGTGCAATAAAACGATATACAATACTTATTAAAAAATGACTTACTTATAAATGTCATACTTCTAGTGTCTACGAATAAATGGAAATAGATGTCCTTCTAAAGTTTCTCGAAATCGACGTCGCTTTCCAATGCAGTATGGCAATGATTTCGGGTGAAACGTGTTGTCTCCTCGTGGCCTGGTGCTACGGGTCTGATCATCATCATCATCATCCGTAGCTTGGAAGTTCCAAGTTGGTTGGGCATGTCAAGGGCTGGAATCATTCCTCTTCTTCTGCCTTTCCCATAACCTTGGGGGAAAGGACTCTCATGCACGACTCTGACGAAAAATAACTAGGCAGATTCAATTTATCAATTTGCATCTCATGTCTCTCCCTCCTTTACATTTATTCATTTCATTATAACAAAAACGGATCTGCAATCTATATACTACTACAGACCTGGAAGTTTGCAATGCTAAGGGTTAATGCTTCCTCTGGCCAGTCCAGAGTCATGGGACTTTCTCACACGCTCCATCCCAACTTGTTAGCTTGTTTTTGAGCCCCCGACATCATTCCATATCCTATTATTATATGAGACTCCTCTGGGAAACTTGACTTTCCAAATCCAAATATCCCAACTCAAGCAACTGAGTTAGTTGACTGAGTGAAAGTGAACTTTCCATAGTGGAACAACTCTCCGTCTCGTCTATGAATAATATTATGTCTTGATTCCATCCTGTTTCCGATAAGTTGGGTAACAAGTGAGATTATTATCAAGTTTTATTGAATACCGGATAATATTCCTACTTCCAGGTGTACCAGCAGAGCATGGTAGTTTGGGCCGGGGCGGCGGAGAGAGCAGTAGCAGTGGGATCACTTCACCCCGAGGGGTTCCTCAGGACAGTTTCGTGGGCCTGGTGCCCCCGAGCCCCGCCCTCCGGGTCACCAGCGCGACACCACCGCCCTCTACATCGACAGCGCAGGGAGTTGCGGTCGCGGTTGGGATCAGTGCCGTTCCTCTTACCAAGGGCGACGAAGGGAAGCCCCTGTCTTCGGCATGGCAAACGGCTCTTAGTGCGACCACAATGACGGCCGCCAACAAGCAGCGACGAGCGCCTGCCCGCCGCGGGAAGGTTGTTCCCGACCGACCGCAGCGGGCACTCTTCTGCTTCACTCTCAAGAATCCCATAAGAAAATTGTGCATCGATGTCGTGGAGTGGAAGTAAGTTTATTCTGAATGTTAAGGGTGGGGTGGGATTTGAAAATTATCTTATCTTATTTGTAATTTACTTCACAATTATATGCTTCCAAAAATGTGCAAAACAACTGACTGGCGAGTTTTTACATCAATTTTTCCATGTTCTTCTTTCAAAAACCTTATGAAGTCCACTAACGCCCAAAATGTGGCACTTTTGGGTATCATAATCTGCAACATTTCTGTATATTCCGCTAACTTTTTAGATTGATGAAACAAAAACGGGTTGGTCACGTTTTTAAGTTTAAATGCAAGGTTAAATTGCAGTAGCTGGTTGCTTTGTCTATCCCAAGACCGTGATTTCTCCATATAAACCCGGCCTTAAGTTCTAACTTAAAAATCCCATTTATTACTTGGCTGATTACTGAAGTTCTGTGATCCTAATCACACTGTCATGGCCAAGGTGATAGGGAAAGGCCTCGACTTGTGCTAAGACTTTAGGCTGTCTAGGCGATTTAAAATAGAGATCAATGATAGAGTAAAACTCCATCCGCCTGGAAGAACCAGGATCCCGTTTTGTTTTGTTACTCAAGATAAGTGAGAGGGAATATATCACCCAGAACTTTCTATTCTTTCCTCTTGAAATTCTTGAGTTTCCACTCTTGTCGTCCCGAGTTCTAAGCTGATTCTTCTGTACGAGGACATAAATATATGATGATGAGATGGTTAGATGATAATATTTATATATGTGCAACGTGGGCGTGTTTGTATAAAACTTTTACTCACACAGCCTCATCATGGCCAACTAATAGGGACTCTACGGAGAATTCTAATACAATAATATCGTTCGCGAATACAGTCAACTCTCATTATAGGGTTTCCCATCTTATTTTTGCATCCTACGCATTTTGTTTTTAAACGCGAAGCAGTTTTTTGCATTTTTGCTTCAACATATTGTAGATGATTTTAAATTCAAATGTCACCCATTAACTATTATTTGCGTAACTATTAGACCGAAATGTGATAGATTCTGAATTCAGCACGACTTTCTCACAACAGTGTTTTTTTTCTTGGAGCGTTATAACGAGAGTTGACTAGGTTCAGTGTTACGAGCATTGTGCAGTTATACAATGACACAAGGTTTATTTGATAGCAAAAAGTTCGTCTTGACATAATGAGGAGATGGAAATTGCAAATCCATGACATCCTCCTACTTACTCTTTCGTAGCATAATTTATGCCTAAATTTTTCTATACAGCTTCTGTTCGTCAGTTTGAATTTCTTTAGAGTCAACAGTGTCTCGCATCTCGGTATGAAATTCTGAAAATTATTGTAGTACGAAAGCACGAAGTCTCCATCCGTACAGATAACTTTGAGGGAACGTCTATATTTAGATCTAAAAAGGAAATCCAATGCTTCGGATTTATTATCGAATAATTTGTGTCTCCTGGACAGTGAACATCCAATGAATATATCTAGAATCTCTATCTAAACCCGTGTAAATTCATGAAATCATCTTTCTCTCCTTGTAATTCTCTAGACCTTTTGAGTACCTGATTCTTCTGACAATCTTCGCAAACTGCGTGGCCTTGGCTGTTTACACTCCATACCCTAATAGTGATTCCAACAGCACAAATCAGACTTTGGTAACCCTTTTAAATTACATACTAATTTGATTTAGAGAAGTGGATCGGGTTGTTTTGGTTGTTGGTTTTAAATGTACGTGGGTTTTGGCTTCGAAATGATAATTCGGTGCTTTTAAAAATAGATTTGGTTAAAATTCATTCAAAAATTTAATAGCTAAACTTTTTCCATTATTTGGAGTCATAATAAATCCAATCAAAACCCTGTAATTCCAACAGCAAAAACAAACCGAGCAAAGTCCTTGTATTAGAGATCAACAATTGATTCGAATGAAAATGATTAATCTAAACTACGAATACCTTTGACTTATTTCCAGGAAAAAATAGAGTACATCTTTTTGGTAATTTTCACGGCAGAATGTTTTATGAAAATCATCGCATATGGTTTCGTAGCCCACCCGGGCTCATACTTGAGGAATGGGTGGAACTTCCTAGATTTCACAATAGTAGTTATAGGGTAAGTACAAGCGGATTTTTACCCCTTCTCGATAATTAATATCCCACAATGATATATGTGTCCCGAACCGTTTCCACTATTAAGTGATTCGTGAATAATAGAGCCTCATTATTTCGCAGGTTAATTAGCACAGCTCTCTCGAATTTGATGAAAGAGGGTTTTGATGTGAAAGCACTCCGAGCATTCCGTGTTTTACGGCCTCTCAGGCTCGTCTCCGGTGTACCAAGTAAGTAAACAATAACGTCATCCGTGAATCAACATATCAATACTTGCCAAAGTCTACGTCTCTCCGCTCACAAAATTTACGTCTCCCATACATACACGGTGCCCTCATAATTAATATAATTGTCCAGAGTGGGCCGTTCAAAAGCCAACTTTCACTAGAAAATACCTCAAATTGACCCAAAATTCAGGTTTTTAAGGCCCTTATTCTTACGATCAAGTGTCCCTTGTTTCGTCTCTTGAACTATAAAATGTTTCAACGAGTTGTACAGGACGATAGGGAACCACGACCAGATGGCAATAAAGGAATGATGTTCTTCCTCGTTTCTCTCTGATGAACAAGCCGGTCATGAATAAAGAGACCTTTGGAACGAGGATCTAAAGCCACATGCTATAATAGAGGCCAGAACAGGGCCAGAGAAAATAAACCTACAAGCTTGGCTCATTAAGTTAGGTCCCTTTTAAGAGCCAGTGGTGGGTAAAATAGAAGCGGAAGGAAGGACAACCTAGTCGAGATTAAGTCGTTACGTTAGCCTCCTCTAGAATGGACGAGAGGAGTGTCAATAATATATATTATCTATCTGTATCTAGTTAGGATATATATTACCTCGACACATGCCGAATAGGCGATAATAATCAATAGGAGCAAGGGAACGATTGCATTGGATGCAATGGTTATGTTAGGAGTCGTAACATAGCCCTCATGGTTTTATGAACTCATCAATTGGGATCCGATTGGATGGATTTGATGATCGGTTTGAAGGATCAAAACCCTTTGTGTGGCTTCCTGCTTTACTTTCACTTCGTAATGGGGATCCGTAAGAGAAAGGTTTGGTAGGACTCGTGAGACTGGAGGTATTTTGTAGTAGTTTAGAGATACCAATAAAAGCAGTGGTGGTGGCAGATTGTAGGTGAGTCTGTAATTAAAGGGAGTGTTTGTGGAGGGATCCCACGACGGCATAATTATGAAGTCATTCTCTTACAGAAATACCAACCATGACAAACACTCAAAAACCCATATTTGTGTTCAGTTTTTAAAGAAATCTTGATAATACATAAGAGCTCTGAAAATGTGGTTACTGTTTTGAAGCTTTAACTCTCCAGTATTGTGCATTTAAATTCGTAAAAGACCTCAAAGTTCGAAAACCCCGAAAAAAAATCCGAATTTTACCCGGCTTTCGGGCTTTATCTCAAAAGCCCTTATATTCTCAGATTTTTATTCCAGACTCGAAACTTACGCAAAATTTGCAATAAAATGTTGCAAAATCGGTCGGGATTGAAAAAATGACAACAAAGTATATGTAAAAGCGGTAGCTTGTACTAAATACTGATGACCTTCTGATTCAGACCCTGATGATTGGTTAACCCTAAACTTGTGGCTTCCAGGTCTGCAAGTGGTGATGAACTCGATCCTACGTGCTATGGTGCCTTTGTTACATATCGCTCTTCTCGTTCTTTTCGTCATTATAATCTACGCCATCATCGGCTTGGAACTCTTCTCAGGGAAAATGCACAAAACTTGCTTTAACAACCAAACTGGTGAGGATGGTTTCGGTATTTTATGAAAATGAGGATAATTTGACTTGTGGAAATAGTTGAACTTTAAATATGACGTCAATTAAATTTAAATACAAACAGGAGAAATGATGAAGGAGCCCGTGCCCTGTGGAGGTGGTTACATGTGTGACGAACAGAAGGGCTACGAGTGTCGACACTTTTGGGACGGCCCCAACAATGGGATCACGAACTTTGACAACTTTGGCCTTGCTATGCTCACCGTCTTCCAGTGTGTCACACTTGAGGGATGGACCACCGTAATGTACAATGTATGGTTCTGGCAGTTTTTAATTCGACGGTTACAGATTCGATCACTGCTCTGTATTAATAATTAAATTACAACAAGCTATATCTTACCTGAAAATGTCTGTTGAAATTGAAAAAAAAATGACTTACCAGTTCTTATACAATCCAGTCCGGATCTCAAGTTAACTTGTTTTGCTTGAATTTCATTTCGATTTCTGCGGATTAATAATTACTCTATCCTCGATACGTCTGTAAAGAAGGCGGACGGATTTACAAATCAAACAAAGATTTACCACTTTGTCAGCATTCTGATTGAATAATATAAAAAAATAAGAAAGATACCTGTCAAAGTGATAGGTTTCCGTTGTGCCTGCTTCTATGGATTGTATAATAAGATAATTGTGGTGGGTTGTGGAACAGATACAAGACTCGATGGGGACGTCGTGGCAGTGGGCGTACTTCGTGTCTATGGTTATCATCGGGGCTTTCTTTGTGATGAACCTCATTCTGGGTGTCTTGAGTGGGTAAGTGACCCCTTTCTCTCAAAATCGCACAATTCTGTTGGGACGTGACGGGTCGTGGCATGGCACGTGTGTGGGCACCAATTACCACACTCGGCTAATGAACCATTAAAACGGAGATTCAGGCAATACCCACGACATCCACGTGAACAGTACAAAAGAACCAGGGACAGGCATTCCGATGGAACTGGATTTTAACAGTTGTGGCATTTTTGTTTCGATTTTTATTTAGGTTTCTCATTTAGTTGTGGAAAAACAGTAGTAGCCCTGTCGACAATAAAATTTGATATGGGTTATCGTAGGCAATGAAATAGACAAGCCTTTGTCTTGTAAGACGATGTAAAAGGGGTGGGGTTTTCTTTAGTGAGAGGAGAGGGCTTATTTTTTTTTTAATTGCACAAAAATGGTGATTTTATGTTTTTAGTTATTACAGGATAATTTTATTTAAATGTTGAATAAAACAGCCTTTTTGCATCAACCGCAAATGAGAATAGTAAATAATACAAGACTTTATAATTGGATCTTATTTTTTTGTTTACAGCGTGCAGTTTTAACTTAATATATTCATGTTCTTAATGCCTTAATTTTGCTTAATCCCCTTAGGCTATTTATAAGTTCCGTTGGGAAAGTATGAAGATGATAATTTTAACTACTTATGCCCCACAGAGCCTCAGTAGAATTCCAATGACAAATTGCTTTTGAGATAGATAAGGAACTTCTCTCTCTCGGCTAATTAAGCACGTGTGTGTGTCCTTTGACACTTTGGATCTTTACGGTTAACACCCCACACTTAATTATTAATCCGAGGCCGTCCCTCCACTTTACCTTGTTTCTCCTTTATTTACCGCTGTACGTGCAGTGTTTGTACAGCCTGACAGTTTATGTCATAATTTACTAAACCCAAATAATCCGCGTCTCTCGTAAGTTATTATTGTCTCTGCCATTCTATATGAGAATGTTTTAATCGGTTTATATTCACATCCTGGACCCGGAGAAATTGTAGCTAAATTATTCAAAAGATGGGCGATCCATACACAACAAAAAATAATGTAATGTCTAAACATTTGTGATTTGGGTGTTCTTAATTGTGTTGTGATATGCTTAACATTGTAGCTCTCTTTAGCTGTCACAAACACATGATTCGATTTATATTGATTAACGAAAACAAGTATGTCTCAATGCGACTCCTATAGTGATTGGATTTCAAAACAAAGTCTAGTCAAATGTAAAAACTTGTAACGCAAAAATATTACGATATTGTTTTGACTTGACTCGACGGCGTTATGAATTTATGTACGTATATGAATTAACCGTAGTATGTCTTAGGTTAAAACGGAAACAAAGAACACATGTATGTATATAATACCCGAAGCACATTTACACACCGACTACTCTTATTATTTGTGCAATTTCTAAATTTCGACGGCTTTGGCGGTTTCAAGGTCAAGGGGTCAAAATTTTGAAATTTCAACATAGCCAAAGTGTTTCTTGGCAAATAGCTGTCTAAATCGATATGTCACACTACCTTTTTCTCAAAATAACTCGTAAGGTCCCGTTAGCCCAGGTCACAGGTCACAGAATTTAGGAACCCCGTATAGCCATCCGCAATGCAAATTTTTTTAAATAATTTTTGGCTATCTCAGTTTTTCGAAAAGTAAGAAACGTATATATGCAACATTAGATATAAATGGCCAATTTTATTGTAATAGATTGATTTGACTTGACTCGGCGGCGTTATGAATTTATAGACGTATGTGAATTAACCGTAGTATGCTTTAGATTAAAACGGAAACAAAGAACACATGCATATAATACCCGAAGAGCATTTACACACGGACCACTCCTATTATTAGTGCAATTGCAATATGCCCTTGTTAAACTCATTGTTATTCTACCTGATACTTGATCCATAATTTAAAGAGGGGTAAACAGTAAACTGTGTTCCACTGGGTATTGTTAAACTCCGAGAAATAAAAAGACAGGCTGGTTCTTGTGCATTTACCTATCAATTACCAAAATAGTCCAGTAGATATTGTTAAATTGGATACATGTGACATGATACTTTCTTTGCCTTTAAAACAGAGAATTTTCGAAAGAAAGAGAGAAGGCCAAGGCTCGAGGAGACTTCCAAAAATTGCGTGAAAAACAGCAAATTGAGGAGGACTTGAGGGGCTATTTGGATTGGATTACACAAGCCGAAGATATCGAGCCGGATGGAGAAGACAAAGGTTTCTATGATTTACATTTTCCATGTTGACTGCAAAATATTACATTCCCATTGCTATACAACTAAAAAACGAACGTGTTATTTAGTACATGCATCAAAAACGCATCAGAAAATATCCTGGTCCCATATAGTACTTTAACAGATTTAGAAACAAATTTTTTGATGAGAAATAAGATTTTTACAAATTCTACTGTAATACTATGCTGAAAACTCTCAAAACCATGAAAACATTAATTAAAAAACAATTGTCTTTATATTTAGTTAAAAAGCAACACTTTGGTGTATTTTTATTTTCGCGTTAGCATTACTTCTAGTCGATATTAGCAATCCTAAAGAAATCAAGCATTTCTGATAATCCTCTGTCTAATACACACTTACTTACCCTTGTCACAATTTGTCTAAATTTAGGCGATTTAAGTTCAGTCTAACAAGATTCTCACTCGAAATAGATTTCCAGATTTTATTAATTAAACGGCTTCATTGCCAGTCCAAGCTTGTCCTTCCGGTCTATTCTCAAACTGAGGGAGCTACCGTTCATTTAAGTTGTACTACAACGGCGTGTTGACATTGTTCATTGCACCTCTGGCATATTTACAACATGCGCCTTATTCTACGTCTGCTTTCTCCACAGTCTAAATATACATAATATGTACTTTAATTCCTGTGGTGGAGGATGTGGTCAACTTATGCAAATATTTCAAATATAATTAGAACGGACAAACAGAGAATTTCCCAGTTCTATATTTCTTTCATAATTTTGCATTCTAGTATTGCGGGATTGCTAAATGCCTAATATCCGTATTTTAAATTGATTGACCAATTATTAAAATAATTTTTATTTGATGAAGGTAAAGGAGATTGGAAGGGAGAGATGGAGACTCAGGAGGAAGGGGAAGAGACGGAGGGGGCTCAAACTTCAAGACTTCCTTGGTTCCATGCCAATAAACGAGCTTTTGAAAGGTATTTTATTTTTACAAATGATTTTGTGCACGAAAACTCTACTAAATTGCAGATTAATTGATCATTAGCTCTAAACTATACTCCTACAAATATCAACTCCAAAACCGTTCCACAGTCCACTGCTCATTGTCCAAAATGAAAAGAGAACTGATGATTTACGATAAGGTTCTGATTCCCACCTGCTTTATCTTCCTATTATTTTCACCTGTTACACTTAAGATTTGGCAAATATAACTATAGGTTATAAAACTTATAAAACGTTACCAGCGTTGCTTTTGATGACCTAAAGTGCGAAATAGTTTAAATGCCTGAGGCTGTAATTGGTTCAAGATTTTAATTATCATCAGTGGGTCTCTGAGTAGATGAAGAAGAATTTCGTCTGAGAAGCAGAGAGTATCGGATGAAATGTCAAAGGAATGGCTTCTTGCCTTCTTCTTCAAGAGAAGATCAAATAGTAATGAGAGACGGAACTGGCCCTTGAAATACACTCACAAAGCCATCATTCGACTGAGTCAATAACAATTCAGAATTAGAAGAAAGTCCGTCGGAACTCAAGAACGCTCTTGACCTCACTCCTTTACAATACAAACTCCTGACTCAATCAAAGGGCTTAACAGCATGAGAATAATTATTATCATTTTACTTGGTACCTTTCTTACTAACCTAAGTTAACACTAGTCTTACGGGTAGAGCTGACAGGGCTAAGATAAGGCCTTCCGTTTCCAGCTCAAGTCATCATGATGTCACACACTTCCTTGCTTCACTGCGAATTGTTTTGACGGTCTAGGCCTTATGAAGAGATGAAACTTCTTTATAGGAATGGTCGATCGTTTTGTCTGTCCGTCCGTCTATCTTTTGCTTAACGTTCCGAGGATCGGGGTTTGAAATTTGAAGTCTTTGACCGTGCTGAAAACTAAGACCAAAGAAAGATGCTCTAAACTCTTGTACAAAACCATTCCTACGTTTCGTACAGCGATATTGAACGCCGCTTGATGATTATCAATAGGGTCGAATGGGACGACTTAAGATTTGTCTAAAGTGACCTACAAATTAATATCCAATCAATATTAATATCAAAATGACACCAATCTTTCTATCGTATTCCTGATTTTGCTTTCATCGCCTCTTCGTTACGTCCCGTTTGAAACGCCTTATTCGAAATAAGAGGTAGAGGTTGGAGATTGGGGGGGGACTTAAGATTGGTCTGAAGCGACACACAAATGAATATGGCGAAAAATGACCTTCAACGTTTTGATTGTATTAGTGGTTTAAGCGTTACCCCTTCGAGACGTCCCGTTTGCAAAGTTTTATTCGAAATAAGCCAGACAGGTTTGAGATTGTTGGCGGTTGGAGAGGTTGTTTAAGGTGCTAAGACGTTTTGAGAGGTTTGTAGTAAGTAATCTGGTGGCCCATTTGTCATTTTATTAGCAAATGGAGGCCGTTATTTGCTGACTCCGAACCGAACTTAAGATCTCAATTGGGCACAAAGTCACGCCTTTCCAATTTCATTACTTTTTATTCCCCGAAAAAGTACCGCAAACTCCGACCCCAGCCCCCTTCATTGTCCCTGACATATCGGGGTTTTTACCGCAGGATAATCTGATCCACATCATCATTCCTCATTATTTTTATATTACTCTTTCCACTACTCTAGCTACAAGTCGTCTTAGCTCTCGACCCGACCCTAATGACAATGACACTCTCTGAGAAATAACAAATCAAAGCCCAATCCTTCAGGTATTTCCGACCAAAATTCCGCTAGGATTGGGCACAAAAGCAATACGCAATAAGATCATTACCCGAGAGCAAATTAATTAAGACCGGAAGAGCGAGGGGAAGAAAAACAATGCAATTAACTTTCAGGACATTCGAGATGGAGAGAGTGCTTTATAATTTCCTAAATATTTTTCTCTGTTAAAACAATTGATTAAATTGTTGTTCATTGCCCCCCCCCCCCCGAAAATCTTGTTAAGTAAATTACTATCTTGAGACGTGGATGTGAAAGTCCTAATTTTTGACCACGTGTCTAATAGTAAGAATTGTAAGAGACTAGAGACTTTTTAGGCTTATAAATCGTTTCAAATTTAAATTCCTGCATACATAATAATAGTTGAATAATAATGTCTCTCCTTAATAAATCCCCATGCTGCTGCCAATGACATGCTGGCAGTATCGAAAAATCCTTGCTATGGGGATTTATTTAGAGAAATACGATACTAGGAGCCTTGCATGTTCAATATCCCAAGCTTAAGAAACTTCATAGCATGTTTCGCCGTAGAATGAAAACAACTATACAACTCTTCATCGTCTAGCTCAAATCTAGATTCTAATTGGCTGAGTCTCTCTTTAATAACTCCCCATGCCTAAATAACAAGCTATATATACATCCAAAGCAGCCAAAATAATTCTCACCATGGGGAATTATTAAAAAAAACCTACAGTACATGAACCCTTGCATGTCGAATGCAATGTTCTGGGCTGAAGACAGTCCACAGAATTTGTAAATACTTCCGCATCATCGTGAACGAGTTCCTAGTTGCTGTGTTAACTCTTGTTGGTTCTTTGTTTTATTTGCAGATTGATACGTCGGATGCGGAGAGCGTGTCGGAAAGCCGTCAAGTCTCAAGCCTTCTATTGGCTCATTATACTTCTAGTCTTCCTTAATACGGGGATCCTGGCCACGGAGCATTATGGACAACCCCCCTGGCTTGATCATTTTCAAGGTATGCAATCCCAAGCTAAGCCACTCGTACTCTCAGGAATAACAAAATCTAAATATCTCTCAAAACCAAAAAGAGGAGGAAATGAACATCTGCTTTCTTAATCATTTTCACTATTAAAACTTATTCGACCAGGAGGAGAGGAAGTTAGTTTACTGGACTAACTTCAGTCCCATGTTTCCATATATCCCCACATGCCTCCCTTATGTTATTATTATACGGGAGATGCTAAAGCCCTTCGTTCGAGTCAGCAATCAGGACGGGGCAAGCTGCATTTAATCCAAAGTTTTAAGAAGTCAACAAATTTATTTCCTTGGGGTCTGTTCATATTGAGCTATTTGGCTTCGTTTCGGTACTTAATTGACGGTTCGAGTTACCTATCTTAAACCCTTGACATTTTGGATTGGGAAACGGAAGGTTCTAATATTCATGAGACTTTTTATGGCTGTCAAAGGTCAAAGCAGAATGACCCTGATCGACGTCTCGATAGTTGGTTCAGGAATGACCCTCTCTCGTGCAGTCAGGTAGAATCGGCCCTGTTTTTCAAGTCGAGTGATAAAAGGAGTAGGGCCGGAATTATGGTACTTAAGTTGATCGGGAGTCGGAAGTAATAGTCTTTTTGAGAGACAAGGGGACGTAATGGAGACTGACGGTAATAAATGCTAATTCCTATGTTTTTATTGTAAATGCAGAAGTAACGAATCTATTCTTCGTCATCCTCTTCACTCTCGAGATGTTGTTGAAAATGTTCAGCTTGGGATTCCAGGTGAGTCGTGATACATTTTTCATGAGAACCGTTAGCTTCTAAACTATTTTTAAACTAACGTCAGAGACAGTATAAAAAATCTCTCGAACATTGTCAATTCAATTACGTAGTGATGGAGCCACGCCTAACCGTTAATTGTTAACGGGCAGTTTACGGTTAGAAATCATGATACTGAAGCCGTTTTTGAAACTCGCTATTTTTAACCCACAAGTTTTTTGTTTTAAACCCCTTATTTCGACTTGAATCGAGAAATGTTTCATATCAAATTTCTGATACATTTGTCGACTGGAACCGTTGTGGCATATGACTCCTTTGTCCTGACACCATTGTCGCTGACATCTTTGTCGCTGACACCTCTAATCCCTTTGATCCCACTAGTTCCCCTGTAGTTTTAGCCCTTCCGTGACCAAAGAAATAGAATGAGCTGCCGATCTGGAGTGTATCTCTGCGGGACAAGCCTTGTTGTGGTCATTGTCCCGAGTCGGACAGTTTTAGCTGTTGTATGTGGCGAGACTTTGGGAATTACAGGATCGCAGCCAAAAGTAGGCCTTTCCTCTCCTCTTATTCCAAAGTCATTTCAGTTAAGGAAAAAGTAATAAAATTTCCGTAAGAGTCCCGTAGGATTTGTTATTACCAATTCAATAGCCACTCAGGCAGAATGCCCAGAGATGCAGTATCCGACTGACTGTTCCTCCCGTATCGAGAGACAGGATCGGCTATAGAGGCAGAGGGATTCAATAAAAGGAATGGGGGACACTGGGACTTTGGCTCCATTTATCCCATTCACTTGTTTTGTTTTACGGCCTCTATTTACACATTTTACAATACCATTAAATGCCCCAGATCCTCTCCGACCTATTAACATCATTCTAATCTTCCCCGATATCTCCAGCAGTCACATTGATCTTCGTCCTCAGGTCCGGCCTTGTGGCCCTGTAGCCCAGTCTCGTCTAAATTACATTCTCTAACCCCAAGAATCCAACTTTCTTTTTATGCCCTTTTTCTCCAGAGTTCCGACTTCAAAATAACGGCTACTGTTTAAACCGCCCCCTGATTATAAAGAACAGGGTTCGAAAATATATGCAAAAAGATCTAGAACAATTACAAAAAATCCAAGGGTTTTGAACCACAACTCGACAAACAAAAAAATCCCGATTTCGGAATACTAATTTTATCCAAATTAAGCGAAAATGTCGGGAAATAAATTAATTTCATAAAAACGGGACATTTTCATAAGAAATTGCCCACATTTTTTAAAACAATTTCCACATCATCATCAGGTTGCATAGGGTTTTCCAACAGCGGGTCTGAATTAGCCCTAAATAAGCCCCCATGTCCCTTTAGAAACTCCCGAAATAAACCACCCTACGAGGATTAATTTAAGAGAAAGCAGAAAAAGTAAGGAGTTGGCATGAGTAGAGGATCGGAATAGTAATGATTCCGTAGGAAGGGCTCCAGACGTTGGACGTTCGTACTTGTCAACGGAGGATGATTTATGAAAATGAATGGGGGTTCGGTTTCTCATGTTTTTCCTTGTTTTTCTTATGAATTTATGGGGTTGGATTTTTTGCATCTGGATTACAGGGTTACTTTGTGTCCCTGTTTAATCGATTCGACTGCTTCGTTGTGATAAGCAGCATTCTTGAGATTGGGCTGACCAAGACTGAAGTTATCCCTCCACTGGGCGTCTCCGTCCTCCGCTGTGTCCGGCTTCTTCGTGTCTTCAAAGTCACCAAGTATGGGCTCTTAAATAACTGTGATATGATTTTTAGTGTAATGAATTGACTAATTAACTTGGAATCCAACCGAACAATACAGATATTGGCGAGCCTTGTCAAATTTGGTGGCTTCTCTATTAAATTCCATCCAGTCTATCGCCTCTTTACTTCTTCTACTCTTTCTCTTCATCGTCATCTTTTCGCTTTTGGGGATGCAAGTCTTTGGGGGCAAGTTCAACTTTGACCCCGCCGTCGAGAAGTCACGGGCTAATTTCGACAGCTTTTGGCAGAGCCTTCTGACAGTCTTTCAGGTAATTTATGACATATTATGCCTACATTTTATTCCTGGATAGGTATAGGTAATTAGTCAAGGACACCCTTCGAATTCTCTAATTGTAAGATTTAGATCGGGGATAGCAAATGGAACTAAAATCCCCGGAACTTAAATGACGCTTTAATTTTATTTGCTTGTATTTAATTTTATTTGGATTCATTTGTATTTTTCAGATACTAACCGGTGAAGACTGGAACGAGGTGATGTACCAGGGGATCCTAGCGTATGGAGGTGTAGCGTCTATAGGGATTATTGCTTGTATTTACTTCATAATTCTCTTCATCTGTGGTAACTGTAAGTTGGAATTTAAATTGCTTCAAAGTTTCCTATGCTAAATATATGGAATGTCAGGAAAGAGGCAGTAGAAGTCGCAATAAGCCTTCCATGGGGTCTATATTTGACAGAAATTTTGGAATCGGATATTTACTAAGTTCTATAGCTAATGAATTGTACATGTCTAATTTATAAGTATTCTTCCAAATCCACAAGATTACAGAAATTACGTATATTTTCCGCTTTGAAAGCCTCTTATTTAGTTTCCAGGAAGAAACCGCAAATCAACATATAGTTATATAGTGTAATTCCGTTAAAATCCGTCATGAATGAATTCTAATTCAGGGTAATGGAGCCCGTAGGTAGGAACGAAAACTCAATTTAAAAGAGACTAGAACTAGATCTGATTTAATGCGTAATGCGATATCCTTTTCACTTATCCAAGGTCAACTCTTCTTGTCTACGGTTGACTTAATAAGAGATCCCAACCGACGAGGACAGGAGAAAGCAATCCTAATTAACTTCCTCAATCCCGTACCAAACAACTTTCCCAGCCTAAATTCCTGAAAATTGATTAGTTTTTCGAGATTCGGTGAACTCCGAAACCCCTGTATCCATTACAACCGAATGCAAACACGGGAACAACAAATTAGAGGACACAGATGTGACATTGCAATGATGTAATTATAGAGTCAACAAAATCTTATTTTCGCTCTACCTTTCAGATATCTTACTGAACGTCTTCTTGGCCATTGCTGTTGACAACTTGGCCGATGCAGACTCCCTTACTGCGATTGAAAAAGAGGAGGAGGAAGCGGCAGAGGTAATTATTTTGATTTCTGGATTGTCCTTAACTTATCTGACGTTTAAATCAAACTCGTGTGGTTTTTTCTTGGTTAAGGTTTAAAATGTAAGTTTAAACTTGCAAGTCTCACTTCCAATTCACAAAATACATTGTTGTACAGCTAATTTAATTGACCCTAACAAGAAACCTGACCACTCCATTTTTGACCATTGTTTAAAAAACAATGGCTGGGGTAAAGTGGAACAAAGTATATTTCATTTAAGAGCTGGAGAGGAGAGAGAAAGCAGGACAGATTTGATTTATGAAGTGTGGACTTTCTCCGGGGATTCCTTCCTCTCAGTTTCCCCCGACAAAATCTCACAAACCACATAAATCCGTTACACATAAACAGAGCATGGACATACACAACAACTACAACACGTGTGGACTACACAGGTCCTTGACAAAGTCCATGAATTATAAGCAACCAATAAAAAATTAGATCTGTCGGAATCCCATCTGGCACTGTAAGCCCTTCATATATCTGCGTTTTAACGTTTTTTAGAATCAATACTAGTAGCAAGTAATTCAAATCTTGAGGCCATTTCAAGCTAATTATTATAATGCTCGTTTGTCGATGCCAAAGGCGGCAGGTCAAAGGTCACTTAAATTCAAATTGACTTTACAGTTGGCTGGGAAGAGTGTCTGGAAATAATGGTTATAAGTCAATGATTTATGGCTGAATTATTCTTTAGAAATTGTTTTCCAATTTTTTTTCATAACTTTCTAACTGTAAAAGGGCGCAACGGTGTCGGTTGTACGGGTACTTCTCAAGTCTGGGTTAATAATTATAATTTTGTTTTTTGGCAAATTGTTATAAACTCGATTAGCTTATAATTTTTCCCAATCCAATGAGGGAGACAGTGTTTTAATCTACTATTTGGAACGAGTGTCTCAAGGTTGTTGTTTGCGTTAAAAGTTAGAGCAAAACCTATTGGAAGATTTCCCATTTTCTATTACAGAGTCTAGAATTATAATTCATTTCCAAATCATCTGCATTTTGATTAAAACTCTGCTTGCATGACTGAAATCTCTTTCAGACTGTCGCCTAAAAAACAGAAGATGTAAATAATGACTGATTTAAAAAGTCATTAATCTTCCAGGCCACATCCTCCTGTACCTAATCGGTTTAAAGTTGTTTATGCAAATTCCCTTGATCTACTTTACTGCATCGTATATCATCCATCACATCAACACCCACCGAGACTACGGATTTAAATTATTTCCCAACATGATTTATAATATAACCAACGGTCCTTAAACGGCCAGCCCTCATACATACAGCTGCTGGGGCAGTAATTACTGCTAGGCGATCGAAAACAATTTTAACTACTTATCCGGCATTAATTTTGTTACCATGGCAACCGCCAGATAAGGTCGCTGAATTTGCTCGTTATCACAGCAGCCAATCATTTCGAAACAGGCAATGTATAGATGATTTAACGAGCCTATTAAAGTACCTGCATTATTGCATGGCCATGCTTGAGTTGAAAAAACATGTTCGTTAACGAGAAAGTTCAATCATCCGACTCACTGGTTTAAATTCCCCTGTCTTAAGCGTCTGCCAATACGTAATACGTGTTGCTTTAAGTGGGGAATTAAAAAACTTAACTTGATTCTGAATGATTGTAAGTGACAAAAAGTACAATATTTTGCTTGTTCCAGGGCGTGGAAGTTGTCGGAGAAGGGAAGGAAAGCTCTGAAGCGAAAGGAGTAAGTCAGGCGGAAGAAGGCGAGGAGGAAGGGGAAGAGGAGTTTCACAACAACACGGATGATGTGTGAGTCGAATCAATTATCACAATTACAAGGCCCATTTACTTATTTATTGATTCTTTTACTAATGAAGTGGGGAAAGTAAAATGGCTCTCAGTACCGTTATTATTATCATTAATATTAAAGGACGAAACCCTTTAAGGTTTTACTCCGTCTGTCCGTCCGTCGGTGCTCTAACTCGGAAAACCATTTAGTTCTGGGGTCTAATTGCAAATCTGTAAATGTGGTACATGATTAGAAAGGTATTATCAAGTGCAATGCAAGGATATAAACAATTTTACTCTATGGTTGGGGAGATATGAGATTTATAGATAAAACCTCTCCAGTGTACGTGCACGATAACGAAGGAAACGGCTATTTAACGTCTTGTTTCGTGTGGTTTCGCCCCTTTTCGACGTGCGTTTGCAACGGTTTATGTTATTGAGAAGTTGGCAGGGCCAAACAAGCCCTCCCTACCAATCCACCACCAGCAACCAGCAGCAGCAGACTTGCGAATTTCCAAACCCACCAACTTTTCCCATCTGTCATATCATTAAGTTGGGAGTGGGACACACTAACTTTTATCCATTCACTCACTCCCAAACATTCCCTGAATTCATTCAAACTAACTTTCACAATTTCCTCTTGGCCACCCTCTCCATGAACTCCGTACAAGTCCAGCCGTTGAGGAGAGATTATCCAACACAAACTCGGGCCAGTTTCAGGCTTGGCACTGATGCGTAACATGTCATAAAAGCACCAGTGTTTTTATCGGGAGGTTGGAATAGGATTTAAAATGGTTAGTTAGTCGATAATTAGGAAGTGATCTTAAGATTCGAAAGGGAACTGAACCCAAAGCCGGAAAAGTGGCTCGTGTTTCCTTTGTTCAAACTTTCTGCTTTTTTATGGGCTTGAAATGGTACATAATACAATATATACTAATTCTTATTGTAGCAATGCTATTTTAAAATTCCTCTCCGTGCAATAATACTCATACTGACAAAGGAGTAAGGAGTAAAGTCCGAGAAATAAGGACGTTAGGAACGAGTTTCAATCCAGATTGAGTGATTTACATAAAGCTGTCTGCAGCAAAACCAATTGTACAGCATCAGGCCTGCTTTCTCCATCTTGACCAAAAGTCTCCCTTTGTCAGCAATTTATATATCTGAAAACTCATACATTAACCTCTTAACTAATGACTCCGCATCGCCATTTCCATAGCTAATCCCTCCTTTAACAGTACAGATATAATTTTCTCATTCAAAGTGAAAGCAGCAGAGTAAAAATCCATCCCCAAAAGCATACAAAAGTAATCAAAAGTTAGATGAATAAGAGAGAGAAAGCAGTGCATGGATCCCTCCTTCCTTATTGCATTATCCCTGAACTACATATCCATAATCTAGATTACAGTTAAACCCACTAACTCCTACTTGATGTGCCCATATAGACTCCTCCATATTCCCCTCTCCAAGAAGGAGACAATCCCGAGCTGGACTACTTTGTATGAACGGGAAATAGGAGGCTAGTCCGTAATAATGGGCTATGGTAATCTTTTATAATTCCTGAAATGGATATCGGGTGGAGAAAGTTGTTGGGTTACAAGGTTAGCAGGATGAGAGGAAAGAATTTGTGTAGGCCTGCATGTGGCCCATTACCCTGGTTTCAGGGATCCCGAGAGCGGATATTGCTTACAAGGGAACATTTTCAGATGTAAAATCACGATTTGTTTTAAGCGTGTCTCATTTGAAAGAGGAAGTAAAATGATGAAGTTTAGTATAGGGACTATCGGTATCGGTGAATGAAATCGTTTTGACCTAGTATAGTAGATGGAAAGGACCAGGCGCTTTAAGTTAAAAATTAGCATCGACGAGAAGGGGAGACAGTCGACTTACCTACCTTTTCGCCTCTTTTTTAGGATAGGCACAAAATAGATTGGGATTTAACATTGGAGGATTGAAAAAAAATATTGCTCTAGTTCCAGTCTTTTTGCAAAATTCAGACAAAGAATTACAAATCTTTCAAATGAGACACATTTAAAGGAAATTTACATCTAAAAAGGCCCCCGTGTTAGTTCCGTCTCATCGGGATATTAAGTTTAGAGTTTGAGAGTTTCCCTGACTGGAGGTAAATCACTTAAAGTGGAGGGTGGAGGTGGCAGTGCGGAAATCGGGAAGGTTAAGGTCCCACCACCACCGCCCTTCTGTCCGGAAGTCCTTTCCTCTACCTCCATTTACGGGATCCCAGTACGGAGATGCAGGCCCGGGATTTGCTGAGCATCGAGAGGAAGATGCACTTAAGATAGTCACCTCTCTTAATGTTTAATGTCTCTTTGTGACCATTTATCTAAGTCACTCATTTCCTGAACTTCCCCTTACAATACAGTCCCGTGTCCTAACTTCCGTCCACTCCAAGATCCTGTCCTTCAGAAGAAAAAAGCGAAAGTCTAGCCGGCTATCGAGCTATCTCCATGTGTTAAGTGGGTCACGCCCCCTTTGCTTTCACTTTTTAATCTGGTTTCGAAATACCGAGGTGAAAGTCTGTGATTTGGTGCTATTTTAAAGTCAATTTAGACTTTAATCATTTTTTTAAACGGTTCCATAATCATATCCAGCGAACCGGACCTCCTATACCAAAAATGAGCTCAGAAAATGAAGTATCTCCCCATGTTGTAGGTACCAAATAAACCTCTCTCGGATCTCTACAAATATTCCAAGTTCATTGAAAACCCTTTCAAATGGCATGAAATTCGGAAACGTAGCAGCTTGTTTTTAAATCTCAATTTGATCCCTTTACCAGCCTCTCAAAAAACCCCAGTCTTAAAACCCCCAAGGAGCCTCCATAAACATGTAAACTAGAATTGATTAAGTGGCCGAGACGGGATTTAATTGATGCGAGTACTTGAAACAGTAATCGTGCGGCACTTGGTAATTACGGCCCGACATATAAAGTTATTATTATTATTCTTCTACGGAGAAACTTCTCTCTTGTCCCGCTGTTTTTTGTTTGCAAAAACTGCAACTCGGCTCCGAAAAAAAGTGAAAGCAGTGGGATCAGGCATAGTCCACACACTACGGGCCAAGTTGAATAGTTGATGCTGATAGGTTGATAGTCTCTGGACATTATTGCTCATAATCCCCTGGTATTAATAGTTACGAATCTCCGCGTATTCATATACTTTCTCCCGATCCTCAGATTCGAAACAGAGACTATTCTTACGTAGGGATATACGATATTAGATTTGATAGAGGAATAAGACGAGACCTAAGTGATACGGAGAGAGAGAGAGGGAGATCCATTTACTTGTACAGTTGAATGCTCGTTTAATGGTCAGTTTGGGTAACAAAGGGCTGTAAGCCTCTTCGCTTGATTTACTTCTAATGGCTTGATTTCTTGGCTCCCATCCTCACATCACAAACTAACTTATCTTATCCTCCCTACTTATCTCCCACCATTTCGGCCCACGAAAGTGAAGATCCTTGGAACCCTTGTGAAAGCACAGGGATCCTCTAGGAAACCATTTCGTTAGCATTATTATTGCACTTTGTACATCTTCCCAAAAGTAGGACTAAAACCGTCCAGAGAGAGAGGGTCTAAAAGCTTGGATAAATAACAATAACTTGTATCGGCCTGTTTGGTCTGTGAATATTCCTTCAATGAGGATGATACAGATACTGTGTGCATAACCGAGAATGAAAAATAGGATGAATTTTAGTAATGTTGGGCTAGTTGGTATTAATATAACTTGGTTTGTATTCTCCGTCTCATTACCTCTCTAGCAAAATAGAGGCTTTTGAATGAGTGGAATGACTATGAGTTCTGAAATTTTGTCTCTGTTTTTGTTCCGTTTTTTATACGCCCGTTCCTGTCCTCCCAACAGAAGGGAAAGTGATGAGTTGGAACACCAAACGAGTTTTGAAACGGAAGGCGATGGATACGACGACAGCAAGGATGCACAGGGTATGTCCTTTTACTACTTAATATTCTTGATTTGTGTTTCAATGAAAGGCTCCGGATGAATGTACAGGGTGCGGTGGGGTTTTCTTTGACTTTCTCTTTGTTAATTATGTGGTTTTGGGTGGGATTTTATGGTAAACGCGAGAGAAAAACGTTTTTACAGGGTTTTTGGGGGTTTTTCTCAAAAACGCTTCTTGCGTGAACGTAACGTCTTGTTGTAGATTCGAAATCTACGCAAAATGTGCGACAATTTGGTATATAATATGTTTTAGCACAGGAGTTAGAGACACGTCATAAATCCATAGATGATTAATGTAGAGGTATAAAAAAAATACGTTTGAAGAAGACCTGCTTCGTTCTAATTAAAAACTTACTTCTAACAATAAGTTCTGGAAAATTAAAATCAATTGTTGTTAATTGCAAGATATTTAAATTTTAAATAACTCACCTTTTATGACACTGTTAAACACGATAAAAACAAGCATATATAAAAAATTAACAAGAATTTCAAAATAAATCCTCCAAAAATTCCAATCAAAAGAAGCTGTTTTAGTTGGGGGCATCTAGTAGTTGCAGTTAGGACAAATTAACAAAACAAGTTACCCTGTACAAATTCCAAAACCACTCTTGTGGATAATGAATCACTTAATAGCTTTAGTAGTAGTACGGAGATGTTGAGCCGAAGTGTTTATAATATATTTTTGGCTCTGTATTAATGGGCAATAAAGATGGGAATAAGAAGTTGGTAGTTTAAGTGGAAGGATATGGAAGTGGACGCTATTTATGTTCGGAATTCGGATTTTTGAGCATGCAAATTTCCCGTACTTTGTTTATAGTATTGTCTCATGGAAAAGTGAAGATGTTGAGTCTTGTTGAGTGCCTCTGTGGTGGTGATGTCTTCATAATATTATAGGAGTTCCGCAACAGAGAGCAAGAAGCTCTTGGCTCTGATCCTCTTAGGCCTCCGAATTTGCATAATTTAGTAGGGAAATAAATGTCCCGGAAATGCTACAAATTGTTTATCCTCTGATAAGGACCTTTTATGCAAAACTCTTTTGTGGTTACCCGGTCGGGTTGGATGACGGTTCCATTCCACACTGTCCCAATGATACAGTTTTACAATCGGCAACAAGGCTATGGGCACTTGAATGTTGAATCCATGCCCCGAAGTTGTACGATCATGTTGGTTCAGTTCTGCAACCGCTTCCCCGTCCCCAATTCCGTTCTTGACGATAAAATCATATAGAATCGTAAAGGCCAATCCCGGTTTATGTTGTTTAAAAGTAGCTGTGTGTAGCTTTTATGATTTTATCAAAATATTACTTGTTACGATCTCCTGGATCAAATCCAAGGGCATTTATTTATTTATTGGCTCCGGATCTTGTACACAACTTTAGTCTTGTTTTGTAAGAATATGACGGAATCGAAGGCAGAAGCATGGTTGTATATAAGTTAGTTGTGTTGATTGAAGAGACTAGATTACATAAATATAGGGGATATGGCTACTATTTACGAAGAGTTACGAAGACTACTAAATTAAGACCTTTGTATCAAAGTACCTTTTGTTTCTATTTAATTTTTTGTTCTAAAGAAAGGAGAGATTTTGCAGAAATCAGAATCTGGGGCCTCATTTTCGAAGCCGTCGTTATCATAACGACGTCGTTAAAACGGGTTAACGACGTGAATTGGCTAGCGACGAATTTTCAAAACTTTTCTTAGCAACGTCGCTAACAACAAGGACGGCTTCGAAAATACGTCGCTAGCTCCATTATGACATAAAATTACCGACGTATTTTCGAAACATTTCCGTGTCCTAGATACCCCAATTTTGCGTCGTTAACTAAGGACAGCTCTGAGCTGTCGTTAATTCTATTTTTGTCGTTAAAGTTAAAATTAGAAAAAATGGCTGAATTATTTTGGGCTTTTGAGGATGAAGAAAGGGTGGAAAGGGCTGAGCGCGTTTTCCTAGATAAAACAAATCCTATGGAAGGATGGTCGGATGAAAAACTGATTTCTGACTTTCGATTTCCACGGGCATCTATTCTCGAAATTATTGGTATTTGCCACGGCCTCCAAAGAAGAACAAGACGAAACAATGCTTTACCGGTACATCTGCAAGTGCTAGCAGCATTAAGGTCTGTTAATGTTTCGTTTTTAATGCTTTCTCTTTTCACTTTCCCACTTTCACTTTAATAAAACTACAATTACAGGTTCTATGCAAAGGGAACATTCCAAAATGATTTGAAAGGGCTCACAGGAATATCGCAACCTCAAATTAGTCAATGCATTAAATCCGTATCAAATATTCTGGCCAGTGTAGCCCATAATTTCATCCGCTTTCCTAATACAAACGAAGAGATCACGAGAGGAAAACGGGATTTTTTTACATTGGCCGGATTTCCAAATGTAATCGGCGCGATTGATGGAACGTTAATTAACATTACGTCCCCAAGCAAGTTAACTCAACACGCATTTGTCTCCAGAAAAGGTGGTCATTCTCTTAACATTCAAGTGATATGCGACTCAAATATGATGCTGCTTAATGTCGTTGCGAAATGGCCGGGTTCGACTCATGACTCGTTCATCTGGAAGAATTCGGGAATTCGAAACGGTTTTTTGGAAAACAATCCCAATGGTCATTTGTTAGGTACATAAACATACGTTATTATTACAATTCTTTATTACGTTAAATGATACGATAAATTATAACTTGGATATCTAACATTAAGGCGATTCAGGCTACCCCTGCGAACCTTGGCTGCTCACTCCTTACTTAAGGCCGGATAATGAAGGAAGAAACAGTTACAACAGAGCTCACAAGAAAACTCGACGTATCGTAGAAAACGCGATAGGATTATGGAAGTCGGTATTTCGGAGGATTGATAAGACCGGGGGATGCATGATATATAAGCCCGAAAAAGCTTGCAAAATCATCATTGCAACCGCCGTCTTACACAATATGAGAAGAAGATTGCGATTACCCGAGGATGAGGATTTCATTCGATTGGAAGAGGATGCAGAGGATATCCAGAACCCCGCAATCGAGGAAAATGAAGTCATTAGAAGAGGTCAACAAGTTCGAGAAGATCTTGTAACTGATTTCTTTTCCTAATTTTGACTAGATTTAAGCTGTTTACATAAAATTATGGTATGCCTAATTAGCTCGATTATGCGATAAAGTATTGATATTTGTTATTTGGTATTTAAAGTTACAAAGATTTTAATAATAATATTAATACTTATAATAATATAGAAAACATTCTAAGCTGATTTTAAACGATTAAATTTTTAACATTAAATCAATCATGCAATATTATTAGAATTGAAAACCAATTTCATAGAATTCCCTTCCTCCAGAGCATCGGCAATACGAATTAGCTGCATAAGAATTCCTTCTTGAATGCTCAGTAATTTGGATTGAGTCTCTTCATCTGCTTTCATGGGTTTTGTTTTTGCCGTTTTTGAAGGGGCTGGCTGGCTGGACATATATTCGTCTGGAAGCTTTTCAAAATAAACAAAATTTGTATTTGTGCTAAAAAATTTCTAATAATATCAAATTAAAGTACAAGTACTCACTTCGGTAGTATTATCATCTGACTTATCTACAACTTGTTCAATTGAAGTATCGATTCCCCCGGTGATTCCAGTCAAGCTAACAACTCCAATCATCTTCACTAGCTTTTTTTCCCAGACGGATACGTCAACAAGTTTGGATAATACAGAGTCAATCGTGATATCCTCAGCTTCGCCCCCACCCGTCCGTCCATTTTCTCTTAATATCTCTGCCGCTTTTGCTTTTGTAGCTGATTTTAGGTGTCTAAACTGTTCACGAACTTTGTCTTCGGTTCTTCTAACGGAAGAGCAAGCATTTAGCTACAACAAACCAACAAATTATAATTTTCTGAAATTATCATCTAAAATATAATTAGTTCGAGACATCTTACGTTTCGAGTTATTTCTTCCCATATTTCCTTTTTCTTTACTTCTGTTATGGAACTGCTATGATTCCCAAAAAGTACATGAAAGTGAGGTTCAACACTGTTGACAAGCGTCATTTTCTCTTCTAAGGTCCATCGTTTAGCCCGGGTTCTTTTAGCCTCTGTCGACGAGTCGATTTTTGACTTACGCTTACATGATTCCTTCCTATTTTCAATATTTTTCGTGCTCTCTTGAGTAGACATGGTTTTTTTTACTTTAAAACGAAGAAAAACGGGATGGAAAAAATTAAACGATCAATATACTGCTATTTAAACCCTGGAAGTATGAAGTCGTGAAGTTTTCAATAGATAAACTATGGAAGTATGAAGTCGTGAAGTTTTCAATAGCAAATGCAGAAAGAATTTTCAACCCCTCATTTGATGTCCTTAACCTTGTCGTTAATCACTTAGCGACAACGGTTTACGACAAATTTTACGATTCGGTATGAAAATACGTCGTTAGGCCTCGTCTTAGAATCTTCGTCGTTAAGGTGTCGCAACCTTAACGACGACCTTAGTTAACGACGGCTTCGAAAATGAGGCCCCTGGAGTTTAGTATCATTTAAAAAGAGATGTTTATTTTGATGCCTAGACAGCAGAAATTTTATCGAATAAAACCTCTTTTACGACCTTTTTGCTCGATACATCATATCAAATTTTCTAAAAATAAAGAAACTCTGGAACTTCGATTATTTTATAAAATGTATGTATTTTTCCGTAACAAACTGGTTGGTTTTTTAGTGAACCTGACCTCCGTTTCTGTAAATGAGTACAGCCATGAAGTATCTGACCATTTTTTCATATCTTTTTCGATCGTATCAAATTATTAAACAATCGCGAAATATTCTTACTCGGTCCTCTGGCAGCTTATTCGAAACATGGGCGATAGGGCGATGACTAAATATTTTTTAACGCGTCCTTGATTGCAAACTTGTGTTATTTAGGTTTAATGTAACATAAGCTAACTCGACTGATTTGAAATAACCTAGGTGACGAAGAGGAAGGTGTTGATGAAGAGGTCCTGGAATACATCGAAGAAGAAGAAGAGGAGGAAAGGATACCAACGGCTCGGCCTCGGAGGATGTCAGAAATTAGGACGAGTATGAAAGTCAAGCCCCTTCCAAAGGCTTCCAGCTTCTTCGTTTTTTCATATACGAATAGGTACGTTTTATAAATCCAGACAAAATACAGTTCTTGATTTTAAACAACTTGAAAAATACAGAAAACTCTGCTATTTAAAACCTCGAAAATTTTGGCATCTTTAATCGCTTTATGTCGATCGGTCAATATTTCTCAAGAATCTATCAACGTGACGCCATTTACGAAAGCATTTAAAATAAATGTACCGTAAATACGAATTTAAGTTCCCGGGAGTAACGTAAGATACGGTAGTTGGGAGGCTAAAATCCGTATTCACGGTATTAAGCTTCTCTTGTGATTAGGTAAAAAATCTGAATTTTGAACAAGTTGTTCCATAAGTTAGCATTTAGTCATTGTGGTCCATTTCCAGGAACTTATGCCTATCCCTCAATTTCTCTATTTCCAGTTCACAAAAGGTTAACTAACCCAGCCTTTTTTCTTTCTTATTTTAAAAAAACAACTCAACAGATTCCGAGTTTTCTGCTACTGGTTCGTAAATCACAGTATGTTCGGGAACGTCATCCTCATCTGTATCCTTATCTCCTCTGCCATGTTAGCGGCTGAAGATCCACTCCGCGAAAAGTCGGAGAGGAATCAGGTAAGGATTTAGAGGGAACTATCCGAGCTAGATGCATAGGGAGAGCTAAATCTAATCTCTTCGATTGAGTATTATCATCCAACCGTTTTTTTATGCCGGAAAGGAGGAGGAACATCTACTTTGTCCAATCTTTATCTCCTATAAATGGGATGACTTATATTCCCGAGACTTGGAGTAGGTAATTTAGATCCTTTTGAAGTGGATAAAAAGAGTGCAGTACTCGATATTGTCGGAAATGGAGGAGGAAAAAATATATAGTACTACAGAGTTTATATAGGGATATATAGGGATGAAATAGAGTATTAAGTATATATAAATGTATGGAATAAGTTGGTCATAAAATGTGAAAATGGGTTAACTTTTGTGGTAGATTCTGAACAAATTTGACTATTTCTTCACGACCGTCTTCACAATAGAGATTTGCCTCAAAATGATTTCCTTCGGATTTGTTCTCCATGAAGGGGCCTTTTGTAGATCCGCCTTTAATTTACTCGACCTCCTCGTCGTCTGTGTCTCCCTCATCTCATTCGGATGGAGGTAAGCCTTTTCGACAATTATCTCTCCATAAATTAAACCATCATCTACGACCGAGCAGCCTGGAATTTGTAGAACTAATTGGCGAGCCATTTTGGAAGAGATCTTTTAAAGTACACCTACAGCAGTAGATATGTGTTAAATATACTTTTAAAATAAGAAATATGACCGGATTTCCGCTGTATTTGATAATTGATAACTACCAAATTAACTCATTGTAATGTTGTCGCCAAAGCAGGGATGATCTCTGACAATGGGTCCAGGGGGTTGTAAGATATAAGTTTTGGAACAAAGGGGTTTTAGGTTATTGGGGAACTTAAAAGTCTGACAGGAGCGTTACATGACATGAAAAAACGTAGCATTGTTAGCAATGTTAGGCGCAGTATATTTTCCCGTTTTCTTCGTGCATTCGATACTCTTATTGTAAACTAGAACTTTTATTACACCTATTTGAGTAGACGTAATAGCTTTATTATTTAATTGCCTTGCAAACTTCCAAGCTACATCCACTCTATGATACAAAACCTGGAATTATTATTTGAAAGAATGCTTATCTACTGTGTCAAAGTCGTAGGTATTCGTGCCATTAATAATGAGCGTTACATCGCATTAACAAGGACTAATAACTCTGTAACAATCACTAATTATACGAAGTCACACCTGTCTGCCAAAATGTGACTTCTCCCGAATGAGCTGCCTAAGCTAAGGCAGCCTATTTTTTAACAACTCTGCAACAGTCGTAGAGAGTGTTAATGAGAGTAGGGAACCTAATTATTTTCTGTTGACACTTTTTCTTTCATTAATTAGATTATAAATACTTCGAATCTTTCATTTCTTTTGTTCCCTTTGTCATAGGTATGTTTTTCTTCAATTATGATAGAATTCTGAGACCTAATAAATGTAATTTGCTTCATCGTCAGTTTTATATATATATATATTTAGTGTATGAAATTACGTAAGCTCAATCAACAGTTCAAATCATAAATAGTTAGGGATTCAATTTTCTTTGTAATTTGGTGGCTACTTTTTCAACGATTCTAAATTATAAGGCATTAAACTTAACTGATATTCAACTTTAGTTGAGGTAAGAGCTCATTTAGTGAGTTGGTAGAAAAATCTTCGTAGCCTGATATAGCGTAATATTCAAAAATTCATACAAATTGGGACATTTTTTAGGAAAATTTTCCTTTTCTGTCTAGAAATCGGAAAATTAAAATAAACGCATCACTTTGTATTTTCCCACCAGCGACTACACCATTGTTTTTTAAAGAAAATTCCTCAATCTTCTATAATATAGCATCATCCAATATTAACACAAAAATATATCTGTGTCAAAATCTGTGCTCTAAAATTACCTTAGTTTTGTTTCAGAGCTAATAATAATCTAACACAATAAATTAGACTAAAATTCGGGTCTTTAACTGCATCGTCACTACTTAATCACTAGGCACTTAGGACAGTCTTATTGTATTGATCTAAAGGTTTGTTTTAATCTAAAGAGTGCAATATCGGTTCCCAATGAACTTCTTCTGTCTGAGGTAGTTAAGGTCGCCTTAACTGCCAAAATATTTTATACTGATCCTGACCCTAGAACAACCCAAAGTTTGGTAGAGCTTTGCGCACTTGTACTTGTCTATTCTTGAGAATTAAAATTTGCAAAGACTTGAGGAACAACCGACTGTAGACTTTAAGGAAAAATAATTTGCAACTTCAAGGAGAGGAGTTTGTGCGTAACAATTGGCCCTCTAACAATATTCCAGGGCTTAGCACTTTGTTCGAGTGATTCTGACTCTATTAATTGGTATTGTCGGTGAATTTTCGAATTCGAATATAAATCCTGTGGACGGTGTTTGGTTTTCAGAAGATTCATAGAGCTTCTGTGTGAGTCCTATCTAGGGGGAGTGTTAAAAAAGGACTCCAATTCCTGTGTTCACACTTTCATCCGCTCAAAATCCCACGATTTGTAAGACTTTTCACATCCTCCTTTTAAATCTGTTTTTTTTCAATTTTTTTTATAAAAAAAATCCTGGTTTCGAAATTTTTAAACGTTCACTAAAAATCTCTATATTCTTTTGTACAAATTTCTTATCTTGTAAATTTCAACATATTCTATTATCCTGTAACTCTTCTCTCTTTCTCTCTCTTTCTCTCTGTCCTCTCCTTTGAGCATCGCAACTTTCGCAAGTAATTTAAAATATTTTAAATGTCAATGTCACACTTATCAGCATTTTTACTTGATGACAAATGTGATTTATTGGTTATGTTCAGAGGCACTGGTTCTATCTGAATGTGAGATTATGTGATGAATCTTGATATAATTATGATATCACGGAATGGCACTGTCAGACTTTCTCTCTCTATGAATATGAATATGTATTTCCACAGCATTTTTCTTCTGCTCTTCAAATCTAATCTGACTCTTCTATTTTAAATGTAATGTTGTATCTGTTATGTGACCACTGTTGTAAATCACACCAAGCAATTCTATACGCACTGCACTGCACTTCGGTATTGATTGGGACTTGACTGTAAATATATGGATTCATTGATTCTGGTTTTAAACTCGTTATCACATCGGGAGATTTATAAATAGGAGGTCGTATAAATTAAAATGCTTTTAGCAATTATTGTTAACTTTTGAACCTTCGATGATCAATTGTAGAATTTTCCATAGCAAAACAATAGGATATCAGGTTTAGACTGTCTTCAATTAAGACGTGATCAAAGTCCAAAGTTTTAATGAATGTTTGCTATGCTTTGCATCTCGCAAGTACTGCAATTTTTTTAAACTTAAAAATTAAATCAATTTCTGAAGGTTAAGTCCAAAAAATCCATGCAAAACCTAACCAATTATTAACTTGATCTAACAAACTAATCATAATTCTGTGTACTAAAGTACTAGCGTGGTTAGCTGGGTGGGATAGTACGTTATGTTTTGGTTTTGATCCGATACTGCAAAAGCAACGTTAATGAATCTGCATCTGTACAATTAATTATTATAACAATCTTCCTAGTTCTGCTATTGACTCACAAAATCACGAGCACCAAATAATTTACTGTGTAATGATAAATTGTAATTTATCATAGCGCGAGCGATATAGCAACGCAACCACCGCTTTTTCACCACAAAATAGATTCGCAATTAATATCGTCGCTTTTTAGTCCAAAGTTGTAGTTATTTAGTTACTATCGCTAGTACATGAAAAATAGAGCTTGGTAATGCCTCAGTATTAATTATGTCGATTGCCTTGCAAGGATGCGGAATTGAATATTGTATGTTAGTTTAAGTTGTATTCTTGTTAGGATTTAGTGTCTTTTGTAGATTAGCATTTTGGATGTATTTATTTGTTTAGATAGTTGATTCAATTGTTGTTCGTAAATCTTTACATGTACACAACTCCGGTGTTTCTAATTTAACGATGAGTTTCTTTCTTTTCTAGGAACTTTATGTTATTTTAATTTTTTAAACTCGGGAATGCAAAGAATGCAAACTTATTTTTTATCAATTTAAAAATATGTATCAAATCGTTTCAAGTCAATTGCGGGGTTTAAATTAACTGTGTTTAATTTCTTGCCTATTTTTTATCATCAAACACAACTTCAGTTCCGGAACGATATCGGTGGTCAAAATTCTCCGAGTTTTGCGTGTTCTAAGGCCTCTCCGAGCTATCAACCGGGCCAAGGGATTAAAGGTTAGTTCTAATCTCGGTTTATTTAGTGTTTTTCAATTTTAATTGATTATTTTTTGAGAGTAGATAAACTGTCTAATTATAATTAGGTAATAGTATACGTCCTGAAATACTTCACACATTGCTTTATGATTATTAAATGTATCTGTTCTTGTTCATTCCAGCACGTGGTACAATGTATGATCGTGGCTGTGAAGACTATCGGAAACATCGTGTTGGTGACCTGTCTTCTTCAGTTCATGTTTGCCGTAATTGGTGTTCAGCTCTTTAAGGTTTGCGATATTATTCTTATTCTTTTTCATTGAATCGATACGATTTAACTCTAAAGTACTACTAGTTGATGGTGGAATTTGTTTTTCCAACTCGTTTAAAGTATTAAACATTCTTAGACGATTCACGACATTGGGATTTTGTAATTGGAAATTTACCCTACATATTTGTGAATCGTTCTTTAATGATTTTTAGGGCGAGTTATTCGAGTGCAACGATCCATCAAAAATAACTCGACAACTGTGCCAGTAAGTCAACTTTTGATTTTATTATAACCGTCTGTATTATGCAGAATGATGCAGATATTTATTGGTTCTTCTTTAATTATCCAAGCGCATTTAATCAAACATGTCTAAATACAAGGTTAATAATATGTTATATGTTAACAATTTTCCTTCAAACGTAATTCTCACCAAAAAAAAAATTAGCAAAAACTGCCGAAAGTGAAAGTCGCAAGTAAAAATTCCTGATATGTTCGATTCGACTGTTGATGGTTATTTCTAGATAATAGACTAATTAATGTTTAAACGCTATTTGGAAGTTCCACATTTCAAAAAATTAAAGCTTTTAAAACACATTAGTCAGCGTTTTAAAACCTAAGGATTCCCATGCAATAAATCCAGCCTGTTTTGAATGTTTAGACGTAACACATCTTCTTTAATGATCCCTTCTCTTTTACATTTAAGTTCAATATTAACAATTAAGAAAACGGCAAAAGTGCGTTCGAACACAAACTCTAAAATAAATGCTAAATCCAGGATGTTTTATTTTGCAATTACTTCAGAGGCCAGTTTATAACTTTCGATGAAGGGAACATCAACCGGCCAATCGTAACAGCTCGAGAATGGAAGAACAACAATTTCAACTTTGACGACGTGGGGAAAGCCATGCTGACTCTTTTTGCGGTCTCGACTTTTGAAGGATGGCCTCAGTAAGTTAAAGTTCTTATTACAGTCGTTTATCATTCATTTCTACAAGTCTATGTCTGAAAACTGCATAAATGTGTGTGTTTGGTACTAATTAAACGTAATTTAATCGAGAGAAACAATAGCTTAACAATGATATTGGCCCCTTTTTACCTGAAAAGCGGAATTTTCCATACAGTGCATACTACTCTGGCCATTTGTTCCTTGAATCGACTTATATAAATCTAATCCCGCGTGGCTGTAACTCTTAAATAAGACTTAAAAGGGTACGATAGCGGTATACCCCCACAAACGATGAAACGTTGGGTATATCGGTATAATTTGAATAGAAGCTAATTCCGTCATTTAATTGGCAATGATCTGGAATAAAATGCGTTGCATAGAATACGAAGCCCTACGTATTGGAATAAGCTTTCTCTATTCTCCGATTCCAAATTACCTTCTCTCTTGAGCCAGAGAAGTACTCTGTTGTAGTAGAGGGACTATGAATGTCCGACCATTCTGCACTTTCTCCCGGACTCCCTGTCGTTGTACAGTACGGGATTCTAGGATCTTTACATGAACACAATATTATTAAATCCAGTGCTGGAAGTACATAATCTACCCTGCCTTCTCATCTATAAGAGGTAGTGTGGATTTAGCCTGGGCTAGAGAGACCGATGTTGGTGAAAGTGGAGGGGGAGGGGGCATGTCGACATAATGACAAAATGGTGTATGGGAAATGAAGACAACCCACGGAGCTGGAGCTCCTCCACGTACCCACACTTCCCTTCCTTCAAAAAGGGCCTTCGTTTTGTTCAGGAAATGAAAAAGAATAAAGTTGGTCATGCTGAAAAGGCCAACTCCTCCCACACTGATTCCAAAATGGCCCGTTCACAAATTATGGAGCCACCGGATGTTTCGGCTCAAATTAGTAGATTATGGCATCTTTAGGAACCGTAGCCGTCAAAGATCTGGATAATTAGGCTGGTATAATTATTTTCAGGTAACTCTTACGTTTTGCGTAGAGGAATTCATGTGTCGTGTCTATTAATTATTATTGTGTATTGGCCGTAGTTTCATAATGCACCCTTTAATTGAAAAAGTAGTAACTGGAGTCAAACCAGGTATTCTTCTAGCGCGAACGGAAGAGTTAGTTCAAAATAATAATATCGGACCGATGCATCTAAATAGCCCCCCCCCCCCCCGATGACCGGACACTCCATTGATCCTATTCACTATTGAGTTAGGTTCGAAGTATAACCTATCGTGAATAGGGGTCCATGGGTGTTAATTAAGGAAAAACAGTCAGTTATAATTTATGGAAGTTAAAGGCATTCAACCGTTTCTTAATATCTTAATTCCAATAAATTCCTAGAAATTTTACCATTAAACGGCTTAAATTCGTCAATAACAGAGTCAAAGTCAAATACAAAGAACACCTCGGTGTCCTTTGACCACGACACAAACCGACACAAACCGTTATTACTACATAGCATAATTCATGGACGGATCAGTCCAATCCTATATCACGCTATGCATACCTCAACACAGAAGATAAACGTTTCAAGACAGAGTCTGTTAGCCATGAAAAAATTATTCCATCCAAAATATATATTTATACTTTTTATGTCTTTTTACTACAACATCATTTCTCAAGAATCGTAAATTTGAAATTCGTAACAAATTTCCATCCTCCTCGTGTATCATACACAGAATTATTATGATCAATTCAAGGACTATAAAGTCCATGTTTCATGACATTACTCCAACCGTTCATCGTTTATACTTTTCAACTTCTGCTCTCCGATGCGATCCCTTAGATTAAGACCTCGTCCTCGTCCATGTCCTGCTATTATTATTACGATCGGGCCAGAGAAAGCTCTGCTCTGGACTCTGGAATGTGGAGAAAAATCTCAGGATGCAAACTTTGGCCGTTGATACCGATTCTTCGCTCATTGCACGAGATGTAACGGGTGTGTAAGGTTGAGAGACTTCGGAGGTTAGGATGTCAGAATGGAGTTCTAGAGGCCCGAAATATGTATGAAATAGACTGCACATAATATTACATTTACTATTTAGTAACCATGTAGGTTCCAGTACTCGGGGCTGGGGAATTGGATTTGTACAACACAAATCCTGGCTTTCTCCCATCTTTTTTACTTCTTTACCTTTTTTTAATGGAATGCGGGGTTGGACTGGTGCCCGGGGAAAGTACTCTGCCACCAAACAAGTACAGGGAAGAAATAATAAAAAAAACTCCCTACGGTCATCAACCAATATTTTCTATCCCATTTTATAAGGATGTCATAGAGAGGGATTCGCTAAGTACGTTATCGCAGCAATTTCCTCCACCCCCTATAAACTAAACTATTTGTTATAGATAAAGTAGGGATTGACTTTTTTATGGATATGGAAGTAGGGAGAGAAATCGTAAATTCCGAGGCTGGATTTAGGTTTTTCGTCCACCCGGTTTTGAAGAATGAAATGTGTAGAGAGAGAGAATGTAATCTGAATGGAAATGTAAATTCGTGAATGCCTTTGTAAACGGTTTAAACGGTTGATACTTGATACAGGATGCTGTACAAGTCTATCGACTCTCATTCCGAAGATATGGGGCCGATACATAACTACAGGCCCTTCGTGGCGGCCTACTACATCGTCTATATTATCATCATTGCCTTCTTCATGGTGAACATCTTCGTAGGGTTCGTCATCGTCACCTTTCAGAATGAGGGGGAGCAGGAGTACAAGAACTGCGAACTGGATAAGAATCAGGTGCCTTTTTATTAAGTAGAGTTGAGATTGTGTGACTGCTTTATGTGAACGCTTGGGCCTCTGTCTGTCCGATGATGGTCTAATTTTCGAAACGGCTTTTTCAATGATTCTTTCGAATAGTTGGAATAGAGGTTAAGTTTAAAATTAGACCATGCTCCTGATGATAAAGGTCGAATAATCTTAAACTACAAGACCGATGAATAATGACACATCAATCATGCTCTATGATTGGGGTAGCATGAGATTCTCAATGTTTTCAATCATCCGATTGTTTGCTTAGATACTTGTGGTTTTTCGTGCTCATCTACGATACCTCGATATTCCCGTTCATGTATTCTACGAGAAAGCCCTCAAGGGTTTCGTTTCTCGTGTCTATAACTTTCCTAATATTATTTGGAGAAAGTAGAGGGAATCTTACAAGGGAGGTATCACAGAGTCCAATTTCAGATTGACTGGAATATTTTTCTGAGGAGTCTACAACCCATTCGAGCGTTAATGACGAAACATTTAGCGGTCCATATCTGATATTATGTTTAAAAAATTCCTAAACAACAAACTTGCCAATAAACCGAGCGGAAATGAAAAATGAAATATGCTAAAAAATCAAGAAAAAAATTAAAAAATCTAAATATCTCACCACAATTCGCTTGGGTTGTTGAGAAATCGGGGTGGGAAGTGGGGGAAATGGGTGCGGTGTGTGAGAGGTTAAGGGAACGATTGACTTCTTTCCCTTTCGACTTTTCTCGCGCGCTCTCTTAACCTCTCAAACCCCGCTCCCATTTCCCCCACTTCCCACCCTGATTTCTCAGCAACCCTAGCGAACTACGGCGAGATTAGATTTTAATTTTTCTAATTTTTTTCTTGATTTTTTGGCATATTTCATATGTTCTTTTACATCTGTTTTTTCGTCTGTACATTGTTTAGCAAGTTTTTAAACCTAACAAACATAAAATTGGACTACTAACAATAAGTTTTTCGTCCTTAACGTTCTTATGGGTTGTAGATTCCTCACAAAAATATTGAAATCACCCAGAGCTTTGTCTCTGTGACACCTCCCTTGTTGGAAGACTTTGCTTATTCTACTTTATTTTTATATTACAGCGGAACTGCATCGAGTTTGCCTTGAAGGCGAAACCTGTCCGGCGATACATTCCCAAGAATCGGTTACAATACAAAGTCTGGTGGCTGGTCACCTCCCAACCCTTTGAATACGTCATTTTTGTCCTCATCCTTATCAACACGATAACACTGGCTATGAAATTTTACGGGCAACCCGAAGTGTATACGTATTCATTGGATATTCTCAATATGATCTTCACGGCCGTCTTTGCCCTCGAGTTTGTCCTCAAATTGGCTGCCTTCCGATTTAAAGTAAGCTGAGGGCATAAAATCATCATAATCTTATCGAGAGCCGTACGTAAATACACACCCTTTCGGGGATTCAGGAGCCTCTGGGATATTTACATGTAAAATTGGTTTTGGGGTTTCTTAGTCTATTGGGGCATAGTGATGCATGTATCAGGAAGATAGTTAGAGTAGTTACTTACTACTAGTTAAATATATTGAGGGCTTACAAGTTGAAACATTCTATTTATTCGTGCACAATCCTAAAATCAATTCGAACATCAAACACTAATGGCCAGTAAGGTCTCGAAAAGATCGGTCCATCGCACCCTGCAAGGGTGATTTTTGGCACTCGAAGTGATTATTATTATTTTTATTATTATTTTCGTTGACAGCCCATTAACTATGATTATGGTTTAATTTAATTTCAAAAACAGAACTACTTTGGCGACGCTTGGAACGTTTTTGACTTCATTATTGTACTGGGAAGCTTCATAGACATCGTCTACTCCGAAGTACATGTGAGTCCGGAATGCAATTTTATGAAATATTCATTACCAGTATTACCACGCATAGTGTTTCAATCAGTTGTTTTAACATTTTATTTATTGGACTCTAGCCGTCAGGAAATACTTTAATTTCCATCAACTTCTTCCGTCTTTTTCGAGTCATGAGATTAATCAAGCTGTTGAGCAGAGGGGAGGGGATTCGAACACTTTTGTGGACATTCATCAAGTCGTTTCAGGCCTTGCCTTACGTTGCCTTACTCATTGTTATGTTGTTCTTCATTTTTGCTGTGATTGGGATGCAGGTATGTACTTTTGTATTGTGATTCCTAACCCTCTTCCAAATATTTAATTAAAACGTTTCCCTGTCTCTGTAATTCAACCCTATTGAAACTCGAATTCGAAAATATAAATATTAAGACTGATAACTGGTGCATTTCTAGGTGTTTGGAAAAATAGCATTGGATGATGACACAAATATTCATCGGAATAATCATTTCCAGACCTTTCCTCAGGCCGTTTTGGTTCTTTTTCGTGCAGCTACAGGTCAGTCATGGTTTTATTTTATGTAAACTATTTACTCTAGTTCATAGTTACTCTGTACTCTTTCATTCTAATCAATTTTAAAACGGTTGGAATGAAATCAAACTGCAGGTATTTTTTGACATTTCTTAAAATAGTTGATATCAAATAAAAATTAAAAATTAGTTTATCTACTCTATTCTGTAATACCGGTCACAATAAGCCATCCCTTCACGCCAAACCAATCCTATTTCGCGAGATTTCCAAATTCATAAGACTTGTGAATGTGTTCATTCTTATAGGCCTAGTCGGCCTGTAATCGAGCTTCGGTAAATTACCGAGACAATTTCATACGATCTTGATTTTTTTTACAATAAACAATATATTGTATAAGCAGCCTCTTTCAAGTACATGATTTTTTTTAGGGAATAGTTTACAGATTTCCAAGTTTCTAGAGTTTCTAATTTCTCGTGTCCCTGGAAATCCCATTTACTTCCCCCTTACATAAATCCAGTTATGTGTTGTTAATTTAAAGTTGTTAAATTGTTGTTGTTAATAAAAAGGCTGAACGTAATGGTCGTGGGTCCAAGATACGTCCTTAGAGCGAAAATTAACAATCAATGTTACCTTTCACCTTGTCATGTAATATACGTCTAAAGGTCTGAAACTCTGACTACTGCAATATTATATTCAATATTTCTTACTACCCTCATTAGTATAAGTTGCAAATCAAGCTTGACTGAATCGGATCTGTCAAGCATCAATATTTTCCCGATTCTAAATTTAACTTCCAAAGGAGGTAATGGAGAGGAACAGATTGAAAAATCGACAAAAATTGTCATTGTAAAACGTCTGCTAAACGACGAGTTTTGGAGCGATTTTGAAACTGTTTCGAGTGTCAAAACGTTAAAGAGTTAGTTAAACTTAAACTTTATTTTAAATCTGTTGATTTGCTGAATTTAGGAGAGTCGTGGCAGGAGATCATGTTGGCCTGTTCGGCGAAAGCAGAGGTGAAATGTGAGGATGTTGGGGAATACGAGCCGCCACCACCGACCGTTGCCACCAATTCCACGTCCCCATCCTTCAACACTTGCGGCTCCGATTTTGCTTTCCCTTACTTCATCTCCTTCTACTTCCTCTGCTCTTTCTTGGTACGGACAACTCGCCCTTGTTTTACATTTTAACTCTCAACCTATTTACCAATTTAATCACCAGTCATCAATAAACGCCCCTCCGAAATAAACCATTCCAATTTAATGGCTTCAAAATTGCCACAAACACGCGTTCCAGTCATTTCCAATAAATTTCAGGAAAAGGGGATTCAAATAGGAAAACTGCTACAAAATTTCAGAGAGACCATTTAGATTCGTTCGATTTTTGATCTATTAACACACAACAGCGGAATTTGACATTTTTTAAAAGCGCTGACAGGTAGCTTAAGATTAGTGTCATGCAATGTCTTTATTTATTTTTCCCTTCAATTGTAAAAACTATGTATTTAATCGGTAAAAAGTACCAAAAAAACGGATTTTACCGGTGTGGTTTATCTCAACACTTCCTCTAGTTCCCGAAGTTTTTTATTTCATGTTCGAAATCTGTTTTAAACGGTCGATAAAGTAATATATTTATAATATGTCGAAATTAAAAAATTACTTATTTCAACGACATAGTTGTATTGTATCTAGGTATCTACTACCTTTCCTAAATATCGCTCAACTTTGTTTTAATTGTACGGAATAGAATCCTCCCTTTTCTGTGTAGTTAACATAGTACATAAAAAAAATCAGAAATGAACGGTCGTATAGGGTTAACAATGGTTACAAGCGCAATATAAACCAAATAGTAATCAAAAATAAATCCGCAGTTTCAGTATCAAAATGTGATACTGTGTCAGGTTCCAATACAGCGCTGTTACTACTCTGTCCAATCTTCGTTAGTCCAGATCTGTTATGATCAGCTTTGGTCGGAGAAAACAAATCTGCTAGCTTTCTTTGGCGGACAAACTAAATGAAATTGGACATGAAAGGGCAGGAAATGGGAGAAGGGGATTTGAACACTAGCCAACAAAAAGACAATCTCTTTTTGTTGGATTGGAATGCGAAAGTTAATATACATATATAACACATCCAACTCCGTCTTATTAAAATAAATACTACTGTTTCCCATCCCTCATCTTACTTTCCCCATGATTTCCTACGTATGAAAATTCTTTATTCTCTTCATTCGCCGGATTCAAGGAAAGCTGGCAAGTAGGGCAGGAAGTCAAAAGAGTCTCTAGTGTTTGTATTCGGTTACGGTATTTGGCTCTGAACCGACCAAGAGATGATGATTTTTTCCGTCCGAAAATGCATTAGAATTCCGGTGGATAATTTACGATTTCATTGGTATGATTTTTTTTCAGATTATCAACTTGTTCGTGGCTGTCATTATGGATAACTTCGACTACCTCACGAGAGATTGGTCCATTCTGGGTCCTCATCATTTGGACGAGTTTGTACGACTCTGGTCAGAGTATGACCCGGATGCTAAAGGACGAATTAAGCATGTAGATGTGGTCACGTTGCTGAGAAAAATATCTCCGCCTTTAGGGTTTGGGAAATTATGTCCTCATCGAGTAGCTTGTAAAGTAAGGCCTTTTTCGATATATTTATGAAGTTAGATTTTGAGGTAGCATTAAAATGTGCAGGTTTCTTAAATTGCGGGTGAATTTTTATTTTTCAGAGATTAGTCTCCATGAATATGCCTTTGAATAGTGACGGGACTGTGATGTTCAATGCAACCTTATTTGCAGTGGTTAGAACTTCGCTAAAGATTAAAACGGACGGAAATATAGATGAAGCTAATTTAGAGTTAAGAACGGTTATCAAGAAGATTTGGAAACGGACGAGTCCGAAACTATTGGATCAAGTTGTTCCTCCGCCGGGAAGTGAGTAGATTTTGCCAGTTTGATGTTACGGCAGTAATTTAATCGTTTGAAATATGGGTTTTTAATGTCGATGATCGGGTTCCGTTTTATTAAGTCGATGATGAGGTAACGGTCGGGAAGTTCTATGCCACCTTCCTCATCCAAGACTACTTCCGGAGGTTCAAGAAGAGAAAGGAAGAACTTCGGAAGGAAGAGGGTGACAAGGAAGCTCAGAATACAGCTACCCTAACGGTAATCTAATCACAAATATTTTATAAATACTTCAATTGACTATAAATAAAAACTGTTTCCGAGCCCTTGAACTTCAAAAAACACGTTTTTATTGACAGGCTGGACTTAGAACGCTTCACGAGGCTGGACCAGAGTTGCAGCGTACGATTTCCGGTAACCTTGAAGAATTGCTCAATGATGATCCTGAACCTATGCATCGAGTGAGAGCTTGTTTTTAATTGTTCTTCCTCACTATTTACTATTTAATTCCATCTAGTATTACTGTCATCGAATTAAATTATAAATTATCTGGATGTTTTCAGAGAAATCATTCTCTGTTTGGAAGCATGTGGTCTTCCATTCGGAGGAAAGGTCCAGGATTTCCGAAAACTCCTTCCGTCCCTGATTCTTCTTTGCAAAATAATAAAGTAAAGGTAAGTTACAGTTTTGTGTTTGTCCATTTAATACCAAAGTATACTAACGGTTACCAATCTTCGTTACCGTGCCCCTAATTCTAATCACTAGATCTAGAGTTACTAGAACTAGAGAACTAGAGTTAGAACTTACAGTCCTTCTTCATGCATTTTTCGGATAATTACATATCATGTCAGCGTCCCCTACGGTTAACGGTAAAATTGGAATATTCCGAATTAATAAATTTGCAATCGTTTATACTTTTACAGGTTCCCCTGATAGTGGCTGAAGTTTCTAATCACGTTCCGCCTCAAAAGCTCAATGCTACAATAATTAATGAAAGGTAAGGCGAAAGGTTCGAAATATATTTAGTTGTAGATTTAAACAAATTATTTAATTTAAAAACGAGGCATCATTAAATTGTAATTTACAAAAATTACAAGGGCTTCAAGAAATGAAGAAGGGGACGACATTCCTATGAGACCTTTACGAGTGCCTTCCATATCCACCGGTCCCCACGTCATGACCCACGGATACTCAGAGTAAGTCCTTTAATACATAAAATATAGGCCTAATAATTGAACTATTATTTAAATATTTGAAATTTATAGTCATAATAATTTAATATTCATTAAACGAAGGCCCAAATAAGGGAATTGAAGGGATTAATTACTCATACAGCTCCTCATGACAAGGTGGCTCTAACTTTGCATCGCTCTTATGAGCTATGGGCTATGGGCTTTGATCTCAGTTTAAATGACCATTAATTGTAATTTCGTAACGTATTTAAAAGCCAAAAACACAAAAGCATTTCTTGTAATATTATCCAATAATATTGTACTATATTAAGAAGTAGATTGAAATACTACAACGTAATTTAATACCGTAATATGAAGAGAGGGTTGCTGGGTTGTGTGAAGGACTTAACTTGGCAGTTGTTTGGTCCACGTAATGTATGCAAATTGCAAATACTAATGTTGCTGGACTGTTAAATCTAGGAGAGACGGAATTCCCATTATGCAGGCAAATAGCGGTAAGGAAATGCAAATGTAATGACATGAGCCCTCTGCTCCTGTACTAACCAAGCCTTCATGAGTGATTTTGTAGAATTGTCTTTGAAATAATTTCCCATTTCCAACCTATTCTTAAGAAGCCATACGGCAATTAACATTTCCAGCGTTCCCGATTTTCTCTCATCTTTTACTTACAAAACATTAGAAATCGTACTAATAATGTTTTCCGGTTTGGAGTTTAGATTAACACGTGTTTTCTAATGCTGTTCTAAAAAATCAAACCGTTCAGAAATCATTCTGCAACCTCTCTTATTACATTTCCCTCTAACTCTCTAGGTCGTCAAAAAATATTTAGTGGGCTTGCATTACAGTTTCGACTCACATAACTAAAAATGCGTCAAACATGCCAAACATCAAACCTACCAATAATCTCGTTGCGTTGTATGGTTTTGAAAAATCATCAAGTTTCGGATAAAGACCGAGAATTTCTGTTATCCTGGATTGGTTTCCAATAGTCCCTACGGATTTGCTTCGAGATACAATATCAGCAATTGTTCAAATTATGGCAAATAAGTATTCGGATATTTTTCCAGGCCGTTTGCAGTTGTTATCGAGTCGAAACCGATTTTTCAGTATCAGTTGGTAAAGCTTTAATGCTCAAGAGCATCATTCATCGCCGAACTACACAATGGGGCATATGAATCCGTCCGTAGACTTCGAAATCACAACATGGCCATGACCTATTGCATAATTGAATTGTCTTTATCCCAATGACTTTCCTCGTTCAGGATTACATATAATTTAACCGTATTTACTAAATATAAGATTTTCGTACCTATTTAAGAACAAGCTATGGTTAACAACGTTAACATATTTTAGAAATATCTTGTAATTAAAGTCCTTGTGTTCGTTGACTCGCCGGCTAAAACTTCGGTTTCGTCAGTCCCCTGTTAAAGCAACGGGTGTATTATGCTGCTATACAAAAAAAAATTAAACGAGTTTTATCTGCCGAGTCAACCAGCAGAGGGACTTTAAACCACATTTGACTAAATAACTCTTTCAATGAATGTGGAATGGGGCCTAGTTTTTGAGGTTTCTGCCCGAGTTTGATAGTGGGTGGTGGGCGTGGCTTTGATAATGAATTTACCTAATGCTCTTTTGTTAGTTCTCACTTGGGACTGGACTGTAACCTCTGGCGTCCGTTTGTATATACTCCGGCATTGACGATAGCGGAAGGACTTCAGTCGGCCAATGTTCAAGCCCTAGCATTAGCTGGCTTTACGAATGTATTTAGTTTGAGCGGGGCGATTGAGGGGCGTCCGGTGGGGCGCCTTAACTTCCCGCAGTCTGTTAGCGCCGACCAACTTTCGGCCAAGAGAGGTTTGATTGAAAAGTACTAACTTTCCTCGTAAACCAACTCAAGCAAGCACGCTGGCTCTCGAACAATTTCAATCTCTCTCTTCTTCTTCTTTCTCTCTCCTCTCTCATTCTCATTCAACCCTCGAAAGACAAGCAACCAGTAAATACGGAATCCTTAATAAGTTTATTAAACACATCTTCTATGCTTTCCGCCGCCACCTCACACTTTAATTAGCAATTAGTACAGCATTTTCAGAGAATATAGTGCCAAAACTAGAATAAGTTAATCATCATTTAAGTCCACGCTGGTGGAAAAAACTCGGCAACTCACGACGCGGAAATCAGGAACTGGGACCCTGTTATTAGAAATTCCAGCGAAATTGTCAAAATTTCCCATTTCCCACCTTAACTGTAGTAAAAATCGGGTTTTTGCAATAGGGAGTTTTTTCTCGTTACCGGGACGAAAAAGTTTTTTTCCACCAGCGTAAGTCCGTCCCGAAATAACTGCCCCCCCCCCCCAGTTGCTTCAGTCACAAGGAAATTTTTCACGCCCCTGGGGGCTCAAACCACCAGTTATAGACTTACTTAACCGTAGTTGGATTGCCATTTTTATTATACAATTTTTTATCTCTATGAAAGACATTGCATGCTACTTTTGACTTTGGTGTTCGGAAGTTCAGAATCAAGTAATTCAACTTGAAAAGGCCCTGTCAAACTAAAAATAAATTAATTTCAACTGTCAATATCTGTATAAGTGCAAGGGCAGAACGCTCCAAATGCGGTGGATTTCTAAGGACTTTAAACGTAACCTATGAGTGAAAGAAAGCGTTCTTTGCAATTTTACATGAAAGAACCAACTTGATTATCCCTGATCCGACTGTAAGTTATCCGATTATAAGTAATCAATTGCGATTTGAACATCGGAAATTCCCGTTTTCCCAACAATTTTTTTAGATCTTTGTAAAATGTACCCGAACCGAAGTAATTACTACTTTAATACATAATTATCTGCCACCCTTTAGATCAAATGTGATTTCGGGAAAGCTTCGATTAGCTGATTGCATCAAATCATGTCTAAGAACGAATTTTTATTTACGAACTAAAATTAATTGCTGTCTATTATTGGTTGTAGAATAACAAGTGCAAGCGGATACCCCTCTGCCAATCACAAAGACTTACTAACAAATAAAACAATTATATCGAATTCAGAGCAATTAACTATTAACCTGCATAATATTGTTAGTAATTAACTAATAATTATATTAACAATTAGTTGGAATGGTAAATGGTTCGTCAGTTTGTGACCCGTCATGAATGAAGACACCTTTAGTGAAGTTAAAACACTTGCAAAAGTAGTTGACAAAAAAGTGCTGAATGAGAATGAGTCGAAATCGGATCCTTTCTATTTCAACTTTTTTTAACTGCTGCTTTACTTAATTAACCCTACATTTGCAAATGCACGCTGAGCCGTCAAGCACTTTCGATCGTAATTTTGCATTGCAATTGTAATGCACCATTTTACCAGCTCAGCGCCGGCATGCCTTATAATTAATGCCTTTTGCCAATTTCATTTTTACTAAAAAAAAATAAGTGGACTAACATTGAGATTAATAATTGTCGTCTTAAACTAATTAGTTCACAGTCTGTACAATTTTTGGTCTACATTCGAATAGTTTCGGATTCAAACGTTTTCTCCGAAATCGATGTATCGTATTGAGTCTGTTATTTTGTTCTGGGACTTTTTTATTCCTTTCTGAACTGCCCTAAAGCACTCAGTTTGTTTAATTATAATTTGTTCTGGCTGGACTGGCTATAAATCCAGCATACCATTTATATCAAATTGAGTACTTTATCACGGCATAGAAAACTTAAAAGTCCAGTCCTGAATGTGACCAGACTGATACCTAAAAACAAAAATTCGACATATCGACAGTTCATAAACTCATAGCATTTCCGTGTATGCATAAGACTCGCATCTATATAGTTGTATTGAAGGCCTGCTGGATAACAATAATAAAATTTAAATTATTGAAGGCTGCTGGGTATGTGGTCTGTTACTGCTTGAACAAATCTTACAAGTTCTAACTTGCCAATTAAAATTAAAGCGGCTTCAAGATGGCTACGTAGAGATGTATGCGTAAAGCAGGATGCTTTAACTTGGAGCTACTATTTAAACAGTAATTGTTTGCATTCGATCCAAAAACCACTCTAAAAATTCTCACATATATAGATATTTAATACTAACCAATCATTTTCTAGAATGACAATGTCGACGATATGCCGTGGTATGCTAATTGGATGCGATGAAATTAATTGACTAACCCTGGAGCTACATTAAACTTAATATTAATCACACGCCTTGGCCTGGGCTTCCGGAGTGGCATATTGTTTGAGCTAACTGCTAAGCCGACTTTAATAAGCTTAGCATTTTTGAGTAGCACTTACCACTTATAAGTTGATTATGCCTTTTCCAGCCTATTTCATACGATCTATTCATAGTACTTAGTTTTAGCGTAGTCGGACTGAGTAAATCGACATTGTGGTGTTAACTTGATGTGACCCTTTTTCCTTAGTTCAAGATCCAGCATTGTTTAATGGCGGGTTGTTGCGAGGAGATGGCCTGGTGGCTGGAGATCCCAAGGCCTTGTCGCTTCCAGAAGTTATTGGATCTGCGGATAGCCTTGTTATTCGGGTATGACTTTCCAGATTTTAAAATGCTTTTCAGTGACCAAATAAAACACTATAATCTGTCCAAATTCCTAATAAATTCGAGTAAATCACAGAATTTCCAACGATTCTGTGCTATGGTATGAAACATCGCTAAAATGATCCCAAATCGCCTAATGCTGATTCGTGTTTCGAGTTTGAGGAATGAAATTCCGTCAGTCGCCCAACCTGACAGTCCTGAATTTTAAACATTAAAACTGAACCTTTCCAGATTTTGAATCAACAAGGGTTGGGTAAGTACAGCACGGACCCCGAGTTTGTTCGGTACACGTCTAACGAAATGCAGGAAGCGTTGGAAATGACTCGAGAAGAAATGGACAGGGCTGCTCATCGGCTGCTAATGCAGGAACAGGATGGACCAATATCGTTACCGTCTTTGAAAAAACTCAGCCTTGAAATGGATCTGGAATTTGAGAAGGGTCAAGGTCAAGACCAAGTTGTTCTGGACCTGGACCAAGAGCCAGATCTAGACCAAGACCCCCTCGCCGACCCCGATCAACAAGTACCGATCCAACAAAGTGATGACATCATAGACTTAGCAGATGGTGCCAAAATTGACCAACCCGACCAACAAATTACCGACGACATTGACCCACTCGACCAACAAGATGAAGAACCATGACATTTGCCTTCTTTTAAAATACTTCCGACTTTCATCTACTTTAAGCGAGCGGAACTTTTTCTCACGGCTTCTCATAACTATTCTTGTATACATTTCTTTTCAATTATCTTTTCCATTTACCTTTAAAAACCAACAGAAATAGTTATCTTCGGAACTACCTATATTTACACTAGTATAGTCGTTCATCCTTAACTCTAAGGTTTCGTAAAGGTGTCCTATTGTTCCACAACAATTATCAATTGATCGTGGTTCATATTCATAATACAAGATTTTTGATCCCTTGCCTTGTCCTGTGAAATGTATAGGAGTAAAGCTGTAGTTGTATTCATGTTTTGATTGATGTCCTACTGAATCATGTTTTCATTTGTTCATTTACTCTTGATATTCACTTATTTGTATGTTGTAAGTAATATCCAATATCCACATGAGCTACAAATGGTTCAGTTATTCCATTTCAACGACGACACTTTTTGAAACCGTATTTAATTAGATATACCTAGTTTATATTTATGATAATTAAGCAAATTGTTTCCTGTTTTTTGTGGAAATTCTTTTTCCATATGCGAATTTACAGTAATTATTCTTGTCGAGGTACATAGTCTGTGTACTCGATATTGTTCATGCAATATAAACATGTTTGGGACAAAGGCGACACAAGAAAAACGCTTAATGCCAAATCTATCCCTAGAAATGGTTCATTGAAAATATTTGTCGTTACCGTGAGTCTTGACATGATGGAGTTGAGGCTGTACCGATTTTGGATGGTTTTAATTACAAGCTAAATGTTTGAATTTGTATGTTTTTGTATCATTTATCATTATTGCTGAAATATGTTATTGAGATTGAAATGGATGTAGGAGTGGTAAACGTTCCTAATTGTCATTTCATACATAAGATAAGAGTGCTACCTTTCACACCGGAAAACTTGACAGGACAATAACTAATTATAAGTGATTTAAAGGCGAACTTACAGAAATTATTGAGTAATTGGTCCGTTTGTACTGATAAAATACACATATTATGTCATTCTTACAAGGGACATTTATATTTACTTGTTTAAATGTACCCTTAATACATAAGGTCATGAGCTATGAAACCGGTTAACCTACTCGTCATTTCGGTTACCGGCTTCAGTTACTGTTAACTAATTCAAACGTTTGTATATTGTACGTGTTCCAGTAAGTTTTGATTTGTATATGTGGTTGTTCCAGAATACGTCCGGTCGTTACATTAAATTTTTATATGAACTTGAAAGGTATATTATAACATTATAAGTAAAGGGCTTTGTTTAAACGGTGATATACGATAACCTCTTGTTCAGAAAACCTATACCTTTGCAATGTTACATTGTATTAAATGTTGTAACTTTTATCATGTAAATACTCAATTCTCGTCAATTAATTAAGTAGCTTCTATAAATCTAATTAGTGTGAATCAAGGGAAATGGATTGGTGCTGCTGAAGAATTTTTGCGAATTATATAAAGCCAAAAAATGAATGCCTTCATTGACAGTTTTAACCAAGAATAGTTGATAGTATAATATTACGATTGGATAAAGAATTAGAGAAGAATAAATGTACTCTACTTTTTAATTATATTCTAAATTTCAATGCGATCTTTGATGGTTATCAAATACCTGGTAATTTCTACACATCCTCTACAATCTAGTAATTTGTCATAAATTTACATGCGGTGCTTAAATGTGTCGGTTTGTTATACATTTTACAAATTTGTAATGTAGACAATTTAACGCATTCATATTATATCAAATCAACCTAAACTACATATTTGTAATAATATTATATCAAGAGTCTTTTTCAAGCCTGTTGTAAGCATTGAAGGTTTTGGATTCAATCGTAAAGAAAATACAATAAAATTATAAATTTCAGTAATATATTTAAAACGTTTCACATTTCACTTGATTCCCAAAGATCATTCATCATCGTCATGTTTTATTATAGTTGAAACATACTTGAAACATGTTAAATAGAAATTGTCTATCGACCTGTTGCCCGACTAACGACAAATGATAAACTCATTTTAAATTAGGATTCGTCTAGATTTCTTATGATATGATTTAGTATGGGGTCAAAGTCAATGAGTTAAATAAGTTACTGCTTTAGAAAAGCATTTTACATTTTATATTTATTCCACAATTTTTTTTGGAATTTCATAAGATTACTTAATATCACTGACATCAGAAATTACGACGACTAAATACACATATCGTGGAATGTTGGTACCACGTTATAATAACATGATTAAAATATATCTTGTGGGTATTACGAATTTGAAATTATAACCTAGTTGTGGCTGAGTTTACTGCTTTCAATCACGCTTTACGGGTTAGTTTCAAAGGTTTTGTCAACATTCTTGACACCATCGTAGAGGAAAGGGCTGGCATAATTGATTCTGTTCATTGTGGAACCATTCAGATCGGCAGTACAAACTGGACAGTTCTTCGAGAACTTCAATTCATTGAGAATGAAAGGGAATTGGCACTGGTGACAAACGGCAAGATCTTCCGCAACAATGTGCTTACCCTTAAAAAATTAATTTATTTTACACGTTAAATATAATGTCAAAAGGTTAATTTACGATTGACGATTAATTTAGTAAAGATTTTTTAATTTAAGGATATCTATTTAGACTTACGGATACGCAACACATTGGAATTAGGGATCTGCAGTCCTTGCAGGAAAGTATGTACTCTTCGACATTCTGTTCGCAATAAGGGCAAGGGGTTTGTTCCTGGACCTCATCCGAATAGTCTGCTTTGCCAAACTTCCTCACCATTTGTTCAATTGAAGGTTTGTACTTGGGGTTAATTCCATCTCGATAGTCCTTGATAAGAGTAAAGGCTCGTTGTTTCGCAGCATTCTTCAGGTTTACTTGTTGACACAGAGTAACTCCTGTTGTTAGAAGCTCTGCTGCAGCTATCATAGCAAAATTATAGCGAAAGCTAAGGTTTATAAATAACTTCAAACAATGCCTTTTAAAATAGTGAATGGGGATATGAGATTTGCTAAATAAAGCTTACCTTTGGGAAACTGTGAAAGATTGTCAGATAGTCGAATGATAACACGTGCAGCTCCGAGTTTATCTCCTCGTTCCAGCAGTACTCGGACAAGTTTGTAGCCATGAAGAACATTAAACATGTCGATGATATCCTTTGTTATTTTCTCACTGATGCTTTTTAACCGATTCATGGCTTCCACAATCACAGAATGAGCATCCTTATAATTCCCGACATCTTGTTCGGCCCGGGCAACAATTATGGCAGTTTTGGAGGCTTCAAGGATCTTCCCAGCTCGCAGATAGAAATTGTAAATGTACTTGGGCTCCTTTGGCACACCGTCCTTCTCTCCAAGAAAGAATTCAATCAATTGCCGACCATACGCTTCATTTTCGGATCGGATTACAGCCTCAGTCAGGCTTTCCATAACCTCTTCTTCGTGGACCTGTACACCACTGTTAACGGCTTTCATCAAAACTGAAAAGGACTGGATAGAAGGAAACGAATCATCAGAAAAGCCATGTGAAAAGCCGTCTATAAAAAATAAAAATTGAACCCAACTGAACTCGTACCTTATCATAGTCGCCAACAAACTGGTAGCACTTTCCAGCTCTAAAATGATCCTTTTTAGCTTCAAAATCCCCAGCAACTTGTTTCATTCCAGATAAAAATCCTTTCGGGATTCCGTTTTTGAAAGTCGTATAGATAAATTCGGAATAGAATTCGGTTTTGCCATGTTTGAAAGCATTGTAGAGGGCATCTTCGTAGCATTCACTTATTATCAGGTATTCCAGGGCCCTCTCCAACTCCCCTTTGCTCTGGTAATAGCTGGCTACTTTGACAGAATCTTGTGGGTCATCACTTAGTTTCGCCAACGACCCAGCTTCTTCGGGAATTCCAAGAGTCAAGTAAAGACGAATCCCATTTTCGCAATCAAGCCCTTCAGAATATGCTCTGGCAGCTTCCACTAACTTTCCATCCGCTTCTTTTGCCTAATAATTAGTATTTTTTTTACGACGGTGGTTTGAAGAAATCAAGTTAAATCTAAAAAAAAATATAGCACTTATATATATCTCAACAACGTCCTACCTTTCCAAGTTGTCGCCAAACTTCAGGAGCGTTGTTTTTATGCAGAATTTCCTCAGCCTTGGCATATTCCTTGAGTCGGATGTAGCATGAAGCTGCTTTGACATCTTCTTTCGCAACGATGTATAGTTTTGCTGCTTTCTCATAGTCCTGAAAATAATGTGTCAAGATTTTAGTTTGAATATCTTAAATGAACTTATGGTTTAGCCAATATTTATCAGACCTTCTCGAATTCCATGATGACGGCACATTCTCGAGTGAACTGGATGTCGCCACATTTAGCAACGATCTCCATTGCTTCGGCTTGCATCCCATTCCTAATTAGATTTCTACCAAGACCCTTGTCGATCTGTAAGACTCGATTTTTAAGGTTCCTTCGTTTCTCTTCTGACAAGACCAACATTTCTTCTTCTGTAGGAATATACATGGTTCGTCTCGCCTCTTTGAACAATTCCAAAGCAACAACGAAATCTCCGCTACAAATAACAGACACAGATCATTACACCGAATAAAAGCAAGTAATAATAAGTTACAATTTACTACCTGAACTCATGCATGGAAGCATATTCTTTAGCGATATCGGAAATCATGTGGGAACTGAACTTCTTGGCTATTTCCATCGCCTTATCCCACTCGTGTAAATCCCTCCGCAGTGCAAGGGCCTTTTCCTGCTGACCGGATTCCAAGTATCTGGCCTCTGCGACGTCGTAATCCCCAAGAATGAATGCCATTTCTCCAAACAAGCTGTTCAACTCGTCTGTTTCAACCGCAATCCGTCGAAGGGAGTATACCATTCCAACGTCCTCAAGCTTTGTGTATGCTCTTATTGCTACACTCGTTTGAAAATCGAGAAGTTAATTTAAATGTAAATTCAAAAGTTATTGGAAATGGTGTATAACGATTTTTTCGAACCAATATCTAATTCCCCGGTTTCCAGAGCAGATTGCGCAAAATAAGTCCAATGTTCGGGAGATTGGTGAGTCGTGCAGAATTCGTATGCCTCACTAAACTGTCGGAGATTGACGAGTCGCTTCAGAACTTCAATTTTTTCGTCCTGCTCCCCCGCACTAAGTCCACCATCATGATATAAAGATGTAGACTTCGTTATCTTTCCAGTGCCAGTGAAAGCAAAACCGATGCCCTTTTTCAGGTGGAATGGTCGGTATTCGCCGTGCTTGAACATATCGTACTGACCAACGAATTCCACATCGGTGCACTTTGAAATATCCTTCCATGCACTGTAAAGTTGAACTTGAGGACTATTCGTGGCAAACGTAAGGAATATGTGCCGGGAGTAGAAATCAGAATCCCATAGAACTCCATCACACCGATGAGGAAAGCTTGGTAGAGTTTGGATCAGCGTCTGATTCACTTCCGCTGCTGATGTCGTTAGCTAAGGAATACAAAGGAAAATGAACTTTGAATATAGTATCAAACAATATTGTTATTATTAACTAGGTATTGAATTTAAACATTTAGTTTGTTCCTTAAGCGGAGAGCTCACCACGTTGAAGAAGAAGCCCGCGTTAAGCTTATCCAATATGACACATTGACCCCCTGTTGGGTCCGGAAATAGGCCTTTAATAGGGGCCTGTGTAGATACCTCTACAGTCATGATCTCAGTCCACTGTTCCATGTGAAACATCTTCACTACACCATTCTATAAAATCAAACAAATATGTATTGATAAAAACCAAAAATAATTTTAATTCCTGGTCGTTCAGATCAGAACTTTTTATTAGATCCTATCAATGATTGCAATCATAATTTGAGAGAAAAGTTTAAAACCCCAAATGAGCCTGCCACTTGTGATTACAATTTACAACTTATTACAAGATCATTGTAGTATTAGAATAACAATTAATGTCACCTCTCCTCCGTATATGAATGACTCCTTAGCCATAGCAATGTTTGTAATCTTGAATCCCTTGGCGTTGCTCTCAGGGAAAGCCTTTATATCTAACTTGTCCAGTCCACTCCCGTCGATCTATGAAAACAAAAAATAGTTTAGAAAATATTATGGAAAATTAAGAATCAAAAGTTATATTCAACAAAATATAACAATATACCTTCTGCAAATAAGCCTTATCCCCACATCGCTCAGCACAATACAGGCGATTTAGCACAAAATCGTGGATATTTGAATTGAAATCCTTAGATATCGAAGCGGTGCTACTCAGAGGATTCATTTCAGCTCGAGTGTTGTAAAGGGAAACAGAACTGTGAATCACAGCAGCCAAGTGTAGAGGTCCCAGTACAATCCGATTTGGTTCCATTTCAAGCGTAAATGTAAATTCGGGTAATACTTGTCCTTTGTTCATACTGTAGAGTACACATTCAGTCAACGAGCTCATTGCAGCTAACTGGTTCGTATTAGAGCCCCCAAGCATGGGTACAGAGGTCAGATAGATCATCACATCCCCGGATGTATTCGAAACTGCCAGTAACTGTCCATCCTCTGTCCATAGGCACTTGACTAACGGTCGCAGTCTCCCCTCTTCGTCTTGAACTTCAGTCATACTCAGGGTTATTTTTGGTTCCGACGCTTCATGAGCTTGAAGGGTTGCTTGGCCACAACACAACTCTAGCTACATCAGGGGCAAAAAACACACTATTGAAATCTTTTAAGGCTTTCACGAAATATTCATTGACTTGACATCGTCATTATAAAATTAAATATTCAATTACCCAGCCACGTTTCAAGTTGATGGAGCAATGCCTTAAGATATCTTCTTTGAGTTCACAAAGAACCAACTCGGTACCAATTTCCTTGTAGTGTGATGAGAGAAGGACCACGAAGCCTCCCATAAATGATACTAAAATATAGCCATCTCCATGCCAGTGATGACTTAGAATGTTCCCGTATTGTCCTTGAAATCCTAATTCCATTGGAGATGCGGAATTGGAATCATCGAATTTCAATAAGTAGAGAGTTTTCTCTCCGACAATGCAACTGACCTGTGAGAAAAAGTAATTTACTTATTCAATCTATAATCCGAGTTTCTCAGCACAACTGATGATTATAATTATATCTTACGGTGTTGTCTGTAGTGGAATTGTGAGAGTGATCTTCTTTGATGTGTCCGAACTGGAGGTTACAAGGCTTTCCTCGGAGTTGCAAGTACCTCAGTAGGTCACCGTCAGTAGAATTCAAACTAACTTGGTCATCGATGGTTCCGAAAGCCACGACGTCCTCCTTGGACCATTTAGCGCATATAATCTTCTTCGAGTGGTTTCCAACCACAGGAATTTTCCTAGTAGAGGTATAAGATGAAACCATGATTTGATCTAGCTAATACATATTTTTCCAACGATTTGGAACGATACATACCTTAAACTTTGGTGATTGTACACCATTGTGCTGCCCTTTAAGGTTCCTAGGGCAAGGATCTTGCCAACGACTGACCATGAGATTACTGTTCCTATTTCCTTGAGGCCTGTCTCAACTTCCTGAAGCTTTCCACAGGATTACGACCCCCGGGGTGTCAACTAGGATAGCCAAGACGTCGCCATCTGAATCCCATTCCAAACCCGTACAGTTCCTGCAAATATGTATGTATCAGTCGTTCTATTAGCAAAGTTGTTAGTCAATAACTAAGAAATGCAATTTATTACAGTTTAACTTAATTCGTACGTCGGAATTGAAATCTTCTTGTGCAGTCGTCCTTGCCGGTCGTAGCTGAAGACGGAGAAAATTCCTCCGAAACGGAATTCCTCTTTGCCAAGCACACATTGCCGGAGCTCCGATCCCCTTCTCATTCTTGGTTTGGTTTTTATTGATGATCTACCCTAACCTAGTTTTTCTTTATTACTAACTAAACTAAAATTAAAACTAACTAAAATTAAAACTAACTAAAATTCGTAGACTTGAGCAGTATGAGGAGAGTAATAATTTATTCAGTCATCCGACTCCGAGGGTGAGCGTCGTCGAGGGTGAGGGGTTGGCGGCCTCTCACACCTCCGGAACGGTCTTGGTTCCGGCGACCGGTCTGACGATGAAGACTGTTCGGGGGTGAGTTTCGGAGTCGGAGGTGAATGCGGGGGCGAATGACAATCTGGAGACGGAGTTGGCGATGGAGTTGGCGAGGGAGAGGGAGTTGGCGGCGGAGAAGTAGGAGGCTGCGAATAGGGGGATGGATCCGTCAGATCTAAAAATTAAAAGTCCGATTGAAATAACAATATAATAAATACCTACAAAACTAAAGTACATTGTTATCGGAATTAACTCAAAAACGTTACCTGGTAATGAATTATTCATAAACAAGCCTTTCTTACACTTCCTTTTCGGGTCAAAATCCTGGGGCTTCGGGAGAAACTATATATATATATGACATTTCATAACCGAATCAAAAACAAATAGTTATCAAGAGTTTGAACTTTGTACAGCATAAATTATAATACATGGATAAAAACTAACCGGAGTTTGAAAGTCACTGCAGTCCGGTTGGTATTTTGCTCTCAGGTCAGATAACCTTACCAATACCAACCTTCTCTTTCCTCCTCGCATTTGAGCTATAATCTTCCAAGGTGTTGTTTCATTCTGATTTTGACTTTTCCGAAGCCTTGCGCTATCCGGCACTTGAATTTGAGCAACTTTGAAAGTAATAAATTGGTCATAATTTTTATACAATATATACCTACAAACTATCTTCGTTAAGATGATAAAAGTCTCAAATTATAAATTCAAAGATAAATGTAACCAAGATGCTTTTAAAAGCCTTACCAAAGTCGGCCCAAACTCGAACGGGATCGTCTCCACCAAGACTCTCTTGGCTCGACACGGCCTCAGTCAGGGGATATTCAACATTCCTCCAAGGTCGGAGTTTTGACTTCATCCATGTGTTATCGAAGATGCCGAACATTGATTCACAATATTTTCCCCAGGGGCAAGAAGTTCGGGGTTCGATGAGCTCCTCGACCTGGGATCCATTTTCAGAGTGGACGGGCGTTACATCCGCCCCACTTACCATGTCGTCTCTATCTTGACCTGGACCCCCCTGCGGCGAGACTACTGGACCGTCCAATTCCGCCTCCTGGTCAAAGTCAAAGTAAAAAATAGTATGTTAGTTGAAGGGCACAAATGATCCATAATTGAGTTACCTCTATTCTTACCAGTACCAGGTCGCTTGGCAGTTCGTCCACCTCCTCCGAATCATGTCGATCTTCAAAATCAAGAGCTACAGGAGACTCTTCCCCTGTTTGTCCTACCTCCTCTTCATTCTGCGACGACTTAGACATGACGTATCTATCCCGTTCACCGTTTGCAGATCCAAAAAGTTCCAAAAAGCTCAACAACTGAATTTAATTCGGAAAAACAACACTGAAAAAGCTATCCTTTCTCTATCAACTCAGAAATGGGTCTGGGGAATGAGAGAGGAGAATGAAAAGCCGAGAGAGATTTGCTGCCTCAAAGTTCATGAACCCTATCTGGCCCGACACAGCGAAAGCACAGGTGATTGGTAGAGACAATAGTCACTTTATAGAGAAGAGAGCAGTGTGAGATGAAAATGAGAGAGACAAAGTGAGATTCGGTGCAAACTTGATCTCCGTCTCAGGTAACCCTCTTCTCTCTTCGCCCCTTCCTTCCTTGCAGGTGGTGGAGAGATGGCAGGCAGGAGGCGGGACCGAGAGCGGAGCCAACTTGTTCTCCTTCCAACAAGAAAGCATTTCCAATTCCTCTCATTTCACATTTACATCTCACCAGCGCTTCTGCGAGTTCGCAGCTCACAGCTTAGGGTTTAGCTAATTAATCATTAATTATCCTCCTCCCAGCAACAACTTCCCGTCCAAAACCTCAAGAAATAACTTTGAAGGAAGATTTGCAGCTGACGTTCCGGTTTCATTTCCTCCACTCCCAGTCTGCAGTCTCCACCTCTCCTCTTTCATATTTTGGAATTTTGTGGCGAAAAAAAGGCCTTCTTTTCGAATAACTTCAAACTTTCACTCGTCCTTCGTCTTAGTCATCTCCTGAACTGAACGGCCGATATCAACATGTCATCATATTCATGCCGTGAGTCATCCTCTTGTTTTACTTTTCCTTGCTTTTTGGTATGATTTGTTCGACAAGCATTCATTATGCATTACACATTCAACATTACATCGATGAACCTTGAACGTCAAACGTTGAACGTTTGACGTTGGTTGGCCTTGTCGCTTCCAGAAGTTATTGGATCTGCGGATAGCCTTGTTATTCGGGTATGACTTTCCAGATTTTAAAATGCTTTTCAGTGACCAAATAAAACACTATAATCTGTCCAAATTCCTAATAAATTCGAGTAAATCACAGAATTTCCAACGATTCAGTGCTATGGTATGAAACATCGCTAAAATGATCCCAAATCGCCTAATGCTGATTCGTGTTTCGAGTTTGAGGAATGAAATTCCGTCAGTCGCCCAACCTGACAGTCCTGAATTTTAAACATTAAAACTGAACCTTTCCAGATTTTGAATCAACAAGGGTTGGGTAAGTACAGCACGGACCCCGAGTTTGTTCGGTACACGTCTAACGAAATGCAGGAAGCGTTGGAAATGACTCGAGAAGAAATGGACAGGGCTGCTCATCGGCTGCTAATGCAGGAACAGGATGGACCAATATCGTTACCGTCTTTGAAAAAACTCAGCCTTGAAATGGATCTGGAATTTGAGAAGGGTCAAGGTCAAGACCAAGTTGTTCTGGACCTGGACCAAGAGCCAGATCTAGACCAAGACCCCCTCGCCGACCCCGATCAACAAGTACCGATCCAACAAAGTGATGACATCATAGACTTAGCAGATGGTGCCAAAATTGACCAACCCGACCAACAAATTACCGACGACATTGACCCACTCGACCAACAAGATGAAGAACCATGACATTTGCCTTCTTTTAAAATACTTCCGACTTTCATCTACTTTAAGCGAGCGGAACTTTTTCTCACGGCTTCTCATAACTATTCTTGTATACATTTCTTTTCAATTATCTTTTCCATTTACCTTTAAAAACCAACAGAAATAGTTATCTTCGGAACTACCTATATTTACACTAGTATAGTCGTTCATCCTTAACTCTAAGGTTTCGTAAAGGTGTCCTATTGTTCCACAACAATTATCAATTGATCGTGGTTCATATTCATAATACAAGATTTTTGAACCCTTGCACTGTCCTGTGAAATGTATAGGAGTAAAGCTGTAGTTGTATTCATGTTTTGATTGATGTCCTACTGAATCATGTTTCCATTTGTTCATTTACTCTCGATATTCACTTATTTGTATGGTGTAAGTAATATCCAATTATCCACATGAGCAACAAATGGTTCAGTTATTCCATTTCAACGACGACACTTTTGGAAACCGTATTTAATTAGATATACCTAGTTTATATTTAGAATAATTAAGCAAATAGTTTCCTGTTTTTTGTGGAAATTCTTTTTCCATATGCGAATTTATAGTAATTATTCTTGTCGAGGTGCCTAGAAATCTGTGTACTATTCGATATTGTTCAGGTAATATACACGTATGTTTCTGGCAAAGGCTTCAGAACAAAAACGCTTAATGCCAAATCTATCGCTAGAAATTGTTCATTAAAAATACTTGTCGTTGCCGTGAGTCTTTACATGATGGACATGGAGCTGAGCATTTACAAGCTAAATGTTTGAATTTGTATGTTTTTGTATCATTTAGCATTATTGCTGAAATATGTTATTGAGATAGAAATGGATGTAGGAGTGGTAAACGTTCCTAATTGTCATTTCATAAATAAGATAAAGAGTGCTACCTTTCACACCGGAAAACTTGACAGGACAATAACTAATTATAAGTGATTTAAAGGCGAACTTACAGAAATTATTGAGTAATTAGTCCGTTTGTACTGATAAAATACACATATTATGTCATTCTTACAAGGGACATTTATATTTACTTGTTTAAATGTTCGCTTAATACATAAGGTCATGAGCTATGAAACCGGTTAACCAACTCGTCATTTCGGTTACCGGCTTCAGTTACTGTTAACTAATTCAAACGTTTGTATATTGTACTTGTTCCAGTAAGTCTTGATTTGTATATGTGGTTGTTCCAGAATACGTCCGGTCGTTACATTAAATTTTTATATGAACTTGGAAGATATAAATAACATTATAAGTAAAGGGCTTTGTTTAAACGGTGATATACGATAACCTCTTGTTCAGAAAACCTATACCTTTGCAATGTTACATTGTATTAAATATTGTAACTTTTATCATGTAAATACTCAATTCTCGTCAATTAATTAAGTAGCTTCTATAAATCGAATTAGTGTGAATCAAGTGAAATGGATTGGTGCTGTTGACGAATTTTTGCGAATTATATAAAGCCAAAAAATGAATGCCTTCATTGACAGTTTTAACCAAGAATAGTTGATAGTATAATATTACGATTGGATAAAGAATTAGAGAAGAATAAATGTACTCTACTTTTTAATTATATTCTAAATTTGAATGCGATCTTTGATGGTTATCAAATATCTGGTAATTTCTACACATCTTCTACAATCTAGTAATTTGTCATAAATTTACATACGGTGCTTAAATGTGTCGGTTTGTTATACATTTTACAAATTTGTAATGTAGACAATTTAACGCATTCATATTATATCAAATCAACCTAAACTACATATCTATATACATATTTCCCTAAAAATGTGGTTCACTGACGTTCCAGCTATGCATATCTTACCGGGTCTACTTATCAAAAAACTGAAATAACCAAAAATTCGCAAAAAAAATTTAGGAGGAGGTGGCAATTTTGAAATTCTGAAATTCGATGACCTGTGACCTGGACTAACGTGACCTAACGAGAGTTTTTTCGTAAACCGGTAGTGTGAGACACCGATTTACACTGCCTTTCATCGATAAATCTTTTGGCTATGTTGGAATTTTGAAATTTTGACCCCTTGACCTTGAGACGGTCAAAGTCGTCGAAATTTTGAAATTATCGTGTGACATATCGATTGACAACTTCTTTCTCCGATAAATCTTTCGGTTGCGTTGGTTTAAATAACCAATAACGAGTAGGGCAACGTTCAGAGGTGTCCGTGTCTTGACCTACGGCACGGGTGCAATCGTAAAAATTGCTGTGGCTCACACATGAAACTTTTTGTTTGAAATTAGCTGCCGCTAACCGTTTATCTATATTTTGAAGGCCCGAAATCGGGCCTGCGGCTGCCTAGTTTGTAATAATATTATATCAAGAGTCTTTTTCAAGCCTGTTGTAAGCATTGAAGGTTTTGGATTCAATCGTAAAGAAAATACAATAAAATTATAAATTTCAGTAATATATTTAAAACGTTTCACATTTCACTTGATTCCCAAAGATCATTCATCATCATTGTTTTATTAATGTTGAAACATACTTGAAACATGTTAAATAGAAATTGTCTATCGAGCTGTTGGCCTACTTACGACAAATGATACACTCAAATTCCATTTTAAATTAGGATTCGTCTAGATTTCTTATGATATGATTTAGTATGGGCTCAAAGTCAATGAATTAAATAAGTTACTGCTTTAGAAAAGCATTTTACATTTTATATTTATTCCACAATTTTTTATGGAATTTCATAAGATTACTTAATATCACTGACATCAGAAATTACGACGACTAAATACACATATCGTGGAATGTTGGTACCATGTTATAATAACATGATTAAAATATATCTTGTGGGTATTACGAATTTGAAATTATAACCTAGTTGTGTCTGCGTTTACTGCTTTCAATCACGCTTTACGGGCAAGTTTCCAAGGTTTTGTCAACATTCTTGACACCATCGTAGAGGAAAGGGCTGGCATCATTGATTCTGTTCATTGTGGAACCATTCAGATCGGCAGTACAAACTGGACAGTTCTTCGAGAACTTCAATTCATTGAGAATGAAAGGGAATTGGCACTGGTGACAAACGGCAAGATCTTCCGCAACAATGTGCTTACCCTTAAAAAATTAATTTATTTTACACGTTAAATATAATGTCAAAAGGTTAATTTACGATTGGCGATTACGATTAATTTAGTTAAGATTTTTTAATTTAAGGACATCTATTTAGACTTACGGATACGCAACACATCGGAATTAGGGATCTGCAGTCCTTGCAGGAAAGTATGTACTCTTCGACATTCTGTTCGCAATAAGGGCAAGGGGTTTGTTCCTGGACCTCATCCGAATAGTCTGCTTTGCCAAACTTCCTCACCATTTGTTCAATTGAAGGTTTGTACTTGGGGTTAATTCCATCTCGATAGTCTTTGATAAGAGTAAAGGCTAGTTGTTTCGCAGCATTCTTCAGGTTTACTTGTTGACACAGAGTAACTCCTGTTGTTAGAAGCTCTGCTGCAGCTGTCATAGCAAAATTATAGCAAAAGCTAAGGTTGATAAATAATTTCAAACAATGCCTTTTAAAATAGTGAATGGGGATATGAGATTTGCTAAATAAAGCTTACCTTTGGGAAACTGTGAAAGATTGTCAGATAGTCGAATGATAACACGTGCAGCTCCGAGTTTATCTCCTCGTTCCAGCAGTACTCGGACAAGTTTGTAGCCATGAAGAACAGTAAACATGTCGATGATATCCTTTGGTATTTTCTCACTGATATTTTTTAACCGATTCATGGCTTCCACAATCACAGAATGAGCATCCTTATAATTCCCGACATCTTGTTCGGCCCGGGCAACAATTATGGCAGTTTTGGAGGCTTCAAGGATCTTCCCAGCTCGCAGATAGAAATTGTACAGGTACTTGGGCTCCTTTGGCACACCGTCCTTCTCTCCAAGAAAGAATTCAATCAATTGCCGACCATACGCTTCATTTTCGGATCGAATTACAGTCTCAGTCAGTCTTTCCATAACCTCTTCTTCGTGGACCTGTACACCACTGTTAACGGCTTTCATCAAAACTGAAAAGGACTGGATAGAAGGAAACAAATCATCAGAAAAGCCATGTGACGTCTATAAAAAATAAAAATTGTACCCAACTGAACTCGTACCTTATCATAGTCGCCAACAAACTGGTAGCACTTTCCAGCTCTAAAATGATCCTTTTTAGCTTCAAAATCCCCAGCAACTTGTTTCATTCCAGATAAAAATCCTTTCGGGATTCCGTTTTTGAAAGTCGTATAGATAAATTCGGAATAGAATTCGGTTTTGCCATGTTTGAAAGCATTGTAGAGGGCATCTTCGTAGCATTCACTTATTATCAGGTATTCCAGGGCCCTCTCCAACTCCCCTTTGCTCTGGTAATAGCTGGCTACTTTGACAGAATCTTGTGGGTCATCACTTAGTTTCGCCAACGACCCAGCTTCTTCGGGAATTCCAAGACTCAAGTAAAGGCGAATCCCATTTTCGCAATCAAGCCCTTCAGAATATGCTCTGGCAGCTTCCACTAACTTTCCATCCGCTTCTTTTGCCTAATAATTAGTATTTTTTAGGACGTTGGTTTGAGGAAATCAAGTTAAATCTAAAAAAAAATATAGCACTTATATATATCTCAACAACGTCCTACCTTTCCAAGTTGTCGCCAAACTTCAGGAGCGTTGTTTTTATGCAGAATTTCCTCAGCCTTGGCATATTCCTTGAGTCGGATGTAGCATGAAGCTGCTTTGACATCCTCTTTCGCAACGATGTATAGTTTTGCTGCTTTCTCATAGTCCTGAAAATAACGTGTCAAGATCTTAGTTTGAACATCATAAATGGCACTGCTAATGGTTTAGCAAATATTTATCAGACCTTCTCGAATTCCATGATGACGGCACATTCTCGAGTGAACTGGATGTCGCCACATTTAGCCACGATCTCCATTGCTTCGGCTTGCATCCCATTCCTAATCAGATTTCTACCAAGACCCTTGTCGATCTGTAAGACTCGATTTTTAAGGTTCCTTCGTTTCTCTTCTGACAAGACCAACATTTCTTCTTCTGTAGGAATATACATGGTTCGTCTCGCCTCTTTGAACAATTCCAAAGCAACAACGAAATCTCCGCTACAAATAACAGACACAGATCATTACACCGAATAAAAGCAAGTAATAATAAGTTACAATTTACTACCTGAACTCATGCATGGAAGCATATTCTTTAGCGATATCGGAAATCATGTGGGAACTGAACTTCTTGGCTATTTCCATCGCCTTATCCCACTCGTGTAAATCCCTCCGCAGTGCAAGGGCCTTTTCCTGCTGACCGGATTCCAAGTATCTGGCCTCTGCGACGTCGTAATCCCCAAGAATGAATGCCATTTCTCCAAACAAGCTGTTCAACTCGTCTGTTTCAACCGCAATCCGTCGAAGGGAGTATACCATTCCAACGTCCTCAAGCTTTGTGTATGCTCTTATTGCTACACTCGTTTGAAAATCGAGAAGTTAATTTAAATGTAAATTCAAAAGTTATTGGAAATGGTGTATAACGATTTTTTCGAACCAATATCTAATTCTCCGGTTTCCAGAGCAGATTGCGCAAAATAAGTCCAATGTTCGGGAGATTGGTGAGTCGTGCAGAATTCGTATGCCTCACTAAACTGTCGGAGATTGACGAGTCGCTTCAGAACTTCAATTTTTTCGTCCTGCTCCCCACCATCATGATATAAAGATGTAGACTTCGTTATCTTTCCAGTGCCAGTGAAAGCAAAACCGATGCCCTTTTTCAGGTGGAATGGTCGGTATTCGCCGTGCTTGAACATATCGTACTGACCAACGAATTCCACATCGGTGCACTTTGAAATATCCTTCCATGCACTGTAAAGTTGAACTTGAGGACTATTCGTGGCAAACGTAAGGAATATGTGCCGGGAGTAGAAATCAGAATCCCATAGAACTCCATCACACCGATGAGGAAAGCTTGGTAGAGTTTGGATCAGCGTCTGATTCACTTCCGCTGCTGATGTCGTTAGCTAAGGAATACAAAGGAAAATGAACTTTGAATATAGTATCAAACAATATTGTTATTATTAACTAGGTATTGAATTTAAACATTTAGTTTGTTCCTTAAGCGGAGAGCTCACCACGTTGAAGAAGAAGCCCGCGTTAAGCTTATCCAATATGACACATTGACCCCCTGTTGGGTCCGGAAATAGGCCTTTAATAGGGGCCTGTGTAGATACCTCTACAGTCATGATCTCAGTCCACTGTTCCATGTGAAACATCTTCACTACACCATTCTATAAAATCAAACAAATACGTATTGATAAAAACCAAAAACAATTTTAATTCCTGATCGTTCAGATCAGAAGTTTTTATTTGATCTTATCAATGATTGCAATCATAAATTGAGAGAAAAGTTTAAAACCCCAAATGAGCCTGCCACTTGTAATTACAAGAACATAATATTAGAAAAACAATTATTGTCACCTCTCCTCCGTATATGAATGACTCCTTAGCCATCGCAATGCTTGTAATCTTGAATCCTTTGGCGTTGCTCTCAGGGAAAGCCTTTATATCTAACTTGTCCAGTCCACTCCCGTCGATCTATGAAAACAAAAAAAAGTTTAAAAAATATTATGGGAAATTAAGAATCAGAAATTTTATTCAACAAAATATATAATATACCTTATGCAAGTAAGCCTTATCCCCACATCGCGCAGCACAATACAGGCGATTTAGCACAAAATCATGGATATTTGAATTGAAATCCTTAGAGATTGAAGCGGTGCTACTCAGAGGATTCATTTCAGCTCGAGTGTTGTAAAGGGAAACAGAACTGTGAATCACAGCAGCCAAGTGTAGAGGTCCCAGTACAATCCGATTTGGTTCCATTTCAAGCGTAAATGTAAATTCGGGTAATACTTGTCCTTTGTTCATACTGTAGAGTACACATTCAGTCAACGAGCTCATTGCAGCTAACTGGTTCGTATTAGAGCCCCCAAGCATTGGTACAGAGGTCAGATAGATCATCACATCCCCGGATGTATTCGAAACTGCCAGTAACTGTCCATCCTCTGTCCATAGGCACTTGACTAACGGCCGCAGCCTCCCCTCTTCGTCTTGAACTTCAGTCATACTCAGGGTTATCTTTGGTTCCGACGCTTCATGAACTTGAAGGGTTGCTTGGCCACAACACAACGCTAGCTACATCAGGGGCAAAAAACACACTATTGAAATCTTTTAAGGCTTTCACGAAATTTTCATTGACTTGACATCGTCATTATAAAATTAAATATTCAATTACCCAGCCACGTTTCAAGTTGATGGAGCAATGCCTTAAGATATCTTCCTTGAGTTCACAAAGAACCAACTCGGTGCCAATTTCCTTGTAGTGTGATGAGAGAAGGACCACGAAGCCTCCCATAAATGATACTAAAATATAGCCATCTCCATGCCAGTGATGACTTAGAATGTTCCCGTATCGTCCTTGAAATCCTAATTCCATTGGAGATGCGGAATTGGAATCATCGAATTTCAGTAAGTAGAGAGTTTTCTCTCCGACAATGCAACTGACCTGTGAGAAAAAGTAATTTACTTATTCAATCTATAATCCGAATTTCTCAGCACAACTGATGATTATAATTATATCTTACGGTGTTGTCTGTAGTGGAATTGGGAGAGTGATCTTCTTTGATGTGTCCGAACTGGAGGTCACAAGGCTTTCCTCGGAGTTGCAAGTACCTCAGTAGGTCACCGTCAGTGGAATTCAAACTAACTTGATCATCGATCGTTCCGAAAGCCACGACGTCCTCCTTGGACCATTTAGCGCATATAATCTTCTTCGAGTGCTTTCCAACCACGGGAATTTTCCTAGTTAGGGGTATAAAATGAAACCATGACTTGATCGAGTCAATACATATTTTTACAAGGTTTTGAAACGATATGTACCTTAAACTTTGGTGATTGTACACCATTATGCTGCCCTTTAAGGTTCCTAGGGCAAGGATCTTCCCAACGACTGACCATGAGATTACTGTACCTATTTCCTTGAGGCCTGTCTCAACTTCCTGAAGCTTTCCACTATGAGCTTCCCACAGGATTACGACCCCCGGGGTGTCAACTAGGATAGCCAAGACGTCGCCATCTGAATCCCATTCCAAACCCGTACAATTCCTGCAAATATGTACCAATCGTTCTATTAGCAACGTTCTTATGGTCAATAACTGAAATGCAAATTATTACAGTTTAACTTAATTCGTACGTCGGAATTGAAATCTTCTTGTGCAGTCGTCCTTGCCGGTCGTAGATGAAGACGGAGAAAATTCCTTCGAAACGGAGTGCCAAGAAGTTTCCGGAACCTCTTTGCCAAGCACACATTGCCGGAGCTCCGATCCCCTTCTCATTCTTGATTGTTATCACTTTCTATATTCATAAATAACGAATGATCAATAATAATAGTATGAACGATGATGGAGATGGAGTATAGCATTCAGCATTTAGCACATTATTCATAATTTCAAATTTGAACGCTATAAATTGAATCCCTTGAGATATAGTGTACAGTAACTCGCATGAATCAAATTGTCAATGCATATAAGTCATAACTTCAAACTTGGCATAAAAGTCAAAAGTATTGAATATATGTGATACGGCAAAATCGTACATTCCCAATATTCACATTTGACATTGCACTAATTGCACATTGTACATGCATTATCTAAAATTAAAATCAGATATACTACCTACTACCTACTTACTATACCCCACCACCCAATGTATATTAAAATCAAATAATATGTAATAGTTATCAATTAACTTGAATTAACTCACCTTACAACTGTTGAACGCCATCATGTGCTATGTATGCCGATTATCGCCGATTTGCGATTAATAAATGTGAAATGTGAAATGATTTAAGGCGAAACAGCTAGACTATGGACTAGACCAGAACATGCTTTCGGTTTGACTTACAAACTATGAAATAACTATTGACTATGGTCAACAGGTCAACTTTCAACTTCCAGATAAGGCTACTAACTTTCAAACTTTTATGTAACAACTAATTTATGTCGAATTGGAATATTGGAAATGTTCCCGATGGATTGCCGATTGCAGTACTGTGCCGCTTCAATTTGCAATTGTTTCCGATGTCAAAGCTGATTGTGGATTGTAAACTGCAAAACTGGAATCTACGAGCCCCTTTCGTGTTTCCTGTCAAATATAGAAAATGAAAGAGTTTTGTGATGTGTGATGGGATAGTAGGAAAATAATTGCGTTAATGCGTTTCCATGGTTACCCAACAACAACAAACAGAATTTTACATTCTTTGTGAGCATAATTATTTTGCTCCATTCCTGCATTAACGAACGACGAGGCACTTATCATGATTTATCCTTCATCGTTGGAATCACCTAAGTAATGTCAAATGTTTTAATTAATAATTATTATGAATTGCATTTCTTTAGATGTTTTATTTACATGCAAAAGCTGAAAATATCCGTGCAAGTCTCAAGGTGCCCCAGTTCAACGGTTTTCACCGTTAGCGAGGGCTGGGGTGACTTGGGATTCCCCGTATCATACATAACATGCAACAATTTAGATTAAAGAAATGACGAAGTATGTGAATGGACCATTTCCCACTTCGTTTTTTTCTGTAATTAAAGTTGCAGGGGTCTTCCTTATGATGTTTATATGTCAAAAAGATCATATTTTTTATAGTAGTAAGACATGGTTATTTTATGGACGAATTACATTATTTACATTACCTCAGTCAGTCGGCAGTTCCAATTCCAAGGTTCCAACACGGAGCCAAAATTATTACATTCTGTTCATCCGTGACGTGACGTTGACGTGCTGCAGGCCCCGATTTACTAAGAATTATACAAACATACCAAAACTAGTCTACGGATTGCGATGAATTAGTTGACATGTTCCTGTCGCCTGTTAGCAATTAGCCATTCTCTAACTACTTCCTTCAATGTTTATCATAACCTATTGGGCATTGTATGTTAAATGCAAATGAGATGGTTTTTTGTTGAAGAGATGTGTCAAAGTGCCCCAGTGTGAACAGAGAAACCCGGCCTCAGGAACTCTGAGCCGAAAGTGGGCAGAAGTTGTGGATTGTTGAAGGGAGGTCCATCTGGTGGAGGGTGGATTTGCGGCCATGTTGTCCCATGCCCATTCAGTCTCAGTCCCATGCTCCATTCTCTCTCTACACTCTGTATTGTGCAGAGCTGTTCCTCTTCATTCCCTCGACAGAATCCAGAATTTAATTAATTACAGAACTTAATTAACTGCTTCGCTTTCGAAATGGTGAGGTACTCCAGGGAGCCTGACAATCCGTCAAAGTCATGCAAGGCGAAGGGCTCCAATCTCCGTGTCCACTTCAAGGTATTTAACACTTTTAACTCACTTATTTTTGGCAGCCTTTTTTTCATAACCCGGCATAACTAACCATGAGGACGAGGAGCAACCACCACCAGTAAGTACTGAATGCCTAGTATCAATTAGAGGACCATGAGGTGCAAGGATAGAAGAACAGCATCACACATAATTTGATGTTTAATATTCAATATTCAATAATTTCATAATTGAGATCAAATGGCAAATGAATGTTGTGAACTAACTATTGTCTATAGATGAGGAAGAGTAGAGAGTTAATCAGCCTTATTTTTCATTGTAGAACACACGGGAGACAGCTGCCGCGATCAAGCGAATGCCCCTCCGTCGAGCTATCCGTTACCTCAAAAATGTCACCACCAAGAAAGAGTGTGTTCCATTCCGAAGGTACAACGGCGGAGTTAGCAGATGCGCTCAGGTAAATATTAAGTCTTTTAAAATTAAAATTTTTAAATTCCTACATGCAACATGTGCAATGTCGCAATGTGTGTGTTATGTGACACTTAACTGACTTTTAAATCGGTACAAAGTGCATTTCACATTCCATTCGTTAGTTTGATGTTGCAAGTTTGAATTTGCAGTGGATTTAGAATTCAATGCTGCACCGACAATAAATTCTGAATTGTGAGCTGTTTGATAAAAATGTCTATTTTTTCGGTAATTACAGGCTAAGCAATGGGGATCAACGCAGGGACGGTGGCCACAAAAGTCAGCCGAATTCCTCCTCCAGTTGCTGAAGAATGCCGAGTCCAATGCTGATAACAAGGGCTTAGACGCTGACCGTCTCGTCATCGACCACATCCAGGTTAACCGAGCTCCCAAAATGCGAAGGAGGACTTATCGTGCTCACGGAAGAATCAATCGTAAGCACCTTCAACCATCAATAATTGATAATTCATAGATAAATGCACTGTCCCAGTTCATCGAAGTTACTTACCTGGTTTTATATTTTGATTTAATTCAACAGCATACATGAGCAGCCCCTGCCACATCGAGGTGATTTTGTCAGAGAAAGAAGAAGTTGTTGCCCGAGCCAAGGAGGAAGAACCTGTTAAGAAGAAGGTCTCCAAGAAGAAGCTCAACCGACAGAAGATGATGCAGCGAGGAGAATAATTGGACACGTCGATTTTAAGAATTACTTTGTATTTGACTGGCTGATTCTGAAATAAATCGTCCAGTAATTACTTACACTTGTGTATTACCTCCGCATTGAAATACGTTTTATTTTCTATTCCTCACATTCTTCGGTTTAAAAACACGGAGTTGATTCATCTCTTATTATTTAAAAATTCATTTATTCATCAGAATATAAAATTTAACAATCACATACAATAGCACAGTTGGTACCATAACATAATTGGCAGTAATTTTAAGTTTAATTTGTTTCATGAGTGAGATCATTGTATACATGACAAAAATAGTGACTAATGTAGGTAATTATAAAAATGGGGTTCTCTAAAAATAGTCTATACGGAGGTGGTAAACGTTACCAAGGTAGATGATCATTGAACTGACCACTTGTACTTTTCTGTTTACACAGTACATTAACCATCCCTCTTTCGTCGCCAATTTGAGCATGCAACCGACTAAAACAAACGGTATATGGAGCATCGAGCTCGTTGAACACATTGATCAATGTAGCACTGATTTCATCAAAACAGAGTACAAAATCGGGTAGATTTAGTCCTGCTGCGGTTTTTTCTTCAACAAAAACCTTCAAGTCCATGGGGTTTGTGGTGTAACGCCGGAAGTTTGGCATATGTTCTTCCAAACCCATATCTCCTGGTCCACACGTCATGTATTCAAAATGGGCACTAGGACGGTGCATATATCTTTAAAGATAATCGAAAATCATGTCGAAATTAGTAAATCAAATACCAAGCGCTAATGTACGTTTGTTAGATTGTAAACTTACGTGAACACAGGGACTGCGTAGCAGGACATCATGACCCAAATGTCAGGATTAGGAAGATGAAGCGAGGCAGTATTAATGTAATCAGTAGCAGGCTTAATTGCTCCTTGGTGGAACCCAGAGAAGTATGCGGTGGCAATAAAATGGGCCAAGAAGCACACACCGAGAGTATGTATTAAATTCCTGGAAAAATGTTAAAGTCTATTCAAATCAATCACTAACAATTAAGACAGCTTAATTAGCTCTCCTGTATCTTGTTTTACATACCTTCGATGATATGCCTGTTCTTTCTTAGTTCCAAATCGTTTGTCTATTTTCGAAGCCATCGCGAACATATTTCCAAATACCGAGAACACATATGGAAGCACGGGAAGAAGGAATCGAATTTCTTTATGGCCGATTAGGCTGGTCCAAACCAAAATATATTTATTAGTTCTCTTTTAAAAAAAACTGGTAAAATGTATTGAACTGCTTTTAAAAATAAACTTACCTGAAGCAGAACATAAAGAATATTACGATGATCCATTCCCCTGAATGAAGCTTCATACAGCGTTTAAAATTCACCGCAAGCATGATGAGGTTAGGACCAATTATACTGGGAAGTCCAGAATAGAAATACCACAATGGATGATGTACTCCGAACAGATCACTCTTTCCTTCCAGGAAATTGAACTTAACAAATCGATACCAAGGTAAGGTTGGTCGGCCATACATCTTCCAGTCCAAAAGCGCTACTGCAAGCAGTGTTCCCACCCTACCAATGATTTAATTACAAACATTAAAATGTATTCTATTCAACATAAGCAATTTAGATAGGGATAATACTTTCACTTTGCACTTACCCAAACCAGATACATGCGGGAATTCTATGAAGCACTTTTCGTGGAAAAAAATGTCTGAAAATAGTGTGTGCTTGAGGGATCCAGATCACTAGGGCGGTAGCCCTAATAGCAAAATTAAGTCCTACAACTCCACTAAACGCAGCAATTTGTTCTGTAATTAGGTAAATAAAAAAAATATGGATTTACGGATTACTAGTACTACTTGAATGCTTAATGTGCGATAACTTGAGGACTTGAATTAAAAGTCCACATTAGCACATGCGAGATCCGACAATTAAAAATCCACACTTACCAATCTCAAGAAGATACATCGCAATACAGTTAAGTGACATTTCTGTAGTATTAGTGATTGTACGGGATCCAGTGTAGAACATAAACCAGCAGGTTAAAAGACACATGACGCTCCATTTGGCAGAGCGTAAACCATACTTCTTGCAACAATACAGGAAAAATGCATAGTCTCCAACCGCGCTAACGATCGCTTGAAATAGGCGAGGAGCAATAATCTGTAGAGAGCATTTAAACAATACTGTACTTTACTAATCTTGTTCAAAAGTCAACCATAATAAAATATATTATTTATTAGCGTTTAAAAATGTAAATCCATACGATTAACAGATTAAGTTGTCTATTAACAAAATCAACATACCAGCATATAGGGTGAATCGGCAGCAAAGAATCGTAAAACCCGGAAAATTCCAGATATCAACATAGGGTATATATAACTGCGAAGTCCAACCGTCCATTCCCACGTTAAATGACCCCTCCTATAACATAAAACATTATATTATTATAAACTTTGACCTGATACGCAATCTACTGATTATTTCCTATTTCAGTATTAGTGTAGTTATTCCTTTGCAATTTGTAATATCACGGTTAAATGTATAATTTTTAGTTGTCCTAATTTCGTGATACAGACTCAAGTCTCAAAGCTGCGGGGTACCAGGTACCACTGTACCGGAGCTAAGGTTTGACTTATTTTCTACCAACTATGTTAGCAAACTACAGAGAATCTTATTATCATATGACCCGATCAACTAACAAGGGAAGTTCATCAGAGTGAACTCAAGGAAATGCTTGAAACTTTTATGGTCGTATCTACAACTAATATGGACAATAAAAATCTAAAAATTAGCGGCACTAATCGATGATGACTATGTTTAAAAAATCGACAAATATAAAAAATCATGAAAATTGAGTTTTTGAAATGCTTATAAAACGACGAGTTTTGGTCCGGTTTTCAAAATTTTTCGAGTTTTTGAATGTCAAAAAGTTGTTGTTCAAGAAAAGTAAAAGATTTGAATTTTAAAAAAAATTATTACTTTTTTGGAGTTTTTAAACTTTTTGAGTTCTCTGGAAGTGCTTGAAAAAAAATGATTTTTATTAATATTTTTTTGAAAATTCAAGTCTTGACATTTCCTTAAACTACAACTCTTTGACATTCAATAACTCGAAAAATTTTGAAAATCGGACCAAAACTCGTCGTTTTATGAGCATTTCAAAAACTCAATTTTCATGATTTTTTATATTCGTCGATTTTTTAAACATAGTCAACGTCGATTAGTACCGCTAATTTTTAGATTTTTATTGTCCATATTAGTTGTAGATACGACCATAAAAGTTTCAAGCATTTCCTTGAGTTCACTCTGATGAACTTCCCTTGTAAGCTCACCGCCTGGTTGAGTTGAGGCTCAAAACCAAAATTGTCATTGTTAACTAATAATAACTTAAATTGATATTAAAAATTTACGATAGTTTATGTGAGCTAATAACATTTTCCACGTCCTGTCACCCCTCAGCTTTGAGAAAATTTAGATACATATACAAATCAAATTAGTTTTAGGCAATTCCTCAGTTTCAAGTCATAACCTTTGAACTAATTAATGGTTGCCATACCCATAGGTCAACTTATAAGCAACTTCGGTAGACTGCCAGGCTTCGTCTGGAACAAATTCCGTCGTAACAAGGAATACACTTATGACCCGGTACAAGAAAACTAGAATCAACGTGTTCCGCTGAAAAATTAAATGCAAATTATCATCACAGACACAGCATGTATGCTAATTTCAAATAAGCAACAACTGTACATTCAACATGCGTTTATTACATTTATTAGGCATACCTTGCTTCTCCAAAGTTCGTTAGTTAGCATTTTTTTTCGCCTTGCTTTTCGAGTTGATACGAAGCCGTCGGCGCCATTCCCATTCCTTTCGCTAAATTGATTGTTTAATGACATATAATATACAGCCAATTACATGAAAAATTACTAATTATAAAGCAATGTGTAATAAAGCGTTAAATAAGTAAGTTAATTTGAATATTAATTGGAAGCTAGTTCATTAGTTAGAGGTTCGTCACAAGTTCAAACGTACTGTGGTGATATCCATCGCTCAAGTTCCACCTCGGTCTCCTCGATCGGCAGAGAACCGCGTGAGCCATTCAGCCTATTATTTGTCCCATCGAGCGCATTTGTCGGCCGTCGAGAGCGAGGCATACTGACTTCAGACTTTAAATCGGAAAGGCATAGAAATAGAATTATACAACAATTGATATTTTGATACTAGACACTACACACTAGAATGAATGCAGAATATGGAATAGCTAGTTTCGACAAGGTAGTCGGAACCGACTTTAACATCAGACCAGACCAGATCACAGATCAGACTTGACTTATAACAGTTATAGTTATGATATGCAATATGAACTTTGAAAGTTTGAATTTGGCCATTTTTGGGATATCAAATACAAAATATGAAATTCAAAATTGAAATACAATATCAAATATCAAATATGTATTGAATATTGAATTATACGCAATATATGATATACAATATACAAATACAATTCCAAATTCACAATAAATTGAATACAGAATACACAATGACAATACTGCATACTATTGACTATTGTGACTTGTGACTATGCACTATGTGTGATGTGAGAGTGCTATGTTTGATGTTGTATGCATTACGAATACGAATTGAATTGTGAATTTGGAATTGCAAATTGGAGTGATTACAGACAACAGAATACAGATTATTAATTACCATAATGCAACATTCAACATTCGAAGAATGAACCGGGCCCGAATTTTCTTTGTTCTTTGTTCTTGAACGTCTGACTGTGGACTGATGAGACAGAACTGAACCTCGAGAGTGGAGAGTGTCGACCGTTCACCGTGTACCGATTGTGGATTGTGGATTGATTGAAGACTTTAAAGTTAAGTTTTAATACTTTTGACTTTTGGGGTTGTCAATTCACAATTAATTGCACAAAAAATGGAGATGAAAAATGGCTGGAAAATGAGGGTAGGAGAGAATTTTCAGTGAAAAGAAACACGAAGCGGAAGGAACGAGTTTCGACCGACCTCACACTTCTACTACTCAATCCACAATCATCAATCCAAGAGAATGAGAGAAAATGAAGTGAAATTTTCACAGAGTTCTATTCAGACAATTCAGAGTTGGCAGCTCAAGTATTTTCGAAAGATCAGCTGATGACCCGCCAACCAACACTCCGCCAAAATCAAACTTCCTTCACTAATCCCGATTTAGATTCACGGACAACGAAATTCGCACAATATTTTGATATTTCATATCACATATTCAATATTGGTTTCGATTTCGAAACGTTTCCTCGTCACTCTTGCCATTATTTCTTTCTTCACTTTATCTTACATCTGTTGTGGGTGCTAGGTTTCAGTTTCAAGGAAGGAGATAATTTTCAAGTGAGGGAAATAGAGCCATGTTCAATGTCTGATGTCAAATGTTGAATGTGCAATGTTTGATGTTTCATCATAAACCCTGACTATGGACTATAACACCAAAAACTAATCATCAAACACATAAAAGGAGATATCAATCTTCACTTGGATTTGCTTGATTTGAACGAGCTACATCTGTCAACTGCAAACTGGGAAAATGTCTGGTTTTCGAACGTCTTTTGGGAAGATCTCCCGAGCGCTGAATTGGTTTCCTAAGCATATGAACACAGGTATCTTATTCGTCATTGCACAATTGTGCATTTGATTGGCTTTGACTTTCAGTCATCCGTTTGCCGTTTAGTTTCCAATTCCAACACGCAACATTTCACATTTAATTTATTTGCATTTTAAATTTTCTCTTCATCAGAATTTCATTGTACATCTCTCGGCTATGCAATGCACTTCACACTACTTTGCACTTGCTATATTGCATATTGTAATTGCGATGATTGTGAATTGAATTGGCTTGTTTCACAGCTTACAATTAGAATTAGAATTAGAAGCATATCAAATGACAATAGAGTGTAAAACCCACTGGTATTCGCCACATGTTCAAAGTTGAAACTATGGTTTGGGAAAGGGAAGGCTATGGCTAGAAAAAGAAGGTGGTTGAAAGTAATACTCAAATGTATGTACTTTTTTTGATTATTCAGTAAATGCTGGTTTGTTCCCTATGTGTATAAACCAAGATACCTAGGACAATAGGACATAGAATCACGGCAATCTCATAGTCATAATCCTCCTAAGACGCTTAATTTCAACAGCAGCCTTGCAATCTGATCTTGGCAGATTGCGGCCGGGCTGCTGCCAAGCAAACCGCATTCTTTGTTGCCTTGCGTTCCCTATATCATTGGTTCAGTTCATTAAATTTTGTTTACATTTTAAGGATTAAAACAAATGCAAGCAAAGTTGAGGTCAGTTGACTGCATCCTGGAATTACATGACGCCCGGATTCCATTCAGCGGACGGAATCCCAACTTTTCTCATAATTTAGTCGGAGACAAGCCTCACATTATAATCCTCAACAAATCCGACCTTATAACCAGCCATGCTATGAAAAAGGTAGAGGAAACATATAAGAAAACAGCGAGTCCGAACGTAATCTTCACAAACTGTAAGAATGATCAAGATCCAGGCATAAAAAAGGTAAAGAAATAAACTTAGAATGGTATTTTGGAATGTTGTACATTGTACACATAGTTGCTGCTTAATTAGCTTTCAATGGTTAAATTACTTGATTTTTTTATCTTAGTTGGTGCCACTAATGAAAGATTTGATCGAAAACTCGGATCGTTACCACAGAACGGGAACCAAGGAATATCATGCTATGATTATTGGAATTCCGAATGTAGGAAAGTCATCCTTAATCAATATGCTTAGATCCAAATATCTTCGAAAAGGTATATAAAATATACATTGTTGCATGCAGAATATTACAACATACAGTTGGATTTTTGTTAATTCTTTTCTTTGTTTTTTTAGGAAGAGCCTTAAAGGTTGGCCCATCCGCGGGGGTCACAAAATGTGTCCACGAGAAAGTTAGAGTATCCGAAAATCCTCTTATTTTTCTATTCGACACACCCGGAATCCTTACCCCAAAAATTACAGACAGTGATACTGGAATTAAACTTGCGCTTTGTGGTGAGTTTTCGTTTTTTGAACTGTCGGTTATAAACCACTTATCACAATTACCAATTTGTAAAGCCAAACTCTTGTATTTATAATGGTTTGAACAGGAAACTTACCAGACCATAGCGTCGGAGAAATGCTTATTGCAGATTTTGTGCTTTTCACATTGAATCAAATGAAAAACTACAAGTACGTGAAGTTTTTTGGTCTTGATGGGCCAAATGATTGTATAACAACCGTTCTTACCAAAGGATCAATTCACCACAATTACTTGTCCAAAACTCGATCCCAAGATACAAGTAAATTTTAAATATCTGAACCATTTGTACTAAACTACTAACTCATAATAAGTCATATACTTCTTATACTTCATGAGTTTTGGTATCATTTAATTTCAGACGAGTATCAATACAAGCCTAATTTTGATAAGATCTCCAAAATATTCATCGAGAAGTTTCGAAGTGGTGACTTTGGAAAAATCGTTTTGGATGAGATTGAAGCCGGTGCTGAATATGAACAAGCCTTTCATCATTTTGACCTCACGCCAAATGAGAAGTTTGTAAGTAGCAGTAGTATAAGTAGTGCGTAGGGACTTGTTAAAAATATCATATCATTTATCTCCGTAATTTTATTTTTGTCGCAATACGTATCGTTTGTTAGTGAAATTTACAAGATAATTCAATCCAAGTGATCAAATAATTTCCCATCTTACTAGTACATTATTCTTTAACATATTATCTATTCTAATTTACTTCCTAAATATGTCATTTTAAATGCGAACGAGTTTTTATAGAGACGTCTATAATATGTTATGTTAACAAATATACAAAGACAAGTTTAAGTGTAACATGCTCATTTATATGTATAAATACAATAGACTGTCCAAAAAAGAAACATAACTTTCGTACAAGATTTGGTAGAGTGCTTAAAGTATTTAACAAGGCCTATCCTGACAATGCATCTCCATCAATGTTTTGAACAGACTAACAATAGTGGTTGGGACTTTTGTTGAAGGTGTTATGTTTTGGGTCGTGCACTTAAATATTGACCTAATCACATTCTGAAGGGCTCCTTCATCTTATGTAATCCATTGTTATGGTTTTGTGAGAAGTCAGGTAGTAGACATCTGTTAGAGCTCCTTTACCTGAGCCCAAGTCAAGTCTGTTGATGGATTTGGCTAGAAGAGAGACAAGGAGATTATTCATGTAATCCGTCCCATCCGTTTTTATAGGATTTTAATGGTTTCTAAAGAAGTTGTGATGATGGCTGTCGCTGTCGTGGTGGTTCACCCTTGATTCTTAATCTTCCTGGCTTGAGTGAATGAGGAGCAGGACAGACAGAGGATTTATGAATAAATAAGAGTGTCTAGCCTGTCAACTAATAATGAGGATGCATACTCGGTAGTATTGTAGTGGTAGTAGCTTGGGACACGTGTTTGTTAAGACTAAATAAGTGCTAATTCACAATAGTTCTGTACTATTAATTATTAAGAATTTTAATATAATATCAAGGGGTGGATCACTGGTTTGTTAGTCCCGGATTCGAGACTCGACAGCCTCCTTGCTGTCCACTTCGACGTCCACCTTGTTTCCTTCGTTTCCTTCGACCTGATCGTTCCGTCGTCCTATTACCCTCACTCTCCTTACCACCGGTTGCCACCACTGACATGGGTAATGGATTCGAACAGTCCATGCTTCTGAATGTTCGGATCGCATTCTTTAACACCTGCATCAAACATAATTCATAATCATTACCAATACAAGGACTTGATTCCTAATTGCTAGTAATTGCTTTTCCTGAAAACACATTAGGGCACGTAGAACCAATAATGCATATTTGGAGTTTGATAATTATTAGCCTTTTTTAGGAAAAATCCTCTACCTTATCGTTTCCATTCCATGGCATGACGAAGGTAATTAAATTTCCATCGTCGCTTCTAGATCCCATAACAATATAAGGAACACCAGGACGAATTTTGGATGTGCAACAATTATCGTTTTTGGCAAGACTCAGAGACCGGAATTCTCGACCCTTTCGACTGACCTCACGGGGCTTAAACCATCGTCCCCTTCGGAACTCAACGGACGAGCCTCGGAAACGCTTGAATTTTGCTCGGAAAACTGTACAATTAAAAACGGGTGTTAGGAATTTAAATAAACCCATTATCCTCTAGGGTTTAGTAGGATGCAAAAAAATCCTTACCGAAATCGGATCGACAGAAATGATCCACAATATTCTCGCAAGTATGTGCTTGGTTACAGGAGGGACAGTCGGGATCGTCTGCAAATTTACCAAATTCATGCTTACAAAACCTGAACAAATCTTCGATTTTATTTCTACCATTGGCATCTATCCACATACCTTCATGTTTTTCCGAGGAATTAGCAGCACCAGGTTTAATGCAGAGATCATGATCTTCGGGGAACTGGTCACATTTGAGCATCGTTGGCCAAGGGTAGTTATAAGCAAGCATTCGAGGCTCACATTTCGCCTGAACTCCCTAAAAAAATCAGCAAAATTAGCTTGAATATTTTAAGGTATTCATGCGAAAACTATAACATTTTTAAATCTCTTACTTGACAAAGGGATCTACAAGGATAAATAGGTCGATCGAGACAAATGGGGCTGAAGAGGGAACACAGGAATAGCTGAGTGTCGGGATGACACTGGAGACCCAACAGGGGCACCCATGACCTCGCCTAGAACCATACAAAATCAACAGATCATGAGTACAAAATATTCAATAAAACTGTCAATCTTTACTTGTTGGGAATCAAGAAAAGCTGAAATTATTCGATGATACATCATTTGTACTAAAAAAAATTAAAACGAAGCCCATCAAAATATTAAAGCCCTTCAGTGGTTGCCATTCAGGACGGAGAATTGAGATTTATTGCCTCTCTGGTCGTAAAAATAATACAAGAGCTGATTATGAGCTAAACGGCTAAACTGATGAGGTTGTCCTGATAGTATACATTTGAGGATGGGGCTATAAATAAAATCAGGATAGATCCTCATGTAATAATCACGTCTTTATAATATTTCCCCTGAAGTGTGAAGTGTAAAAGTAAATTCATTTCATGGACTTCTCTCCAAGATGTCAAGAGATGAAGGAACAAGTCTGCATGCAGTTCCGTCTGCAGTTTCTCTACCATTTCTAATCAAGTGCATTGAAAATAGTTTTATGGTTCAAGTCCTGACACTTTGGGAGCCAGAATGCCATAAGCCACACCACCACCACCACTACAAGACTACAATCATCGTCTTATGCATATCATCCATCACATCCTCCTATTTATTTATTGCATTTTGTCAGCTTAAGTTTGATCCTACTACTCAGCAAATATAGACTTTTCAGACACCCACGCTCGTACGAAAGGGCCGTACCAGGGGCCAGGGATAGAGTTCTTCGACGTCGTCAACGCTTCATGAAAATCCGAGGAAATTCATCAGAAAATCTACCCTCGGCTCTGCACAAGTCAAGAGTTGAAGATGTTTTAATGAAATCTTGTCAGTCACTGTCAGCATTCCTAAAATGGCTTTCAAAAGTCATAAGGAAGTGAGGGCCAGATCAGTTCAGCTTTTGAGTAATAATAAGTTCTGCATCTCCGACTTTTCCTCTAGATTCCATATGACGCAGAGCAGTAAAATCGTTAAAAAATTACAGAGTCCTTGACGAAGTGCAAAGGAACGATTTTTGCGGGCTTATCAATGCCTTATCTCGCATATTAATATTATTAATATCATAATCGTCTCGGCTGGATTTGCTTTCATTTCATGGTAAATTAAAGAATTGGGGGTTGGTAATGGTAAATAGAAGGACATGGTAGTTTAAACGGCAAGGGACTTTTACGAGCAATTTATTAGTCTGTGGGAATTGGGAGTCAAGATGTAACTGGTAAGGAGAGGTGACAAGTTAATCTAAAATATTGAATGCAATCTCGCAGTCGTGTTTATGACTCTAATGGGTCAATTCCTCTGATAACTTGGGGAGGCAAGATGACAGTTTTTGCCATGACTCTGCTCCCTTGTTGCAATGAACTCTAATTGGACAAAACTTGGTCTCAGCGTTCCAGTAGCAATTGCTTTTGCACGAGCATGAATGAGCAAAAACAATCAAGTGTTTCGTATATGTCTTTAAATGACGCTTTAACATAATTTTTGCAATTGTCAGGGATTTAAACTGATATCAAAGATATTACCCCTTGACCCTATCAAAGGCTGTACAAATCATGTTATAAATCCATACGTCATCGACTGATTAATTGATTATGTACCTTTTTTACCTGCCTTGGCCGCGAGCTCTGGATTCTCTTGTAATTGACCGTTTAAAACGCATACCATTATACATAATGCTAAGATCGGTGGCTTACATGATAAACGGCTTCCTGAAGGGAGTCATGTCCCAGTAAGTTCGGGATCATCATCTTATTGTATCCGATATTTCGGCAGAGGGAAAAGTTCTGGGGAATGTTGAGACAAGTGAACCCATTTCCATAAGTAGAGGAGGAGGGGGCCCTACTGAAGTCCCACTCTTCGGCGGTGCCCCCGGTGCCAGGGTTCACAACCCCGGTTCCCCCAGTCCCCCCTGTGAAGAAGGAGTGGCTCAACTGAAGGTCCAACAGGGCTAATACTAATGAGACTACCAGCGTTTGGCAGACGCTTCGATCCATCATCAATCTATTCCTTAGAAGTAATTATCACAATCCCCCGGCTCACTTAATTTTAATCTACGCTTTCCTATTATGGACAGAACCGATAACTCGAGCACCGCATCCGAGAGTCAGGAATGCATTCTGTCTTCGCGACTGGGGGGGAATGGTCACTTGTCCACTACGATCACGAACCTTCACAAATCCTCGGATTTTTTTTGGGAAAGGTGAGACTTAATCGGTTCTGGCTTCCATGAAATCCTTGGTAATACTGCAGACTGCAGACTTTGCTGAAGTAAGGGCTTTTTTATAAGTAAACTCGTAGAGGCTTAGGATGTCTGTCCAAGAAGATCTGGAATTGAACTGACTGGTTGGAACAGAAGGAAAGCTCCTTTTTACTCCTGACTTTCGACTTGTCAACTCGAAGACTGAAATCAGAGGAATAGGACTGACTCTCCGTACACACTTTTACTCCAAGAACTTTTATTAGTACTCTCTCTCCGGTTAATGCTTATCTAATATTTATTACTTGTCCTACTATCAACCATTGACCATTATTATGCACCACTACCACCAACCACCACTGCTTTTATTCCTAAAAGTCATATAGGAACATTATAGTTACAATCTACATATCTAAACTTCCAAAAGTACAGGCTTTTTATGGCCACACACCTCCAAGGCATCTGCCCACGTCTCACTTGTCATAATTAATTATTCCTTGAACGAGAGGCCCTTTGGATGTAAGGGACCCTATCTTTTAGACCTTGTCAAGACTTGCATTTCCTTCAAAATATTGGTATTATTATTATGTCTGGTTACTTTATTGGACAGGTTGGACGGAACTCCAGCATCCGGATTCGTTGAAAACCGATTATATCCGGTAGATAGGTTTTTGTAATTTTTCAAAACTGCTTTTTATTTGATGTGATAGATAGGCGTTATTAAATAGGAGGTGTATCTCTTTATTGTTGGTTTAATTAAATAATTATCCAGTTACTAATTACAGAAGGGGCAATTTGGAACTAAAATAACGTGGGGTTGGCATTCATAGTTCCAATCTTATTTTATGATGTGATAAAGGACATTTATATTTTTGGATTTTTTGGTTCATTTAACAGCTAAATTCCATACTAGGTTTAAAACTAAAATCCGAAGTATTGATCGATTTTCCCAAGGCGTGTCATCCCATGGGGCTTTAATATTCATTGAAAATCCTGGACATAATTACTCCTTAGCCCCTAGCCCGAAACCTCATTCTAAATGTTTTAATCCTCGTTAGAATTCTGATTTTAAAAAGGAATAAAGTCCATGCTAATGCATATGAATTTTTGACAGCAGAATAATCTGATTAAGATTGATTAGGTTCTACATTAAGCTTTGTATTCATAGAACTGGATTAGGACAATTATATTATTAAGCGTATGTATTCAGAAGCTACCCGATATTCGCAAAGTACCCCTTTAAACACGTTTGCCAACTCTATATCCCTTTCCATCAACTAAAACTAGAAAACAAAACATAAACCCTTCGAGGAATTGCTATAAAGCTCCGATTCCGTAGTTAATGACCATGTTATTTTTGATTCAACTGCTAATAACCATCGATCCCCGACATGTCTCAAATGATCAAATCATTCCAATTCTTCAAACTAATGAACGCAATAAAAATATTGGTACAACTGGGAAATCTGAGACTTAAAATAATTCCCTAGTTCATGTTCATTATCCATTCTCATAAAAGCTGACGAAGGGTTGTTTGCCATGATGTTATTCGATCCTTATACGAAACACAGGCTTGCTTATCGTTCCCTGTTACATCTCTGATAGTGTTTTATAGAATAAAACACGAATTTAAATTATGAATCTTATTCCACATCTTGATAGAGAGGGTAAGGTAGTGGTGATTATAAATGTTTAAACAGAGTACTAATAGTGTTGGCAATAAGTCAGTTTGAGTTTGTTTGAATAATAAAGGGAAATAGTGTGAGAATAAATGAGGTGTCAAGTAAGGGTGTCTGAATCCGTATTTCCCTACGGGCAACCCTCTCCACTCTGTCCATCAGCCCGTAATAATTCATTATGTACAAAATAGAGGAGGAAGGAGACTGTTAATATTTTAACATTTAAACATGAGATGACATAAGAACTAATCCTTCTTCACCTGTCACCTCACTCCAGTCAAAATATCAACTGCTTAAAGTCTACATTATTAACCCTCGGGTAGCCCTCTTTCCTAGGCACGATCTTTAAAATGCTTAAAGCAGGCTAGACGCATAGCCCCACACGTCTATACATCCAGGCCCCACCTCATTCCTCGACGAGATGCAGTTGCACCCTTCCAGAACAAATAATCAGCAGAGATCCCTACTGCTTCCGTTAAATTATATCCATCTCCATATATATATTTTAAAGGAAGGGGGACAGGGTCCAGTAATAATGGCAAGTTTTTGACCTCTGCTCAAAGGTCACTTTTGACCCGGGCAGAGAGTGTTGCAAGGGTTAGCAGTCGTAATAGGGTAATTGACAGGATTTGTGGATGTTCCTCTGGAGAGATCACAAATTGAAATGATTATCCTACAACATGACAGCTATTATAAACATCACACTTTTCTAAGTAAACTTGACTTGATAACTTTTCGTCATCCCTTATCCATAAAGAGATTGGGTTATATAGAGTGCCATTGAAGAGTACTTGTCCCTCTTAAGTCCTCTCCTCTCAAGAGACCTGTATAGCTGTTTAAAATTTTAATCTAAGGCCCTCCTCACAACTATTTCAAGGGCCTGAGAAATCATGCTGGAGTTGAGAACGATTATGATTCTATGATCTGAAATGGTTGACAGAATGAGGGAATATAATAAATTAGTAAGTACTCCTCGTAGTTTTGTAGTAAGTTTCGAAAAGTTTGGCCAGCACATAAAAGCTAGGTGTATTAGAGGCTAGGGACTCGCTGGGAATAAGAGTCACACTGCAGGGGCTCCCAGACTTGTCTCCGTCCAGTCATCCCTTCATATCTACTCCAATTAATCACATCGCATATATATAATCCGGACGAAGGATCTGTAGATACGAACTCTGATCTTTCATACTATTACGAGTTTAAACTGCTAGGATTGCTTGCTAGCTATCGAGTTGAAGCTCTTTAATACTTTGACCAAGAAACTGTTCTGCTGGAGAGGAAGCTAGTTTATTATTAAAGGGTGAGACTCTTTAATGGGTTCATTCGGTCCGTCGGTCTGTCCGTTTGCATTGCAAGTCTCGAATGGTTGAATATTATGAAATTAATTTTTTGGGAAGCGAGTAATGATCTTACAGCAAAGATTAAGCTCGTTTAAGGGCCGTGTAGGTCAAAGGGCTCACTTTTTCCCAATAGCAACTTTTAATATCTAATATAGCTTTGCTCTATGGTTGGGGCAATGTGAGATTCCTGTACAAGACGACTCCAATGTATCGGGCAACGGCGTTAATTGTTATTGGACGTCTGTTGGTTTCACCCTTTGTTGATGTGCGTTTGCAAGGGTTTATTGAATATTGGGCCTTTGCTGGTGTATGAAGAAGGGGATGAAGTTAGTTGGAGGCAGATGGGCCATCATAAATCAGACAGATGGAGAGGAGAGAGAAGTGTCAGTCCTCCGGTTCTGAAGAGGAGAGACAGTCTGATGAGATCGGAGGTGGTCTCCTTGGCCACTCGCCACATGTCAACCTCTCATCAGAATCACACTTCAATCACACGACCATAATCCTCTCCACCTGTCCAGCAATAAGGACCTACACTTACTACAGCCAAACTACCAGCATTTACTATAAATACTAATCCACCTGCATCCACTTAAAACCATTTAAAAACTAACAATACCAACACTCATCTCCACTTTAAAACACTTTGCATGGGCTACTATCAAGTATTATATAATTGGAGGCACGTACCTTATTAGGACTATTTTTAAACCCTGTCCTGGCAATTAACTGATTAATTTTAATCCTAACACATTCTACGTAAATTAAGACTTATGCCTTACAAATAAATAATAAATAGGATATGCTCAATCGAGATTACCATTTGAATAGGATGGATTAAATAAATGGTGGAAAACTGGAAGGTGTAGAATATTGGGTTGTACAAAATTTTTACTTCGTCATTAAACTTTTAGATTACGTATGACATACTTAAAATGCTTCATTTTATCAGTTGAAACCATCTTATTTTATGTCCATCGATCACATCTTCCTTTAAATTTTATAAGTTACATTTCATTTAATTAACAACTTATTCACCGTGGCAGGTTTCAACTATTTGGTTTCATAAGTGGCGACGACAAGCACAAGATTGTACTTAATTATACACTGATAGTTGTTGTTACATCAAAAAATAAATAAACACTCCGGACTCTCCGTTGTAGGGACCCATCAGGGTTAAATAAGGTTATAGTGTAATTGATTAAGGATACCCGAGAAGTTTCGTATTTTCTATTAAATCTTGAGCTGTTCCGTCTGGGCCAGCCCTTTCTCAGTCATGTAATATCGTCAAGTTGCGGAGGCTTTCCATAAAACTAACCGAGAAAAATACATAGACAAGCGAACGGTTTCTTCAAGAGATCACTGACCTGACCACACTAACATCTAGTTGCGATGTGACGATGTGAGTTTCTATCGCTTGTCCCGAATTGTCATCAATTCACAAAATCCTGCCTAGATTTAATATTTAATAGAGTATGAGATGATATAAGACGCACTGAATAGAATTGATTATCAACTGCTCCTGGAACAGAGCTTATTATTTGTAGTAGTAGGCAGTAGGCCTTATTCTAAAGGTCATTTGTGATAGCGAGGGACATCATGCATGTAATAAACTGTATTGTTTAAGTCAAACTATTTACAATTGAACTCAATGGAGGTCAGGGTCAACAATTACTAATTATTACATTATAAACGACAAAAACGGTATCGATTCGATGTAGTTAATGGAAAGCCTCTTGTACGTATAAGTTAGCTATATTCAAGGGACTCTGTATTATACAATTTTAATTTAATTTGATTGATGGTCAAATGTTGGATTTGCATTAAATACCTATTGGATTGACTGAACCTTAGCTTATATTTTATATCTAGGTATGTCAATATACTAAAAACTAAAACCATTTGCACTTTGAGTTTAAATACATTTCGATTCTGCTACGCAATGCACCGACTCGACCAGGATGATTCAAGTATATACCTATTTACTTTAATATACTATTAAAGATCTCGACCGGGGTTGCACAGTTTAAATACAATAAGTCAGACTCAGATTACTAAGCTGTCTTCGTTTAACCCTAATGCAGTTTAAACTGCTTATCCACCCTAACCTGACTGACCGTGCGATTCTGTCGCATCCAGGATATTAAAAATTCAAATACTCGGCTTTTTCAAATATATTTGACTCAATGATTCGGTCGGAATTTACGCACTGATGTTATGAATTGACATAAGTAAAATGAACAGATTTTCAACCATTTTTTATGCGATTTTAATATGGGTAAAATCGTATACCGATAATAAACATAATCATATACGACATCTATCTTTGTATATTATCATGGCTAAGATCTAAATGTATTTTTTAACAAATTCGAAAGATATGCTGACTTCAAAAGAATGTTTTTTATGATTGTAAATCGAACAAGTGTCAACTATCAATTGTTAGGCGGTCGGAAAAAAGTTTAAATGTTGAACGTCAGGAGACAAGATCTCGTACTATTGCATGATGAACATATTGCGAACATTATGGATAATAATGGATAGTAAACTATATGTAATCGACATCAAAAAACTCTTGACAGGTAGTGTTGTCCTATTGATTCTTGCTTAGTACCCCTTCGATAAAATATCTACATTCAATTCATTAAACTCAAAAAGGTGGCAATGGCAATTTAAATTACGAACGGTTCTTATTAGTGAAAGACAGTTGGGGGATGGCAGACGAACTTGGTAGCCACGTTATCAAAAATAGTGGCGCCCAAAGTAATAGCTAATTAAATTGACTGACCCAGGTATATAATTATGCTATTTTGACGAGTTAGTATTGTCCCGAGTTCGGGAGGGTCAAACGGCTGAGACGGTCACATTAATCCCCAGGTTACCGTTTTCAGCAAAGAGTTGGGCTATCGAGGTGTCAAAGACCAAACAATCCGAATTTAGGATAGATGCGGCTATGCCTTCGTGAATTGATGGTGGTGTAGCTTCCCATGTCATACGCCGTTGATGGCCATTCAGCTCCAGTCTGTAAGCGAATTTGTCCGCCTGCTTTCGTGAGCCAATAAGTTGGACGATCGCGTAGAATTGTTGGCCCTCATTTTTATCTTGTTTCTCCAGAACCAACATAAAATGATGTCCAAAACAGGACTGCATCATGACCCAATCAACAGCACCAGGTAAGTTAATATCCGTCGCCAAGAACACGATATCTTCTCCTGTACAAAATAATCCACAAAATTAATAACTCACCTATACGTAATACGTATTCAGGTAATTCAGGGTCCCAACGAATTTTACAATAATAGATATCCCCATATAAATTACGTATGCGAAGCCTAAGTATACTTGAAAGCTTAAGTTAAGTTAATACAGATATTAACATATTAAACAACACTACTACGACGACTTACCTTGAAGCGTTGTTATGGACTTATGATTCACCATTAGATGGGGCATGACCTGTTCAAGCGATCCTTGCCACTTACAAGACGCTCCAGGGCAAGGGCAGTTGTAAGGTCTGTATTCACAAACTTCTTCATGCTCCGTTTTCTCCGTGTGGATATACAGACTTATGCATCCGTTAGAATTGTATTTGCAAGGGAAGAACACAGTATTGGCAACTTTTTCCATTGCCAGATTGCGAATATTTCCTGCAACAATTCCAAATGTAACTATGATTACACACTTTGTGCAACACATTAACACATATTTAGCCTTAGCATTCATGGACAGAATATTGATGGCATGAAACCACCGCTGCTGGGAGACCTTTCCACTTATCGTTATCGTTACCACAAATGAAAATCATAATAATATTTGTTGATCAAACGTCGATGAAAATTATTTCAATTATTTTGGATTACCAAGAGGTCCACGACATGTTGGACAGCAAGTGAGTTTGGGCCGGCATATTGAACAGACTAGATGGCCAGATTGGCATTGAAAAATTGGTGGAAGGACATAATCGAAGCATACTGGGCATTCGAAGAAACTGGCCAAGTCAGTGGAAGGGGCCGCAGTCCCCGTTAATATCCGTCGCTTGGAGTGCGGCTGACTGGCCGATGAGCCATTTCCAGAACTCATCCTCGGCTCATTCAATTCGAACTGAAAAATGGAAGAAAAAATCAGGTAAACGTTAAAACACAATAGAATTCGAATTGTTGAATAAAAATGTAAATTTTTTTTGCATCATAATAGTTTCGCGTACTTAAACTCCTATTCCGTTCATTGTTTTGTAATGCAAAAACACAATAACTTACTCAATAACAAATTAGCAATTAGGAAACTAAGAATGCTTGAATTGAACTAAGTGATGGGAAAAGGTGTTGTAATTTGTACAACTCGCTCGCACATGTGAAATGGTAACAGCTATTTCATTTTAGTCTATCACATCGTCGGGTTCTACTTGTTTGTACATATTCAACATTGCATATTATGTCGAGATAATTTATTATCATTTTACATTTAAAATTGCTGATGGTATCCAATCGAAAATTTAAAATTCAAGATCGTTCATAATACCTTTTACTTCTCAAAGATGAAGACTGATTTTGGTATCAGAGAGAAGTGATTGGATTGTTGATTGTGCGTGTGTATCTGCGCTGGCAACCGGAGCTGTTGTGAATGCAGGCACAGGTCACAGGTCAAGTCGAGATTCACGACAGGTGACAGGTCGGCAAATCCTGTATTCCAATCCCGATGTGCGACGGTCGATTGGTTTCTTCTCTGATTGCTGATTGTGCAGTGAATGGAATGGACCCGAATTGCTTCAGAATTTGGACCTCCAAGAAAGAGTTCTTACTCGAGATGTCCGCTCTCTGTTATCATTGTTATCGATATAGATTATCAATTATGAATTATTACAGTAAATGCAGAATGTTGATGTTGACTGTTGACTGTGCAATGCACAATATTAGCAATTCGGTACTTGTGAATTTCAAATTTTTGACTTGAGATATGCAATTCAATATTGAATATTATAAATTCGTATAAATTCAAAATTACAAATTAAGTAACAGTGTAATTATCTCGATAAATCTTACAAAATGAATAGAACTAGTGACTGACAGAGAGAGGCAGTCCGTCCGTGATCAGCAAATGGTAAGAAAGAGGTGGAGGAGAGGGGACAAGACAGATAATTTTTAATGATGAATACAATATTATCAGCTGCTACTTTCTGCAATTCCCCTGCTGCTCTGTGCTGATGCTGGCGTTCTATCTTTCTGAATTAAAAGGACTGTTTTGCCATGTTCAATATTATGATATTGGAGATGTAGTGGTGGTGGTGGTCAGTGGTGGTGGTTGTTGTGCACAGAACAAGTGAAAGGAACCTTTTCAATTTAAAGAACCTGAGAGGAGTAGTACTATACTGCTGTGATCCTGACGACGTGCGGAGGAGAATGCAGGTGGTTTTGCATTTCCCACTTCCTCCTCTCTGCCTGCCAGGCTGCCTCGACAAAAACCCAAGAGGTTGAGGATTTTCAGGCATTTAAATTTTAAATGTAAATGTAGATAACCGATGATAACGATATTATGTTTTAGGGCACGGATGGATGGGTTTATTTACCAATTATGATGATGAATTAATGAATCATTGGCAATTTATACTTAAATTTTAAAATAAATAATTGATAATTTAAAGTTACTGCATACTCCATTGCATACTGTTACTATAGTCATGTTCGATGTTCAAAACGCTACGAAAAAGAAAGCATCAAGATCCGAGCAAAATCAATGTAACAAGACTTGGATTCGATTCAGAACAATCAGAACTATCAGAACGCATTGAGCCTCCGCCTAGGCCAACGCAACGCTTCGTGTTAAATGCAAACTCTCTAGTCTCTATCCCGAAATTGATAAAAAATTGTTTTAAATCGGTGGGGTTTGACAGAATGTTCAGAGATGAAAAGAAAAGTGACAAATATATGCAAAACTGCAATACTCCATTCCACATTCATGTGTTTACAATGAAAACTCTTCTTCGAGTACACTAAAATTTATAATGCACATAAATTCATAAAAAAATTACAAAATCGTTGCTTTTACCAGTTTTACCCCGTCACCGCACCCGGTGGAATAAAAAAGATAAATATTCGAATTTATTTAAAAGTACATTTTTAACTCTTAGCATAGCGCACTTACAGGGCCCGATAGGTCATTATATCGACTTATTGTTAGTTTTGTTTAATCGTAAAAGCTATTTAATAATAGACAACACGTTTTTCAACCCTTTTTTAAAATTTTATTTAAGTAAAGATGGTAATTTTTTAAAAAAATCTCAAAAAATGCAAATATTGTTCTCTTGAAAGGCTTTCTTGACATTTCTATTCCATTATTTTATTAAAAACGAGATTCTTAAATGTCTTTGAAAAGCAATCTTTTGACATTTAAAAAACTATAGGATGATTTTGTCCTGGACTACAACTACAACGTCAGCCTACTTGGAAAAGGCTACTTCCACTAATTTCCCTTCCGCGTGGATAAGAAAAAGTACAAGTCAGCAGCAAAAAGACTGTCCCGAACTTCCGGTTTATCATGAATAATAAGACCGATTGTACTAAAGTTCATATATTTCAGGCTAGGAAATGCAATTTGATTATGTATGCTTAAAAATTGAATAAAAACGTCATTTAAAGTCATTCTATTTCTGAAATGAACTTTGTCTCTTCATCCTAGGAATTAATTACAAACACTTATCGCAGTTGCTGGTTCAACTACTACAAATAAATAAATTGTCTATGTTTTAATTCTGTTTTGTTTCCTCAGGAGGTTTTTCCTGGACCAACTGACTCATCAACGCTTGTGTCAATCCTAGTATCATATTTATTGACAGGGTAATAAATTATCATACCGAACTGGTCAGAAATTAAAATTAAAATCTTCGACTGTACGGTGACTGATCTCTGTATAAACAAAACTGAGAGATTAGGAGGGTCAAGATGACATTTATTGTCAAGTCATCAGCATTCAGCATCAAATAAATGCACATAAATATTATCAATATACAATATATCCTCTCAAACTTTTTTATAGTCTTCATACAAGATGTTATCTTAAGTTATGCCGATGGATGTAAATAAATGCAACTGACTTTTATAGTTATTTATACGTAATGCCACCCTAACCGCCTTTGTTTAATGTTCCATCGCTTAAATTAGGGTATATAAAGCTTCCTGTTGTGTCACAAGGGTCCATAGATTAATTCAATTTCTTAAAATAAAATGTTTGACGTCGAGGGCAAATGTTTGATTGTTCGATAACAACTTTTCGAAGCGTCAGCCATAAAAGCTGCCCATATAAAAGCCGGTCATGTTGGGTCTTGGGTCTAGTAAGCTGTCGAAAGTCAAAATTGGTCAACGATCGGATATAATTCGCAGGCTCTAATTACATCAACGAGAACGAGGCTACGACTTAGCACATAACAGAGGATTTAAAAATGGTTCTTCGTAGAACCCTGTCCGTTTTGCAAGCGGTAGCTGTTCCATTGATATTGAGTCTCCTCAACGATGAGCCTGGGCAATTACAAGGTAAGTTCGGGTTATATTTTTTTATGAATCGAATGGCACCTATATTCTAGATTGAATTAGTCAAATCTGGACTCTATTGCCCCAGAAGTTAATTTTTGTTGAGGCAAAAAAATTATTGTAATTAACAAAACATTCTTATATGACCGGGTTTGTGATTGAAGTCCAACAGGAGTAAGCGCATTAAAATACACCTTAGTTGTTTTGTTAATTATTGGTTATTTCAATATTTTCAATTCTAATTTTGTAAAACACATACAAATTTCCATTGAAAATATATTATGGCAATCGCAACTTGAATGAAACCGTTTTTATAGGTTTTCTTCTTTGCTTTATTCACAAAGAAAATCATATTTACAAGTTTGAAATGAAATCCCTTTAAAACACACATGACAAGAATAAGTATTGGTATTGCGTATTGTATAAAGATATAAAATAACCGTAGTTAATTTCTGGAAAATAAAATGTTTTCAGATGACGCGAGAAGTTCCAACAAAGTCGCTACACGACGGGTATCCAATGTAGGAAGGCAAAAGCTGGGGTTTATTAAAACGCAACAAGATAATCCTGACAACATTCGGTTTATCCTCTACCCCAATCCCCAGTAAGGTTTTAATTGCTAAATAACTAAATTACTCTTTCATGGATGAAATTTATTTAATTATCGCAACTATTATTATTTATTGAATCAAAACTTCCTCGTAGTTACAGTGTAGGTTGTTATGTTTTGATTATTAAAGTAAAAAAAAAACACCTAAATTAGTTCCCACCCAATGTGTTTCCACCCCAGTATAAATCATTCTTGAAATCTTGTCAAATGTGTCGCCTATGCGTGAGCTACTGTTTTAAAGAATAATTTTAAGGTTAATTCTCTCATCTCTGTAATCCTGCTCAAATGTCAAATGTAGGGATGTAAATGAATACGAGGAGCTGAAATTCGAAGACATTGATTCCCTTAATACATCACGGTTCCAGAAGAATTGCACCACGAAATTCATCGTTCATGGATTCATTCAGAATCTTAATGCCGAATTCCCTCAGAATGTCAAAAATGGTAATAAAATCTCGGGAATATTTTGTACCCCTTTCAATTTCACGTTTCAATTGTAGCAGAAATCATAAATATGTGTCAATTTTGATCTTTCAGCATATCTGAAGCGAATGAGAAGAACTGGAGAGTGTTTCAACATCGTGGTTGTCGACTGGGGGAAATTGGCGTATGAAATCCAAAGCGGAATTCCAGTCTATACAAGAGCTGTTAGAAATGTTGAGCCTACTGGTGAACGGATTGCGGACTTCATTTCATTTCTCATGGCCAATGGCTACGTAAATGGCTTGGACCAGATTCATCTGATCGGACAGTCCCTTGGGGCTCATGTTGTTGGTCAGTGCGGGCGTTCGCTTTTCGACAAATATAAAGTGCGAGTTGCAAGACTTACAGGTTAGTTCCGAAATTCATAAAACCGTTCATCGTTTATCGTTCCTAAACATTTGATTTTGGTAGAAGAATAATTAGTATCTAAATTTTGAATAGTTTTAACAACTAACAAAATGTTTATCCTCCAGCGTTGCAATTAGCTCCCAAATTCGAATGAACTAGCCCAATATCCAGAATAATCGTCCCCACCTTATTGAATCAGCCCCCTCTTCTAATAGAGTTGCCCCCTCAATTAGAATTTGCCAATTACATTTACGAAGTATTACAGACATGGGGGTCTCATATCATAACTAGCTTTATTAATTCCTAAATTATTTTTATTTGTTTTTAAGGGTTGGATCCAGCCGGTCCAATGTTTTACATTGGCATTTTTGGAAGGAAGTTGGACACATGGGACGCAGAGTTTGTGGACGTATACCATTGTAACCCCGGGGGTTATGGAATTGACCAATCTGTTGGAGACATCCAATTCTACCCCAATCTTCCGGCTTTACATCTTGGCCGAATGCAGCCCCAGTGTAAGAAATTCCGGAAAGTGCTAGAGTCCCCGGATATGTGCAGTCACAACTACTGCCCCAAGTTCTTTGCCCTGGCCCTCAACAAGGAAATCACTGCCCACCAATATAGGAGTGATTTATTCACCGATGAGACCGCTATTTATGGAGAAGATGTTGCAAAACGGTAAGAGCATGATAAATGAAATATTATTTTTTAAATCCAAGTTTACGAATCGATTTTAAAATTTATTCCGTGTCTTAACCTTACAGAGCTCGAGGAAAGTACTACGTCAGTATCCCGGATAATCTGGACGATATGAACATTTTTTTGAACTGATGAGTTCGTCTCCGTGAAATTTCTTCTTGGAATAATTTTAATGAATGTAGACTTGATTTATGTCATTGTAAGGTTCAGGATTTTGATGTTTCTTTTGAATTTGGTATAATAAATCAAAAATAGTGTAACGAACTATGATTAAATTAACTTAAAAAGCATTCTTGTACCCTTAAAAAAATCACGTGTTTGAACTCTTGTCAGTCAGATTCAGAACTTTCCCGAAGTAAAAGCATTAATCATTTTAAAGGCCCACTTGGGCTGATCGTAAGGAACCATGTGTCCACTATCCCTAATCAACAATCGCGTGAAATTGAGGTGGCTCGTGTAATATCCGGCAACTTGTCCATTTACTCTCCAAATTTTTCGTGGTGACTTAAGGAAGTCCTTGAGCCCGTACCATCTGAGCCTCTTCACAAAGTCATCGGTCAGTCGGTTGGGGACGATGAGGTCCAGTTGTCCATTGTAAAGCATAATTCGAAGCCCATTATTGAGCAGGAATTCCAAAACATCCGTTGCGGGCTTCATGATATCCTCCTTCAGGATGTCCATCGTATGTGCCCCCTTGTCGAAGGGGGTGCGCCCGACATGAAGGGCTTTGCGGATTTTGTTCCTCTCCAAGAACTGGATGTACGAGTCATAGTCAATCGGCCTTTTCGAGAGGAGAATATTGTAATAAAACTGCAGTCCTGTAGCTTTTGAAATGAAATTGTCTCTCTTCCCTGAATAGCCAATGTAGTCATCGTATTCCTATTGAAAGAGGATGAATAAATACGAGGGTCAGAAATCATCTCTTTTGACTAGATTTAGTAAATTTTTGGTACTAGTAAAGTTTACCTGGAATGCTTTCAGCCATTGCTCTTGTAAAAGCCAATCACGGATGATTTCCTCGCGTAGTCTGGCCTTTTCTTTTGTTTTTGAATCCAAAAGTCCGAGATCGAAGAGGTACGTGGAATAGTTGAGGGAATGAAGGGGGTCTATGAATCCATTTCCAATCGAAATTCCCTTGAGATTAATGCGGCTTGATGGACATGAGATTCTGTAGTTTTCTTGCAGGATTCGATACGCCAAATTTGGAATGTACTTTCCTAAAATATACAAAGGAATAAACTGTTGTAAACGCAGATAGAAAAAGGGTGGCACAAAAGGAAATATGAAAAAATGTTAGAATAATGTTTAACGCCGTCGTTGTCGTTTCCCAAATCATGGAAATTACCGTACCTTGCCAACAATTTATCACACATTTAGGGTTATTTACCTACATCCTATAACCTTTGACTTACACGGCCCTTAAACAAACTTATACTTTGATGATAGGTCATAAATGGCTTTCGCAAAACATATTTTCAAAAGATTTACCCGTTCAAAAGTAAGCGGATATGTACGGACAGACCGACAGACATGGTGAAAACATTAGAGGGTTTTTGCCCTTTCATAAAGTACTTCAAAATGCATTCACTACATTGTCCAGTTTTGGCAAAATTCCGAAGTACGAATTGTATATTAGAGCAAGCGTAAACGGAGACCCAGGTAATCTGTTGCCTCAACTACTTTGTCATTATTAGTTTAGAGTCCATAGATTCCATTTCTACAACTAGACATGGAATCTATCAGAAATCAGACTCTGTTGATAGGCGACTAATCTTAATCCTTGCAAGAATGTTGTGGTAGCATTTTTCTTCTCGAGGTTGAAACCTATGTGAATGCAATAAGGTAGAATCAACTAAATTAATGAACCTGGACGAGCATTACGGACAAAACAATTTCGAAACTGTTGAAGAACAGATCTTGTCTAGTGGCTTACCCACTGTGTGTTCCGTATATAAACAAATCGAATCAGTCCATCAACAACGCTCATCAAAAGTAGTCTAAGATAATCATAAGATACGAACATTATTTATGATACTTAATTATAGTTACCAAATTATAGCCTAATTACGTGTTCACTCTTTTATATCGGATTGGGTGAGATTTAGCTGAAATATTCAGATTTCCGGTATCTTAAGTTAAAATTTCATTCCATTAAAAAGTCATTGTGACAGCTATACGTAATGTAGTTATCAAGAAAATCTAAGGATTTATAAAGTTTAAAGCTTTTTAGTAAATAATTATAAATCTCGAAACAAATTTCAAAAGTCAAATTTCCTCGAGCATTTCGAGATGATACCCGTACAGGGTGGACCCCCCAACCGGGCCTTAACATACATCGATCACGGATTTGTAGTGAAACGCGCCGTCATAGATCTTGGAGTTCGGGCCCAGATAAAAAGTAATGCATATCGTATTTAATTAGTTAGTTCTTAAGTTAATTAGTCTAAAGGCTATAGGTGAATAAAGATTATTCTTGCAAAATTGAATTACAATAGAGATCACAATATTTCCAAGAATATTTCAGTTCCAGATTATTCCCGTCCCCTACACTAGCATCTTATGACTGCATATTAATTTAATCATTAATTATTTTTAACAGTAAATGGACGAGTAGTGAGGAGTTTCTATAGCTGTCCATACTGTGACATGAAGTTCGTGCATGGAGGGGAGATGCTGAGCCATGTGCGAGGTCGCGTTTATAAATTTCCAAGGAAATGAAACGGAATGTGGAAAGTAATCCGAATGGAATGGAATTTATATGCAAACACAGATCCCTGATTATCAGACATAACTTTCTGAAAATCTATGAAAAATATGCTTTTACTATAACTTTTATCAGCAAGTGTAATCCCAAATATACAATACCGGTGGCAGCAATTCAATAAATTAAACCACACGACCTGCACTATCTATAGCAGACAAAAACTAGATATAGTATCTAATATAGTGATACTGACGCCTTGAGACAGTAACCACGCTACCTGAGCACTTAAAATTGTGTGATTAAAATTTAAACTGATTTCAAGGAAACAGAATTATGGACCTCACAAACAATCCAATGGAAAAAATGGACCAAATTGTGTTCATGTTGATGGGGGTGGTCCTGACTGGCGCCTTCTGACAAGTGGAAGCCGCCGGAGAACTTGTAATATATTGTGGGGTTACACCCCTTGGTGGGGGTGGTCCCGGGTTTTTTATGATGTTTCCTGGCACGTGGAGGAAGTGAAGCATCGCTTAAGTGTTGGGAATATGGGCTGGAAAAAAAGTTGTGCTAACTTCCTATAAATGTCATAGGTTTTATAATCTCAGGTCAATTAACGGTTGTAAAAAAAATCGAATCTAAAATCTAAAAACCGGTTTGGAGTTATGTTTCTAAACAGTAAACAAATTCATAAACCCCAATTTTCAGGGTTATCAAAAAATTCTATCCAAAATATGTAAGGAAATGGTATATATTTTATAAGCATTAACAAATTGACTTTATAAATGTGTTGTAGTAGTATATACAATGTATATAAAATCATAATATTTAGACTGATATTATAGTGATATTCCGTCCGGTATGATATCGGTGTAGTAAAATAATATTATACTATGAATGTAAAACCGAAAATTAAATAAAGTTTATATTGATCTATCTGGTTGCAATATGCGTGCCTAATTCGACGGTTACAAGAGATCTAATTTGCTATTGAATTGATAATTATTCATGACTATCCTGAATAACGTTTATGGGAATTGAATAGCCCTAAAACCAGCCTGCAAAATGTCATGTGCGTTGACTAATTGTTAGCATTTGCAGCTTATCAGTTTACAGAAACTTCTACATGATTTGTAAAGTACCAAAATGGCACAATTGGATTTATCGGAAATTATCTGATTAGAGTTTACAAAATGTACAAGATGAAATTTACCCGCATAAGATTCCCCTGTCAGATAGAAGTCCCTGGATTTGATCTCAGGAAACATCACGAAGAACTGATTTAAGGCAGAGTGGAGTCCGTCGATGATCTCATCCATATTTTTTGCGTATCCTGATTCGTTCTTCGTGAAACTATATCCTATTAGAATATAGCATTTTAGGATAAAATTAGATTAGATTAAATCTTGGAAACCTTAACACATTTTATTCGAACTATTTTATACAGAAAACCCTTGGATAAACTACTAGAATTTCTTTGTTCTGGCACAACTGATTCCGTTAATCCTTAATCATTAAAAAAAATACTCCGAAATACGACTGTAGCGATGGCTATTAAGAAACATTCGAATTTCAATTCCAGTTTTGGTTTAAAAAGTAGCTCTAAAAGTACCAATCGAATCTGTTAATTTCATGACTACTGATCTTTTGGTCCACAATTTCACTAACTGCAGAATTATTAGCAAGATTAGTCACCTGTCCCGACGGGGCTGTCGATGTACAAAACATTATTCGTCAGTATCCACGACGTCTTCATTCGAGTTTTTAGAACGTAGTGGTCATCAACAGCCAAGGGACCGTTTTCCACGAATAATCCGAACATGGACGACGAGCCAGGGCCACCATTTAACCACAATAGAAGAGGAGCCTTTTCCTTGTTGTACTTTAAAATGATTGTTTTAAGATAATTAGATACTGATTTTTAATTTAATTTTGCTGTCTAAAAATATGCTGTAACATCCAAGTAAAATCTTACGACAGAAGGAAAATACCAGAAGAAAATGTTGGAGCCGTGATACTTTTGAGTCGTGAAGAATCCAGAATAACTCTTGAATTCCTTGAAGTAATTAACGGCGGATAAGTTCTGGGCTTTGTAAATGTCACCGGAGTTAATATATGGCGTCAGAAGCAGAGGTTCCCCCACTGACGATCCTGCCGATTCCGCACAATAAATTAATATCAAAACTGTTATTGAAATTATAAGAGATTTGACGGATTGATTTTTTAACCCTGTCAACGGTTCCATTTTAATGCTATTTTTGAACTTGCATAAAGAACTTTTCGCTTTACAATCCCAGTACACAGTAATAAATATAAAATGAACCTCGTGTGGACCAATGTCATGTTATTGTAACAGTGGAGACTGGAGCTATAGTTCTGATACGCATATTAATTAAGAGTCAGAAGTCCAGTTATAATTTATAATCCTTAAAGATTCAGGATTATTGCTTAATAATCGTGAATAAACTAGTTAATATATTTCTCCATAATTTATTATAGCTCAAAAGTAAAACCAGATTATTATGTCAAAAGGTTATCAACTCCAAAATTTCGAGTCCACTAACATTTATAATATAAAAAGCAATGACGTGAATAAATATGGAGTTTTTATGTCGTGGGAGTGTGAGACATCAGGTATCCGTAAATATGAAGGATTTAATGTCCCTTAAAGGTTGAATGAAGCTGATAACTCATAAGTGATTTAAGGACAAACCCTTATGTCATGTCATGATTCATGATAATCGTGAATAATTCCTGATGCATAGAAGACCAAATTTGTACAGTCCAGTTTCTTTGTAATTAAATACGTTTTTAGGCCTGCTTTTATATCAGAATATAAATCCAACGCAGTTCAGAAGTACCAGCAATCTATGCATTTTTTCATCCCGACCTTGTCATTAATTTCTGAATTTCTAAACATGCATTTTTTGCCCACTTTGTGTATGATTAAATAGTTTTAAAATCCGGAATTTCCGGAAAACAACGGGAAAACCCGGATTTTTACCCCGGGATTCAGAGTTTATCTCGGAAATCTTCTATTTTTCACGGCTTTCGAAGATATTCCAAGCTAAAAGCAGTTTAAATGAATACACACTAAATTTGACATTTAAAATCATGATTTATTGCTTACTCAACAACACATTTCTGACATGATTTTTCTCCGTTATCTTCATATTACGGAAGCGCTTTCTCTCCTCACCTCTCATCTCATAGATACAAATAATTTACATTCCAAAATACAATAAAAGGTACAAAATCATTAACACCTCTCACAAATAGAATTCTTAAATTATAAAATTATGTATGAATCAAACTGGTAGTGTCATTTGTGTATTAATTATGCATAGGTAGTCAATAAGGAAAGATTCGTTAATTCACAGACAATACAAAGCATGAACAAATAAGTTGCTTTGTAATTTTATAAACCGGACTTTGTGACAGGATAATATATTTAAATCTCGGCTATGTATTATGCATTCTACATGAAATTAATGCATTTCAGAATGATACGAGCTTTGTTTCGAAGACAGATAAACAATCATCCGTAATACTTTCTTTAGTTCTCATGAAATCCATCTATTAATTAATTAAATTAAAATATAAATATATTGAGTTAATTAAACGTAACAGTAGATTAAGCCGTGTTTTCAAGTCTTTGAGTATACATATTATCATAATAAATGATCATGGCACAGAATAAAAACAGTAGTTCGAGAAATACTATTAAAATGAACAGGATTATGCATGTAAACAAGTCATTAGACTATATAAATCTATAATAATATAAATAATCAACAGTTAAAACTTAAGTTATCACAAGTTGAACAAGTACAGAGTAAAGCAATATTTATATTCTCTTCTAGATGTAGACGTGTAAGATACAACGGTGTTGTTAAAATGTTTTTTTAAGGTATGGATTAACGGATTTTTAAAAGGCCGGACAAATTAATTTGGAAAATTGACGCATTAGTGGATTTCTTCGATAATTGTTTTAATAAAAAAATATTGTTCTATTATTAATTTGAGATTCTCATTAATTATTACCTTTTTCTAAATCATCTACAATCGTTTAAAATTTTGCCTCAGCTAACAATTGTTTAGAATACTTTGATTTTTTTTAACCGTCATTGTATAATTTATATTCTAGATTGACGATTTCCAATAAAATACTCTCGGGATCCCGTAGGGAAATCTATAATTGGAACCCACACAGTCTCTTATTACAGAATTATTATCCTCATTTTGAATCCACAAGTGTTTTTAAAGAGTTTTTTTTGTTACCTTTAGACCTATCATTCCATTCCTACTTCCTACGTCTTTAAATATATAGTATTGGTATTATGCAATTTTATTAGTTTTCTACAACTGGTAAATACGGGAAAGTATTGAAGTTGGTATATACAGGTTCGTCTGTAAGTGTAATATATTAGCTGCTCGCGATTACTTTTGAGACTTGGAAAGTCCTTGAGAGAAATGCAATGGTTTTATGACATCTTTGACAATACAAGAACACAACACAAAGTGGTATATAGGTATATTTTGATTAATATAAAAAATTAAATGGATGCGATCCTTTGTAATATTAGAATCTGCATAGATAATCTTTCTGTTCCTCTGGAAGGTGATTAAAATATTTGGGATACTTTAAATAATATGGCACCACATTTATTTTCATCCCCCTTGGAATGATTAGAATTCAAGGGCCGTCCTAACTCAAGTTAAAAAACGCAAGTGGAGTAAAACCTTTGATTTCCCTGTCCTTGTATTTGTATCATTAAAAAAATACCTTTTAAATCTGTAATCTCTATCTATCTGGAGTTGGAATTGTAACTTCTACAATTTTATACTAATTTAATGGAAAGATTTAGAAAGTTGTTGTAAGGATGATTTGATTTGATATTTGATGCGTTGTCCCAAAAGTACGTACGTTTTTGATTGATTATGCGTACAAGGGCAATAAGGAATGAAGTATTGGAAATGGGCTAGATATACTAACAAATAATAATAACAAACTACTTGTCTATCAGTTGGTAGGTAGAATGGATTAAACAGATTGACTGGAATCACAGGTTGCGTACACTACAAATACTTAAATTTAAATTTAGATTAAACGGAGGAGATTGCCCATGGCTGATTATCCACAACAAGTCTCAGCTTCAAATCGCTGGTGAATTATTATGCAACTCTCGATTCGCGATTAAATTAATTAAAGCTTTTTGAAGCTGGAGCTTCAATCCTGTCTTGATACATAATTGGGGAAGCTACTGCAGAGACTTAGACTCGTTTGACCGTTTCAGTAATACATGATTTGTAATCTTTAAAGCGTCATTCATAAGATGTTTTTTTCCAGCTCAGACCGGTGTTGAGATGGACTGACTGGCTGGTTCTTTGAGACAAATCGAACTGATACTCAACCTCCTATCCCCGTCATCGTCGTAGCCAGGGGGGCCGGGTCCGGATTCAGAGTCTGAACAAACCCCAACGGAGGAATCACCCCCAAGTTGATTAGCACTACTAAGACCGTCCGTCGATGAACTGCAGTCGGCTCCACTAAGGAGTCCCGAACAGGCCGTCCCGTTCAGACTGTCCGTTCCATCGGAATTGGAGTTGACACTGTGAGTCCTCTCTTTCGATAACTTGCTAGGTTTCCGGACGCCGAGACTGGAGTAGCCACTGGAACTGGAACTGCTAGGACAACCACTCCGGGTTTCCATGACTTCCAACGTGTCCCCGAGTCGCGGGGGAAGGACGATGAAGGGGGGTGGTACGGGCATTGGAACCTTTCGGGGCATGGTAAGAAACTCCCGTCCAGGAGGATGTGCCAGACTAATCACGTCCCCACAACCATCACCTTTGAGCTCGATCCGAGCTTGACTTAGACGAGCCCCTGCGACTCGAGTTCCTCCGAATGTTGAGAAGGACTCCATTTCTGGCTTTCTCCATGGATGCCTCATCAAGGCTTCTAGAGGACACACCAAAGTTTTACGTTAGCTATGTGAGTTAGTATTGAACAAAGATTAGAGGAATTTATTCTGTGGGGGTCGCGGAACCCCAGATAGTAAACTTTTTGGGTCTGATAAACATAGGAGTGGAAACACGTGTTCTTAGCGTTTCTCATGAGTTTGTGGACCCTTTGGATTGTCGAAGTTTTTACTATCTGATTGGGGCTTAAAATGTACTTTCCGCGGCATCATAAATTTATTATGAGTTTTCCTTACGTTCTTCTGGCTCCAGAATCCCAACATTGTCGGCTTCCGGCGGGAGGTCATCCCCAGTGCCACTATCTTTGCCACTGGATGACTGACTACCCCCATCTCCACAAAGAATGGTTGTGCCTTGATACGACGGAGGGGAAAAGGGTTGACTGGGCTGATGATCCTCCAAATCCTCAAATCGAAGAACGGAATGTCGACGAGTGGTTCCATTACTGGCCGGACTTCCACGGTAACTGGACTTTCTTCTATCACGACAGATTACGACAAACCAGGCTACGATTGTGGCTACAACGCACAACGCAGCTACCACCACCAGAGCAATTATCATCACAGGGGAACTCCAATGAGCCAGACTTGTAGAACCACCTGTGGTAGTTTCAAATGTATAAATTAGTGCGATCAAATAACATTCATTGTAATTTACAAAATCTTGTTTCTCGTTCAGCTCAGTGGCCGGCTTAAAATTAAGTCTCAAAAGCATGTCAACTGACTTGGAATAACGGTGAGGATGAGGGCATCTCTGGCAGTGCCGACAGCATTACTCAGCAGACATTCGAATCGCCCTGCATCTTCCGGTTTGATGTTCTTGATGATAAGAAATGAGCCATTCTCCTTGAGGAGATAGCGTTCCCTACTTCCTTCAAGAACTAGCACATTGTCCTTACTCCACGAGATCTGAGGTTTCGGTGACCCACTTGCCAAACACTCCAGAATCGTATTGCTCCCTTCTACAACTCTCTCGTCTTTCATTCGACTACTAAAACTAGGCGTCTCTGGAAAATGCAAAAGAAATATATTTTAGTTCCTTATAAAAAAGAATTGGAATTTGGAATGCCAGGAATCTTATGTAAGCTGTAGCATTAGCGTCATGTCATGAATGAGCCAACAACGTGCTTTGGAGCTCTATATATCAACTTAATTTGAAGTTATGTTATGAAGAGTGCCTCCAAATTAAATTGGAGACGTGATAAAATGGACTACTGCATGTAATTTGTCATTGGTTTCTGATGGATTGCTTTTAGCCAGACAGAGACATAAAATTCCGGCTCGTTAATGAATTCGGCATCAATATAATTTCATACCATAGACAGTGACAGAAGCACAGGCCCTTATTTCACCCGCAGCATTTCGAGCTGAACAGCAATAAACGCCCATGTCGATCAACTTGACTTCCATGATTATGAAGGAGTCGTCGTTCGGCATAACGTGGAATCGACGATCCAACGCTGCTGGAACGTTCTCTCCGCCGTCCTTCTGGAATGCTATTTCTGGGACTGGGAACCCCTTGGCTCCACATTCCAACTTGGCGTTACTCCCCATCCGGACTGTCACGTTGGATGGCTTCTTCACGAAACTTGGAAATACTGAATTAAAAAGCCCTGGATTAACTTCATATCCCATTGCAGATAAAGTGAATTTTATTAATGCTCCAAAGAGCCAGATTCCCTTACTGTGAATGGTAACATTGGCTTTGGGAGAATAGACTAGGCCCAGTTGGTTCTGGACGAGGCATTGGTACGAGCCCGCATCCACCCAAGTGACGTTCAGAAGATGAAGAGTTGAGACGATCTCGACAGTGCCGCTGGAAACTATACTCTCCAAGTTCTCCACCCGGGACTCCTGCAAAAAATAAAACAATTCAAGAATTTATATCCTATTACAGTGACTGAACAATTAATTTATCTCCGAAAGGAGCTTATTGTGGACGAGGGAGAGGAGAGAACTTACGAGATGGCTTGGTAGAGGCTTATGGTCTTTTCTCCAGGAAATAGAAATCGGTGAGTTGGAATGTGATTGGCTCTTGCAGGACAGGGATCCATTCCCATCCATAAGAAGGATTTGTGTCTTGGGTTCCACGAGGAATGTCGGTCTTGATGGATTGTTCTCTACTGTAATTAAATCCCAAAATAAAAGTCAAATCTCTCCTGAAAGCTTCTTGACAATATTTGCAGAAATTGCCATTTTCACCGTCTAACTAAATTTAAACAAGAATTACCTTCACAAGTCAACTGTTTGATAGACAAGTCGGTCAAACTCTTTCCTTGAAGGGCTGGAGGGAATGCACAAGTGGGTGTGGTCTTCGTTCCTCCTCCGGCGGAGATCTTCTTGTGGTTAAAGGCCCTAGAGGGTGGTACCGACTCCCGATGTCGAGAACGACCCAGTTTCCCGGACCCTGGGACCCCAGGTACTAGTTGCTGGGTCGTGAGTCGAGTATGAAGCCACGTCGCTTCGCAATTGCAAACGAAGGAATGAACGTCGGTAAGGATGAGGGCTAGAGATGGGAATTCCTGGAACGTCTTCGGAGACAGCCATTTAATCGGATTTCCAGTCAAATTCAGCGTCTTTAACGAGTGCAGTCCCACAAGGGCTTGAGGATGAAGGGTTTGAATCTGATTTGAGGCGAGGTCAAGGGTATGGCAGTCGCCTAAACCTCGGAACGGACCCGCCACGTCTTCTAGCACCCACGACAGCCCGTTATTACTCAAATCCCTGGAAATTTTAAATGTGATAGTTATTACGATGAAAAATAAATATAATATAATTAAAGAATTTGAGACGAAGAATAAAAAAATAATTACAATATCTCCAGTTTTTCCAGAGTGAGGAAAGAGCCTTCTTGAATATCGACTATACTGTTGTTACTCAAGTCAAGGTTTCGAAGTCGAGTTAGACCTGTTAGGCTTCCTTTCCAAATCCCAGTCAATTTGTTCCAACTTAAGTCTCTGCAAACAAAAAATTCCATAAATGAGTGCCGCATTTTTCGAAGGGGTTTGGTTATCTATACGACATACGAAAGATATATTGGATTTGTGGCAGAGATTACGGTACGATTCCTGAAATTATATAAATGTACGGTCTCGAAGTTTGAAGTTGTGGGAAATCTCAGATGAATATGATAACGTGGATCTTCCAATATCCAATACAACTCGGCAATGATTATTTAATACAAGTAAGTAAAAGATAATATAAACCCGAGAAAAATAAACCATTATTTGTTATTACAAAATCGGTTTCCTAAAATTGTTTTTGCAAAATTGCGCCAAAGATATTGACTTAATAAAAACGAAGCATATTGAATGGGACGCACAAATGAATCAATTACAAATTTACGAACATTTCTCATAAAATCAATTCTAGAAAATGCTATTTCTTTGACCAGCACTATCGAAAATACCGAACTCAATCATGCAACAAGACGATGAAATAAATAGAATCAATTTAAATCCCATTTAATGAAATAATAGCTTAATTTGAACTCCTAATCGGCCTCATCAAATTCCGGAACCATGCTTCCTCACCCACAAACTATCGTTCAGTTAAACTGCTACTTCTACTTTACCGATACAAAGAAAGCCCAATATCCAATCATATCTAATATTTTCCTCGGGAACACCGATTTGCAGAGCCTAATTCAATACTAATAACTTAATTTAGAGCCAATTTATTAGAGGTGAAAAAAGCAGTGGATCCATGATTGAAATGATTACACCCTGGGCTGATTTGATTCCAGAGTTTTTCTGGAGAAAATTAAGGTTGATTTGAGTAGATTCTATCGAACGTGTTCAACTCTCGCATATATAACATACAACATAGCTACAGGTTACGTTGTTCCCCATATCGAAATGATTTTATTGGATTCCAATCTGAATCATTGGTAGAAGATGATTAGAAGAATGTCAGGACCTGTTGCATCCGTGTAATATATACAGCCCATATTTCAATATTTTTTCCCCACGAATTAATGAGAAGGGATTTATTTATACGGTCCCAGCCCGGCTCTGAAGGGATTCTCTGGAACGAGTCTTGACGTTTTTTTAATATTTATGAAAGGCTCGTGAGTCTTGATTATCCGACAAGTTCGGCTGTGATTTTAACATGGGAAGTGGTGTTATGAATTATGAATTATTGGGACGCAGGAATTCCTCCTCCATCATCATCATCCTCATCATTGGAAACCGAGTCTTGTTGGACTTGGATTGTTACAGCAGAAGAAGAAGAAGAGATGGAAAAGTGATTGAGATTGGAGATGAGGAAAAGTCAGAGGGGGTCCAGGCAAGCTACACACCACAAGGGCCAACATTTCACACCTTCCTCCTTAATAATACCTACCTATCCAGCCAGGAGATTAGTATTCCTCCTCAAGAATCAAACCTATTATTGGCTTCCCCATATTTTATCCAGCAGAGAACACTTTCCACCCTGGCTATCATATCAGATCATACTTTAGAGAAATTAATCCTCAGCCCCCAGTTCAAATTTTAAGGCTTAAGTCCGACCTCGAGCAACCTTGTTGCAAGAAGAGAGATGCTTAGATTCAAATGGTAATATTAAAATGGAAAATCTAGCGTTTTAAAGTTAAAAAACTGAAATTTACATTAAAATTTAACCTTAACTTATATAAATCGTCGCGAAATCAGTAATTGTGATACTCAAACGCATGAAAACAGCCATTTAAGCGAAATAGGCAACTAAACCAGCAAATTTAAAAAAAATGGTTAAAATTGGATGGTTTTAAAATGATCGAAAGAGAACTAATAGTAGTCTTGATTGCAAAGTCTGATAGTTGTAGAGGAATAAATGCCTTTTCCCCTACTTATCCTATCTCTAGCTATCAGGGAGAATAAATTTTCATAATTTTTCATAGAATTTTTCAGGAAAATCTTAGGAAAAAGGTTAAAAATTGCATCAAATCTTCAACATTTTTAAGTTTAACATTTACTGAATTTTTATATGTCATCCCTGGACATAAATCCTTCCTGCACGTGTTGCATTTACTACTTCAGGTCCGGAGAAGCATTTCTCAAACGGATGAATTTAAGCAGCTAACAACCGTTGATATTTCGTAAAATAAGCCAAAAACAGGTCAAAAATATAAAGGAAGTGGATATGCAATAACTTTGTCATCCGAGAGTGGAAAAAAGGAGAGGAAGGAAATGGGTACTTAATTAGAGAGAGAGGTACAGAGGGTGTGAATCTGCTTTTACTTTAAATGGTTAAGGCTTCTCAACTCTTAAGATGGGAACGGCTTTGAACCTCCTACTATACACCTATCCATTTAACTTATATATCCCTGGAGTTAGTGTCCATATCTTGTTTCTCGTTACCTAATAATAATACATATGCATGATGATACGTTCTTCTCCGATACTTTGTACTTGTACATGGTGGTTTGGTTTGGTTGGTCATAGTTTTGAGCTTCATTCAGCTTCATTGTTAGCCAGGAGACGTTAGAGATTTAGAGAGTAAGAAGAACTGCTTCTTCTCGAGAAGTTGTGAAGCTTGAAGATATTTTCGAAGGGAGTGGAGAAGGATATTCAAAAGGCCTGGAGGAGTTCGGAATGCTCATGTTCTCTTAATTTGAAACTAGTCAACTACAAGGGATCCCTACAACAAAATCTCGTGTTCAACAACACAATCGGTCCACAACAATTCCTTGGCCCTTCCAGCACTATTACTCTCCCAAACTTAGGATGCTTATAAACCTAGTATCTATAAGAAACATAGGAAATATCATGTACTCCCTCCATTGTTACTATACGGGTTTCAAACTAAAGAACCCATCTTAAGCCCGAGAGGGACTCGACTCGACCAAGTCCAAACTAAAAGTTTTAAACGTCTTTTGTAATACCTCTCCTCTCCTAACGAGATTCGTTTTTTAAACCCTCTGCTCATGTACAATTGTCCAATAATGGTAATAGTTAATAGAAATCCTGTACTATTATGTTAAGGGATCCCAGGAGATCCTTTCCCCATATATCCGAGGATCGAGAAGCGGTTATGATGATGTAAGTTAGTAAGTTATGCTGGTACGGGGAATAAATAAGTCGGAAACGGGAATATATTATAATTTACCTCGTATAAATCCATATATTTTCTATATGGTCTTATTCAAATGGATTTTTATGTCCGTAGGCAATTCGAAACGGACTGGCCTCTCCAAGGTCAATCTCAGATTACTAAAAACTGCCTCCTCTGTATTCTAGCCCTTTCTCGCAGCAGCTCCTTCTCACTAATTCCTTAGCATCTTGGAGAGAGATCTTGTGTACGGGTGAATAATATTAATAATAATCATAAAAACATCTCTCGGCCAGTCAAGCCCTCCAAACCCATTGCAAGAGAAGAGGCAAACTCCGATCACGTCCAGACTCTTAACGATAGCCAGCCCAAAATTCTACAATTTCAAGGGATATGCATATGGCCGTCTGTTAATCGGGTTCATTTTATTTCCAGGCAAAAAATAGTGAGAAAAAGAGGTGGAGGTTGAGAATTGATTTCCAGCCTTCGTAATGGAATCGGGAATGATAAGGTCAATTATCGGTAATTCAGTAATTCTGGCCAAAGAGAGGGGAAATTGGACGGAGGAGGCAGGGGTAATTGAAGGTGTCTTTCATTATCTGAAATTGTCGGGAATTATCTGAAATGATGTCCATGAAATGGGAGTATGTATCCCTCACTTATTTAAGGCCCGATATTATTGTCATTACGATCGGCTAAGTAGGTGGTGGTTTTTTAAGGATCTGTGTGCACAGGGCACAGGTCCTTTCCAGCCTCAAGAGCCCTATAATTATGTGCATGAGATCCCCGCCACAGAAGATCCAATTTATCTGCTACTAATATCCTCGTATTCTACGATTTATTTCAAAGGGTGGACTTACAGAGTTTGTAGTTCTTCCATATATTCCCAAGCATTGTCCTCCATCCGTTCCACTTCATTTCGGCTCAGGTTTAGCATTCGGAGGGAGCGGAGTCCATATAACCAACGTTTCTCAACGATTTGGATAGCGTTTCCATCCAAATACCTGGAAATTAATCGGGGATTAGTTAGTGAGTTGGGATTACAATTAATTAGATAATTACAATTACTGCAATTAATGCGGATCATTAACATGGCTACTACAGATTTAACTAATCGCTGGCTTCCTCTTTATCAATGCACTTTCTGGGGATGGCTTGTAGCTTGTAAATAATAACATGCGTTTTACGAGATAATTCAATTGAACAGAATCCAGGACACATTTTTTGACGATAAGAAACAGGTTGTCCTTCCTAATCTCAAACTCCTAATTCCCTCTAATCCATTCAAGATTAGAGCTCTTCAGAGCCTTCAACCCTTCCTATAACATGTCTCTATATTCCGTTGCAGAGGGACTTGTTTTTTGTCCAGTTTCGTCTCATCAAATCCTACGTACCTATGCGATTTCCTTCTAATTTTCAATGACAGTTTAAGGGAACTGAACAAGCGTCACGTCCTAATAAGTGTTATCTTCTAAACGGACGGAAATTGCGTCTGTATTTGATGATTTTGTGTAAGCCTATGTAGTACGACTTTAGTTCTTAAACTACAGTTGTTTAAAACAATAGAATTTGAGAATATATATAAAGGCTGGATAAACTTCTTAACATTTTATCTCAATTCCACAAAAGGCTTCTGAGGATAAATTTTCCTCGACTGTATCTTGTATCTTGTTGTAAAATACGACTGGAACTAACGTTTAAGGCAAATTACAGGAAAGAATGGAACTTACAATTGTTGTAGTTTGTCAAGACCATAGAAGGCAGCGTCGGATAGATTGGTCATGTGATTTCGCCGTAAGTTCAGCAGATGAAGTTTCTTCAGTTCTTGGAATCTCAAGCTGTCCATCACTTCCAGCCTGTTTCGACTCAAGTCTCTGAAAATCCCAAATCAAGGAATTAATTAATTAGGAAGAACTGGAACATTCTAATGACTGACTGCAGAATCAACAACCACGACACATGAAGGCCCCTGCGGTTCTGTCGATTCGAATTTCCCATTGCAAATTCCCCAGAAAGGTAATAAAATCGGATCTAAAACTCACAGTCTCTCCAAATTCTTGGTATACACAAAGAGATCCTTTGACAGGGACTTGATCCGATTTCGGGTAAGGATCAGTTCTTGTAATGAAGTCAACCCATCCAGACTTCCACCTTCAAGGGACTCGATCTGATTTGCTCCCAGGTTACTTTAGGAATTAAAACATGAAATAATTAGCAAGGATATTGTGCTCATAATTAGCTTAAATGCATACTTCAAGCTTCTTCAAGGGATCAGGGGTAAGCAAGCTTTGTTATTGACATGAGAACACTCACAGTATCTGAAGGGATGAATTTAATGGAAATGATGAATTGTCGAGAAGTTCTATCCGATTTCGGCTGAGATCCAATTCACGAAGAGACCTAAAGGAGCTCAACTGATCCCCTTCAACCAAGCTTATGGAATTACGAGACCTGGAAATGTCAATTACGAACAATTACTGATTAGTTTCTTTCGAGACATTCATCCTTAGTAGGAACTCACATCCTAACTCGTAAAAACTTTCATCTTCAACGGCAATGAATATTATTACGGGAAGGCAGTAGAAAATGTTAATTTAATTTTTAAAGTCTCGTCTCGCCAAAAGGGCAGTAAATAAATGAATAATCTATAAACTCCGTTTTATATCTTACAGACTGAGGTAGATGAGATCTAGAAGTTGGGCAGGCGGGCTGGGAATGTCTGTTAAGTTATTTCCATCCAGAGACCTGCAAAATTTACAAAATAATTGAAATCGTCATCCTTCTTTTGCATAATATCATGTCCCAGCATTTTATGTTACGTTTTTAAGCTATTTAAGGCAGTAGAAGTTGGTTTAAAGAGGTTATTTAAGTATTTAAGGCATATTAATTTGAGTTATGAACGGGTTCAGAAAGCCAAGAGAGAGAGGAATTCGTTGTGGTTCTTCGGTGATGAATTCAAGGATCCGTGGCTAAAGATCCCTCGAGTGTCGTGCTGAGTATGGAATGTCCAACACTAGCACAAAGGCTAAAGACTAAAATCTATCATCCTAACCAACGTCCAACTAACCATTACATAATTTGTAATAATCGTTTAGTGTCATAAAATGTTTAAAATGTGAGTAGTTTTTCTTTTTTTGGAGAGAGGATGGGAAAATAAGTCTCATGTGGTTCCATATATTTATTCCTTGGGATTATCATGTCCAGGAAAAATCCATTAACATCTCCATGAAGTTTGACATTAAAACCCTTGACTTTTGTCCCACAATCCATAATCCCATAACCCACAAGGGTTCACCCCAGGCCGAATTTTTGCCCTCTCTCAAAATCTTCCTACCGAGCAGAAGAATCCGAAGGATCTCTGTTCTGTTACAGTCTCAAACTATGTATTATCTGCCTCCGCCTTGTCATTTTCCCGGAGTGAAATGTTCTCCGGAATTTGTGAGAAATTCGGGGGGAAGTAAGTGGGCACACCCCTACGAAAAATGTTTTATGACTTGACATTCCCCGAATTTTACTTGTTTGCCGTACAGGGTTTGTTACCGACCCGGGTCTCTATCTATTTTATTAATGTGGATGGGAAATAGTATGCAATGTCAAATCGCTTGGATTGATGACATTTCTTTAAGATGATCCGGGTCGCACTACCCCTGCTTTTGTCCCCTTCCCTTTCATCCGGAGTATAATGATAATCTTACATCATCCAACTCCCCTTATTGTTTTCAGGGCCGGCAGAACCACAAGAATAACGCTTTAGGAATCGAACTGCAGGCATATTCTTCGGCAAATTCGAATCTGTAGGTCTTCAGGAAATATTTCGAAATCGGAGCGATTCATGGAAAGAACATATCGCAACGAATTAGAAAATTAATTGAAAATATACCGTGTCTTTTTCACAGGTTTTACAAATTTTCCGAAAACGCAGTCTAAACTGTAAAAATAAAAAATGTCATACAACTTAAAGTCAGCAAAAAACTGTAAATATCACCCCCAAACTCTTAAAAACTGCATACAGAACTTTGATACTTTAAAATTTTCATCCCCACTTCAAAAACATCATCCCTAAACCCATAAACTGAGATACGAAACTGCTGATGATGCCTCAAGTTATGAAATAAACTCCGAAATCCATGTTCATCGGCCCCCCTTACAATCTTACAATCGTCATGCTAGCATTTACGAATAAGCTGGGATTGAATCTTTTCAGATCCGAGCCATAAATGTGTGAGAATTCCGTCCGCATTTACGGGGAAAAGCAGTTTAACCAACAACGAGGAAAGTTATTTGGATTTGGACTTATGGAAACGAGGAGTTTTGGAGTTTGAGACGGAAAACTTTCGTGTGCAATCGGTGTCATTACAATTTACAATGAAAAATCTGTTGGGTCGAGGAGGGTGGAGGCTTCCTTTAGAAATACCAATAGATATTTTCAAGTTTTGAATAATAATAATATTTCCATCCCTATCCCTATAGCTTTACATACATTTTTTATTATACTATGTCACAAATAAAAGCTCCTCTCTTCAAGAAATTCATTGTATTCGGAATTAATAGGGAAGGAGATGATGAGACGGACATGTAGAAGTAAAGGTCTTCCTCCTCGCTTTTGTGATTCGGATTACTTTAGGCCGGACATGTACGGGTGGATAAGTGTCTTTTGTTATTTTTAAAAGTTTTAAAAGTTTCAAAGCCTCTCTCTTTCTACTGCTAACTGGTCCCATAATACTTAATAATATAAGTTTGTTATTATTATTACTACAAGGGATGGTATATGGAGTGAGGCAGGTGTTTGAAATCTTTGAAAGCTATGTTTTTTGTTCAAGGAACCCCCATGGACGGAGTTGGTAAGTTTGGTTGTGTGAATCACACTCCCCAACACCAAATCAAATCCAATTTCAAAGGCAACAAATAAAATAGATGGAAAATCGGATAGCCACTACTACCACACACTACATACTAGATACGTCAGGTTATGTTATTCTAGAGCAGAGGTATAACGTATATAAGGTATTTTTTATGTTCCGGACAAACGGAATATAATCAACCACTTGCACCGCATGTATCTTTAGGATTTCCAACACCAACAACACCAGCACTTCCACCTTATACAAGGTCACAAGTCATCTATTATTACAAATCCCATTTCAAAAATTCAATTGGAAAAAATATCCTTACATTTCCAAGATCGGACATAATACGCTTCAACGACTTGGAGCTCAATAGGGGAACAGGGGCTTTGGAATTCAAAGCCCTTTTTTAAACATTTTAAACTCGAAGATTCAAAGAAGTTTTTCAAAGTTCGATTTATATTCCCAAGCTCTTTGCCCTTTGTTCGGGAAGTTACGATTTCCGGTAAATGGTAGCTCTTTTTTTCCTTGACAATTGGCAGTAAATTGAAAATTGAGGAGGGGGAGTGTGTGCATAATTGAATGCCGGAGAAGATGATTGTAGATTGTGTGTGTTTGTACAACGGCATGATTTGAAATGATATGATATGATGGGATGAAATGGAAGATTTTTAAGAAGGTGTCATTATCCCTAATTCCTGCTCACGAGAGAGGTTACCTGGTCATTAGGGATGTTGATCGTTGATTCTACTTGTTTAGATGTACTAAGGCTTTGGAGGTAGATAGAAAAAATCCTGGGTATAAAGACACGCACTCCAGCTCTTAAAGTCTCTTTAAAGGGGAGGTTCCCATAATCACATCTTCACAACCTCCAAATTACTCTTATCTCACTCAACACCCCAAAAACGTACGTTTGATAGTCTGTAAATTGTTGACAGGAGTGCTGGGACTAGGTGTAGTTAGTAAACACGCGAAACGCTAATAGATTAATTAAACTGTGGAGAAGTTGCATAGGAGAAGAAGCTCGAAGTCATGGAGTTGTTAAAGGGTTAAATAAGATAAGGCACACAAGCCTGTAGAGAAGGAAGGAGTAAAGTAAAGTAAAGTAAAATAAAATAAAAACCGAATCTTACAACTCCTTGAGCGAAAGAAGCCTTGCGAGGCTATGTCCGTCGATATTCCGTATTTGGTTGGAACTCATGTTTCTAAAAATAAAAAATTAAATAAATAAAAATAAAACACAAATCATTTTCATAACTGAATCATAAACGTAAAAGAAGAATAACTTTATAAGTTTATTTCTTGGGATTGCAATTTTCTTTGACAAACTTGACACGACTTCAAGTTGCAGCGGGTTACGGTAAATGTCAAAATAAGGATTTTTACTCAGGTCCAGAACACCCGGATTAAGGCATAAAATAGGGATAGTAATCCAAAAGTTTGGATTATCTTTTCGTTTTATAAATATTTAAGGCTTCTTAATAAGCTTATGCATCGGACTCAATCACTTTGAATGTTACTTTGCTTGCTCTAATCCGTGGTACCTAAATCTACCACATGTATGTAAATTGGATCGATTCCTTCAACATATTCGGTTATAAACCACATAACATAGTAGACGATGAGATCGTCTACCAAATACACCTCACCACAAGAGGGACACTCGCAGTGTCTAATAACATAGTATGCAATTTGATACAATTCGTAGATACAAACTGCGATAATCGGATTTGGCATTGTGCGATATCAAATAATATCTGTGGTTAAGTCATTTGTCAGAAATCGCAACATCTTATATTCACTCGGCTGTTGGGTCATATTCAGATCCCAAAAACTGGGAGTTTTTGGAATTCAGCATTAATCACCGAATTTACAAAAAAATGGTACAGCTTTTACTTTGTAAAACATCATTATTCATCGAAGATCTGAAACTAATTTTACCCAAATCACTGATTTCGGGGTTTATCTCAAAAATCATTCTACCCCCCGTCGTTTTAATTGCTTAAAATTAGCGAGATCTGAATTGCAAAAACGACTTATTTGCATTTCAATTTAAAATATACTAACTAGTTCATTTAACTTCATCTTCATACTAACAAATAAACTGCAGCCTTACTGACTGAGTGGACAAGTTTTAAATTAAAAACCTTTTCCCATAAAATCAGTAGACAATTCGACTCAAAGTGTCAATATACGAAACACCTTCAAGACAATAAACGCAAATCCTGATCATTACATTTTACACAGAGCAGGATAAGGTGTAGAAGTGCGGAAGGTGGCAGAATGGAATAAAAATCGGCTGGCAAGTTGCCAAACAGGGAAATAAAAGTTGTGCTTAATTCAAGTGATTCTTGATTCCTAATGTCAAAGTCATAGGACTTTCCTCCCATCTTCATCTTGTTTACAATCGTTTAGCTCTTCTAATTGGTGTAACAACTACAGAGACTGATTGAGAGAGTGAGAAACGGGGAGAGATTAGACGACACTACATTCTACATTAAAACTAGACATTACAGAGACAAGGTCGACGGTCGAGAGTTGAGGTCGGTCAAACTGACTAGACAGCTCGACTACTACAAACAAACAAGAGACAGTCAAACCGCCTAAATTTCTCGTCACCCCGTCACTATTTTATCGCCAACCATCACCACTAATGTTCATCCTAATCGAGTTAACTAGACATGAGCTTAATTTTTATTTACTGATCTGCTATCGATAGGCTAGGTATCGGACGACAGATAATAGGATTAAAAGTTCAACCGAGTTTGATTTATCTAATCGATTCCAGTTACAGCCAGACGAACTGCCTTTTTTGCAAGTTTCCTTTGTTTACACGTTCCCTGTCTGATTGGACCAGACATATTTCATATACAAACTAGAATAAATGTCAAAAAAATCTGCAGGAGACACGATTTTTTCGAGAATATAATTGCAGTCATTACATAGGTACATATTGTTATTGTTTTATGTTATTGTCTCCCTCGTCAGTAAATTGGTTGGAGTGGAGTCCAATTCTGGACGGTGGAAATGAGGACTGTCGAATATGGACTGTCTTTCGACTTTCGGCAGTTGGCGATATTTTTTCTCGACAAGACTAATTCAATTAGAATGAGTCTTTGCCATATAGAGACAAATCTTATTAAAAGCACTCCGCTCCGGTGATAAGATGATATATTCGTGAGACGGTTTTGCAGCTTCGCAGACCAATAGCTTAGGAAAGGAACCTACTACTTGCCGAAGTAGTTTACGATGCAGAGAGTAAGGTCTTTAAATTGCCTGCTTTGGTTGTAAAATTTTACGAGATGTTGTTCAAAACAAAAGAAATTAGTGATTGAAATTGGAAATATATTATCTCAGACGGCTAGACAAAGCATTTCACTATGGATAATATTTGATTTCTATAAAGAACTGCGTAAAATCTTTAAAAATTGAGCAGCTATTGGATTGCATCTTTTATGAGAATTCGTATTAAATTACACCTGGAGCCGGTGAATAATCAAAAGGATGAATTTGAACAGAATTAAAGCCTATTTATCAGCTACCGTTCTAGGAGGACTCACAATTCAATGCATTTATGATTTCTGTCATTATTGTCCCATTTAAAAAACTCCCTTATTTATCCAAGCCTTTTTATCTACTGCAATTCAGACCTTCATCTAAATTGTAAACATACAGATTGTCAGCTAAACGCTCAAGTATTGTAGTTCTGCAGTCCATTTTCAGGGCAATTCAATAGATAAATGAGTTCATTAAATCTTCAATAACACGACTACCTATGTCCTTAATTCTGTCATTTGATGCATACCCTATATTTCTGAACAGAATGCTTTATTTATTACCAAGCCGGCCCTTTTATGCAAACCTCTAAATAATCAAGGGAATTCAAGACGGGAACTTACTAACCGGCGCTTCCAGTGTACATTAATCAACTATTTAAGGACATTATTAATCAAGTAGCATTGAATTTATCGAAGATCCAAGGGCCGAGCGTACATTTCATAACTAGAGACTCCCATTTGGCAAGGAAATCCCCTCATAACAAAACGTTCTCTATGTTTACAAGCGTCCTTCTTGCCTACAATTTGCTGAATCAGCGTAGAATTACATTTTTGACTCTGAATCTGAACTTACAAGCCCATAACCTCCAAATGTTATTTACGAACAGGCCCAAAAAACAAAGAAAAGGGTCTGCAAGGCGAGGGATAGTTCTAAACTCTGTTCCCTTCTTCATGAAGAAGCGTGAATAGAGGCCCAAGGGTCTCGAGAAAAATAGCCTTTGAATGATGTCTTAAAGAAAGAATCCGTTGAAGAAGAAACTGAAAATGTTCCCTTCTTGTATGACATCAAATATCATGTCCCTAATCTATACATCTACAAATCCAGTGAACAGGGGACTACATATCGAGGACATGATGATCAGCCACCACCACCACTACTGACTACATCAATATCAATACACACATCCATCTCCATCAATCTATTCACTATTCTTCTCCTTAGAACATAATACAATCTATAATATAAGATTACATGTCAAGGAGGCCTCTCTCCTATTCATTGAATAAAGGTAAATTGGATTCCAAAGAGGAGGATTCAAAGCCCTTTGCCTCGATTTCCTATTCTATTTCCAATTCTTCTTTGGGTTCCTTAAACCTTAAAGACGCTCCTTTTTCTTGACATCTTCTCGTCCAAGAAATCAAAAGGAGTTCGGAAATTAATAGTTACCGTAGAGGAAGAATGGAAGGTGAGAGAGTCGAGGCACTTAATCACTAATGTCCATTTCTATCCATTTCCCGTTCCATCTGCTAAATCCATAGAGGATTTGGAGAAGGTGCTCTATTCTTATTTAGTTGTGCCTTTTTTGGTACGGAAATATTTTTATAAGATCTATTTTCAGGTAACCCACTTAGCATTTTCTGGTGAAAGCTGGTGAAAAAAAATCCAGAGAGCTCGGAAAAGTCGGAATTTGGATTGCTATTTTTCCCGTTTGTAATCCTTTGAAACCGAAAAAATGGGGGACAATTTCGAGGAGAATTCGAAAAACTTCATAAAAAATGTCTAATTTTTCTGATTTCCCGAAAACTCTCCTAGCAAATGTTACCGGGTTGTCCAGTTTTTTAGCAGCTCATTGCGGAGAAAAAATTCAGGGGTTTAGAGCCTCTTGGTGGTCGGATTAGGATAGCAATAGAAAGGGACGGTAGATAGTTTGAATGACAATCGTTGATAGGGTCGGTGGAATTAGGGAATGAGGAGCAGAAAATCGTTTAATTTTTAATTACTTTAATTAGAAAAAGAGATGAGGAGAAGTTGATAGGATTTGAAAGTGTTTCTGAGTCTTGAACCTTTTGAAGAATAATGGGCCCTTTTCCTCAAGTCCGTCCCAATTTATTAGCCTTTAGCCTCCAAAGATTATGAGAATGAAGGGGTAGCTAACAGCTTGCATTTTATTTTAACGTTTTTAACAGCGGAAACTAACTATATATAGCTTTTTCTTTGACTCAAATTTGAGGTCCATTTAGACTCTATAAGGGCCTGAAATTATATTACATTATAATATATGTATATCTATTAAAGTATATTATAGATATTACGGTTCATGTTATGAGGTAAGGGAGGGTTGATTTTTATGATTTTGGGATCGTAAGACGTGAACAAACGACTACAAATCACTCGGTGGTGGACAGGCCCTTAAGTCCTTCTTCGCCCGCACCCTTCTTACTTTTCAAAGATCCTCTTCTTTACTGGATTCTACCCCCTCTGCCCTTATTAAAAACATTTTATTCCCACACCAATAGAATATGCACCACATTTACAACATCTAACATAGATCTCTGACGAAAAGAATCTAAAAATCGACATCCTAATTTTAACTTTACGATAGGGCTGAGGGTTCTTTGGAATTTTGAAGGAAATGCATTAAAATTAATGTGCAGATATGCTCTAATGAGTATTTGGATTTAAGGATGCTGTAAAGTGAATTTGAACAGACAATTCGTTGCAATTTAAACCGTAATTCGAGAAAATGGTAAATTACACTGGAAAATCGATTTAGGCATTGAAGCCTAAATCGATTTAATTAATTGATCAATTATTTAAATGAATAATTAATTTTCCATTTAGGTTAATGGTTAAGCTTTTAAACGGTCATTTGGAATATCCAGATCCATCTGCTTTTTGAGTTCTTAATCTTAATTACTAGGGACATAAAAATATATCGGTATGTATTTTGAGAAATCAATACTCTATTTTAATGTAATATGTAATCCAACCCTTACGACGTTATGACTTATATGCTAGTTAACTGCCACAACTACTGCTACTATTACTACTTTTAACTGATAAATGAGTAAATCATAAAAATGAGAAGTGATTGTTATTGGATTGGATAAGTACGTGTTTGAATGACCTAAAAATCAACATGTTTACATGTAATTCAAACCCGATTCGTAATCGATAGGAATTGCTGAGCTAGATAGGAGTTAAAGCGAGTTCAGAACCTTTTATGCGAGATTTTAGAAATTTCAAAACTTCAATGATTTTTGCAATGAATTAAAACATTGAGGACAAAATATTTTTTCCAATTTTGGTTTCACAATTTTCCAGATAAAAATAAAATAAAAACAACCACGTTTTTATGGTAAAACAAAGGACATGCAAAAATCCTTTAAAATCGTCAAAAAATAGCATAAAAATATTTCTAAACAACTAATTGTAGGCTGCAATCGTAGTTCCCGATAAATTCATTCTCTTAAGGGAGAAAATAAAAATCTCGTAACTGGAGCTAATTTTGTGCTCTTCTCCCATATCCGATCTTTTCCGTAACATAATAATACGCCATTACAACGATAACAAAATATTTTTAGAAGGCCAAAGCCATTAACTAATATTATTATATTTTAAGTACAAAACCGAGGTCAAAGATTACAAACTCCAGGCTTGTCAACTCCACGGTTTCAAATTGTAAAGTCCGTATCGTCTCGCGAAATCACGTTCCAACTCCAATCTAATCTTATATTCTAATTTTAAGTATTAAAAGCTTTTAGGCAAAGGCTATTGTTACTTTATCCCTTGGAATAGGATCGTGCAGAATTAATGGGGACGGGGTTTAATTTTAAATAATAACCGCAGTTAAAATGGCATTTGATATCCTTTGGACATTTTGAAATCCAGTCAAAGGCACATTTTTACTGATTGTCCGATTGCTGGAATGTTAAAAGCTGTACTGCTAAAAATCGATTATGTTTTCTTATTCGGTTCCCAGCACGTTTGGCCATCGCTAATTGATTTTAGGTCGTTAGAGACACTCAATATGATTTTCCATATTCAATTAAGATTCTGCAGCTGCATTTATGACCACCACTAACATCACAATTAGCCTAAGCAGGGCTGTATTACATACATATATGGGAATATGTTAATATATTTTAGTATAGTATCTGTAAAAATTATCCAGCCTCAAGTAGCATTTCGTTTGGAAGATCAAATCCTGAAGAGGGTTACTGATTTAATTACAGATTGCAGTTTTATATCCCAACTCCACATATTTGCATACTTGGCAATTCATTTCTATTTCAGTGTTTAAAATTGCGGAGAAGACCGGATTTTCAATACAATAACTGACTTTGATTATTCGATAAGCTCGTATCAAATGCAATTTGAATGACAGAGTACTGTGAATCTGTAAATTGCAGCCATGGTCATAGCTAACTTACAATTTACAATATGATTTGAAAAGGAGTGAAGTTATCTTGTCAAGTGGATGCGAACACGATGTTCTCACTCCCCAGACCAACCGACAAAACAAATTCAGTTCGTATAGTTTTTAATGGAACTGTGGAGGTCATGGATTATCTTCAAGACAAAGGTCAAATGCATATAGACTTGGTTTACAAAAAAATAAGATTTCCAGTCATTCCCTGACTTCTGTCAAAGCCCAAATGCCAAACCCACTCATTCATTTGCCATTTTTAATTAATACAAAGGCCAAGAATCCAAGACTGCCATTCTCTAATCCAGGATTGGATTGCGGGATGAACGTGAACGTCTATTAAAGTTTTAAAAATATAACTACTTATCCGGGGTCATTCGGCTAGGTTAGATTTATCAGATTCGTCAGATCTCCCTTCACTAACGCCTAGAATGGAAATGAGACCTTTGCTGCTTCCAAAATTTTGAGGCGATGGCAATTTTTGCAGACGTTATGAGTTTAGTATCAGATATCAAATAATTGCCAATGAAGTAAGTTAATTCCCTATATAATTGAATGCTAGGGATATGGGGTGTTTCGTACGGTATTTTAGCTTGTAGCATGTGTTTCTTGCCGTACAATTAGACGAGGAATAAGCTATAAAAGCATGTATCGTTTTGGAATTTCGTTTCGATGGTCTAATTAATGCAAATATATGACTTCAATGAATTGTATTTAATATTCATACAAAGATAGTAACAAAAACCAAATGCTGTTACTTGGGGCTTTTTCGGAGGTGGGAATACTAGCGATTTGCCAAAATATTTTAATTTTAAGACTACAATGTATAATGCCTTAACTTGTATCCAAGTAAATGCAATTTGCAGTTCGCAATCTGAATCCGTCCTTATTTTTCCTGTCACCTTTCGAAAACAAGAAAAAAATAGAAAAAAATTGCTTACAGTTTTTGAACCCAGTAGGGAAAGTCGTTAGGGAATGTGGTTAAGCCCCGCTTCTTGCAGTCGAAGAAAGTGTCGAGGCAGTCACAGGAGGGGTGACACAAATCGTCGTCCGTCGTCGTCGACGTCAGTGTCGTCGTCACTTGAGGGGGTCGAACGAGGACGAGGAGTGTGACCACAGCAAAGAGGGTCACACTCCACGTAAACCCTCCAATATTCTGTCTCAAGATCATGCTAAAAGTACCACCACCACCACGTCCTCCAAATCCACTTCCAACATCATCTCTCAACCGTCCAACTCCGTTAAATCACTCGTTAAAACTAATCCCATGTCCATAAAAATACCTTAAGTATTATAGCCAGTAATTTTCATGGACTACTGCAGTTCAGATTTCAGTTCCGTTTCCCTCATCTCCCCCGTAGAAAATACGAGGGGGTAGCCGCTTTCTTCGTCAATGATAAGCTCATCTTATCCCGAAATCACGTGATAACATCGTATGAGCTAGGACTTGTTGTCCAACAACAACTCTCACTTGCTTACACAGTATAGACTCGTTAACCCAATCCGAGTCCCCGTTAATTAAAGACTTTAATTGTTCTGTTAATTGGCTATTGTCTTTATTACTACTTCAGATCTTATTGTTTTTAATAACTCTTTCAGTCTTTAAAATCCACGTCAACCGAAGAAGTTAGGGTTTCTTGTTACTGGAACACTTCTGTCAAGTGTTTTGATTATTCCTCTACATCTCTTTGGACTCTGTTCCAGGACAGTTAAGAGATAACAATGATAAGTTCCTTGTTATTTGAGTTGCTGGAGCTTATGTTTTTGACTCCAGGGGCTGTAGTTATCGTTAGTAAATGTGTTTTATTTTCCTTTTCAGCAAGTGATCATGTTGTTTATTTACGATCTGAGTGGTTATCAGTTGCAGATAAGTGTGAGTGTGTGTATCGTGTATGTGGTGTGTAGTAGAGACGGTGGTGGTTGTTGGGAGATTGAAGGTTGCTCATGAACTGAAGACCGTCCGGGAGGATTCGGGCCTGTCTGCCATCATTGGATTTTATGGAGACTGTTGGAAGAGGGGACGGAGGCTCGGAGCTATTCACACTTTTACACAATGAAGTCCAACGCTTACATCATAGCCTCAATAACTTAATGGTTACCTGAAAAAATACCAACAACACTTTCAGTCACAAGAAGGAGAAATCCCTAAGAAATCTTTAAGAAATCCTCTGCTTCTTAGGCATATCGTCAGAATGTCCATATTATGGCCAAGATGAGCTTTAGCCTGTAGGCAAACCAAACCAGTATGCAGTAACTCCTTGGTGTCTATAGGAGTAAGTTCTGCTAAGGATAAGTTGGTAGATATCTCCAACACTTACATTTTCCTTTCCTCCGTACGACAGCCAACCTGTCTGACAGGTACTGAGGTAGTGGGAGAGGCTCTTTGGCCCTTGGCACTGCTTTCCCTCGCAAGAAACCTTGGTGGATGACGAGACGGGTCATGAGGTCATTGGGGTGGAATTTATTTGATATGAGCTGGAATTTGCAGGTCCGACGTTTGGGGATTGAATGAAAAGTTTTGACATGCTGGAAATGAGTTTTTGTCGAAATTTCCTGAAAAAACTACGGCGACAGATTGCAAGCTTTATCCATTTTTTCAGGATTTCAGAATAGGTATTATCATAGGATGAAATGCAAGGATTTTAGACCGTTGGCATTGAATTTGTTTGACTTAAATGATGGGCGATTATAAAAAGCATGGAGGAAGTTTATTTTAGAACTTTTACTGAATGTTTCTTAAGCTAATATGATAATGGTCGTAATTATGCCTGACAATTTTTTTAAAAACTTTTGGGCAGAAAACGATTTTTTACACTAGCGTTTTCTACTTGTAAGAATGTACTAAATTTATAATGTCTGAGTCTGAGGTACATATTATAGATTTCCCAAGCCCTCAAAGAGGAAGAATGGAACTATTCGGTGTATGATGGGAATTCAGTGTCAGAAGTCAGTTTGTCTGTTAGGACATAAAGATATTTTTAGGGTTCTTTTCAGTATGATTCCATCCGTTCAGAAACTTGCATTTGTTAAGAGTATGAATAGGAGGGAGTACAAAGGAGGTTATAAATATGAAATGACCCACGACTTTTGTGGTAAGGAATTCCAGGGCAACCCGCTGTGACCCCAGCCATTCCATCAAAGTCCACCCGTTTACATTTTACAGTATTTCAGAGAGACGAGTATAAGGGCCACTTCCGGTTTCGGAATGAGGATTCGGGTCAGCAATGACCCCCTTTACCTGACGACTACCCCTAGCATAGCACAACCTGAATTGTATATTGCAGTCATGTAACCTTTTGTGTCCGTCAATACCGTGATAATGGCAAAAATATACATATATTTTAGTGATGTTTTATTGTAGAACCGAAAAACCGATTTTTACCCGGTTTTCAGGATTTATCTGAAAAACGCTTACATGTTGCACTGTTTTTATTACCGATTCAGAATCTCCGTAAAATTTTTGACAAAACGGCATATAAAATTTTGAAATAAAAAATGACTCGACCTATGTTATTTATAGTTGCGGATACTAAATAAATAACTAAATACTAAAATTTATATTTTTCCATTAAAATTAAATTCACGGTTTATAATGTAATGGAAATGTGGGATGTATAGATTTTGACGACATTTAATTTATATGAATAGAGGAATTCTGTTCGGACGACCTTTTTATAGCTGTAAAGCTCTGTAACCTAATCCGTCAAGTATGACAAGATAAGAACAAAGACTGAACTCATTATAAATGTCATGAAGATCAATTTCCTGCGAGAATAAATGTTATGACATATAATGTAATAGAAATACGGAATGAGGTCGGTGTCCAGACTGACAACAAAGGATTGGAAGGTAGCTTATTGGCATTTAATGTTGAATGGATGAGCAACAACGGTTGTAGCTGGTAGTTTTTTTTTTAGATTTTACTTCGATTTCAAGCAATAAAAATATTATTCCGATTATTCAGAGATTCCGTTTGGAAACGTATATAATTTAGGGCTTTCGTGGTTTACCTTTATTCAAGTATTTATTTATTAAAGCCTCTCTTTGACTGTTGTTTATTAATTCTATATTCCACAAAAAACATCGATGTGTACTTGAAATAAATACCCAATCAATTCAATGAAACCGTCTACATGAAGACAACTAAAGTTAATTAATTCAGACCCTTAACTTTTAGTTTCCTGGCGTGTACGTCTACTCGGCATTGAAAATCGTACAGAAAAAAAACAAAATTAAGTTTTTTGTTAACGTTGACAAAATGAATCCATGGAATAAAGACCTACCTTCAATTATTGCCATTTTCTGCTATATAAATGCAAATGAAGATCTATCTAATCGGGTCTACTTCTTTAAATATCATTACTTAATTGTATGATGCACCCACTTCACGGAATTATAAAATTTCGAGTTTTGGGGGTCTTCTCTTAAAAATGATTGTAAAGTTTATGCATTAACAATTTTCGTAAAATTTGTCCAGCGAGACCGTCTTTATTATGTCCCATACTTTATACTCCAAGAACCTCCATGTCTCCCGGTCACCGGTTATTGGGGGTTATCCAAATGTTTTTACGTTCGGTTGTCTATTAAATTTTCCAATGTGTCGCAATATATTTTCCCCTACAAAAAGATACGTCAGGAATCTCAGGAAGGGAATAAATGTTCATATACTGGAGATTCAATCATGGAGATTTCAACATAAAACATTTTTTTCTTTTATATCAACAACGAATCTTCCAGGTATCTCCTTGTCTGTCCCTCCATATAAACTTCAATAAATGGTGTAAATGCACATTTTCGAATTAAAACAACATCCCAATAACCACTCTCAATACAAAGCCGTTTAAATATGTATGAAACACTCCTTTGAGATTGATTATTCCTCAGGGAGTGACAATAAATGATCATGAAATTCATAATTCATAAATTTGAACTCTGGATATGATACGATATGTGGCAAGAGGACCAGGTGTACAGTTCCAGCACAAACCCTTCAGATAATCTAAACTATCCCCTCATAGTTCATTGTTTCAAAGTCAATTTTGAATTTTAAAAAATGCGAAACAAGATTCTCGTACGCGATTTCAAGTACTTTTTCGCAACCTGTATTGAGTTATCATCCATATTAGCAGAGATAAAATCTCATGACGGTGTCCGATTTAACTGTAAAAAATCATATCGGCAATCAATTGTTCTAAGCCAAATATAAGATCTATATGAAAAATCATGATACTATTGCATGGGCCTATATGGGTTACTGACTGGAAACAGGTTAACAGCATTTAGAGATTGCAAGAGATATCCTTAAATCTGTCATGGCATAAGCACCTTAACCAATTCAAAGCATTATACCAGTACCAGGGCATTAGTATATGATAAAGGCAGCTAGTGCTGGACTGGAAACGTGTAATCGAGTAAGTAATGTGATATAGTCTTAATTTAATATGCATATATGCATGTATGTGAGTTTGGGAGTTGATGTTTGAAGGTCGGAGGACTAAGTCAGGCAATTCTTTTCGTTCCGTTCCCGATATTCCGTCCAGGAATTACGAATTAATTAGGAGAGTCAACTGATCGAAGGCCGAAGTTGGGACTATCGACAAGTTTATCGATGAGTTTTGAAACGAACTGGAGAAAGAAGGCTATCCGATGGCTGGAAGACAACCGGGGACTTGTGGTCCTCTTCTTCTGCCTCCCGGCTTCCTTCGTCTTTGACCTTCTCTTGAGAATTAAAATCTGGATCGAGAGGTCACTTTTGGCTTCTACTCCTGAAGCTCATCCCCAAAGGGTGGCTGAAATTCAGTCTCAGGTGAATTTAATTTATTTGGGTCCAAAAAATTAAATAAATGTAACTGTCAAATAAAGTTCAATAAACAGGGCTGTGTAAACGAGAATCATGATTTTTTTGGCACTACAAAATTGACAGTTTGCATGTAAAATTGCATTAATTTTAATGAAACTTTTACATTTCAGGTAGCACAATGGAACAAATTAGATAAAAGCGAGAGGAAGCTACTCTGCACATCCCGGCCTAATTGGCTCAGCTTATCTTTGACATTTTTCAAGAAGGTTTGTTGAGCTGCATATTTTAAGTTAAACAAAACCTTGCAATTGGAACAGTTCTTTTAATAAGTCCCTATTTTTACCCGGTTTTGGAGGATTCTAAAGAATTTGTTAACAGATTCTACATCCTCCTAAAATTGCAGACGAAATGATTTCCGAGACCTTTAAAATATCCTTTCATTCCTAAAAAATACTGTTCGACTAATTTTGACCTTGTTAAATTCTAGGATGGATGTCACCAAGTGCCAATCTCCCTCTACAATATCCTGGATCTGGACGAGAAGAATTTGCGCGTAAAAGTCGAGCCGATGGTGACCGTTGGAGAGATTACAAAGTACTTGATCCCCAGGGGCTACACTTTGGCAGTGACCTTGGAGATTGCGGACGCAACTCTGGGGGGTCTGGCAATGGGGGTCGGTATGACCACATATTCACACAAAGTTGGACTGTACCAGGAGTGTGTCACATCTTACGAAGTTGTCCTTGGGGATGGTTCCCTTGTAACTGCCACCCGGGACAATGAGCATTCCGATTTGTACTATGCTTTGCCATGGTCTCATGGGTCCTTAGGATTCCTCACTGCCTTAGAACTAGAAATTATCCCTGTTAAGCCATATATTCACATGAAGTATATCCCTGTTCGGGGACAGACTGCATATTGCGATCAAATTCGAGAGATCTCTGGAACTCATGATAAGAATCGAAAGGTAAGCATTAAAAATTAAAATTAATAATTTATTCGGTAGTTTAGAAATGTCAATGATTTCCTAAATGACCTTGAATCCATAATTTAACCTTGAAATCGTGCTTTTTGCAGTTAGACGACTACGTAGAAGCGACCGTGTTCTCTAAGGACGAGGCTGTAATTATGGTTGGCAATTTCGTGGACAAACCCTCCATCTCCAACGTCTCAGAATGGCTTAAGGTACTTATACGGGTTAACGAATTTGTAGTTACTACATGAACATAATTACGTTATGAAGATTTAGCATTTGTTGCCCATAAATCACGCGATATAAGTGAAGGGGTTGCTGGAAGATATTCCCAGGGTTTCTGAAGTATTTATAAACTCATTAAAATTTAATTTGATGGTCGATGTTCTGATCATTTCATGGTTTTTATCCCGTATGAAAAACCAGCTAAAAATTAAAAGATTTAAAGATACATGGCCACAAAACGATAACATGTAAATCTAAATGTAAAATTTTATCAGGTAAACGAAGTTTCAAGATGGTACAAACCCTGGTTTTACAAACACGTTGAATCCTTCTTAACGACCGGTCCTGGAGACGAGTACATTCCCCTTAGGGATTATTTACTTCGACACAATCGAGCAATTTTCTGGGTTGTTGAGAGCATGATTCCTTTCGGAAATAATCCTGTATTTAGGTAAACTGTTCGTTTATATAATTTTTTCCACAATTTTTGAAAAACGATGGGACATTTGATTTAAATTGATTCATTTTAATAATCAGATATTTATTTGGATGGCTGCTACCCCCAAAACCAGCATTTCTAAAGTTCACCACAACTCCTGGGATTCGTGCCATGACCTTTACTAAACAAGTGTTCCAAGACATTGTTTTGCCAATCAACAAATTAGAAGAACAAATTAACATTTCTGAAGAACTTTTCGATACTTACCCCATACTTGTCTATCCCTGTCGAATTTACGACCACGGAAATCATATGCAAGTCTAAGACATTATCCTATAGTTTAATGATGAATCGTTGCCTGATTATGTGAATATAATTGTTATATATTTATAATGATAGGGGACAACTCCGAAAACCAAGACCCGACCAAATGGTACCAGGCTCCAATTACGGCATGTTTAATGATCTCGGGGTCTACGGCGTTCCTGGACCGGTCAAACGGAAGCAGCGATATGATGCTGTAGGAACTCTTCAGAAAATGGAAAAGTATGGCCGATTTTAATCTGAATGTCCAAAGCCGCTTTAATCTAGTTTACAAAAATTACACAGTTTTGACATCAATGTCAATTGTTTTTTTGTAGATTCACGCGAGACGTCGGAGGTTATGCATTCCTTTACGCAGATATCTTCATGAACGAAGAAGAATTCAACGAAATGTTTGACCTTACCCTGTACGAAACTGTACGAGTCAAGTATCACGCGGAAGGGGCATTTCCTCACTTGTATGATAAAATCAAACCTGAAATCGACGTTTTCAAAGTGGGAAAGGAATATATGGACCCTCTGTAATCTAATTTATTGTTAAATTAGGCATGTTCATTTGCTTAGTGCCAATTTCGCAAGAAGTTGCACATAATAAAACATCATCGACTTACTTAACTTGACTTATTAAGAAAAATACATAAATTATTTAATGAAACTCCCTATTACAAATGAAGTAGCTGTCTGACTTTTGCTTCAATTAAAACTTGAAATTTCATCGAAATCCGAATAGTTAAATAGTAAAAATTACAAATAGTTAAATCTTACGGATGTAAATTCGTTCGTTTACTTTTACGAGGTGGAATGTGTAATATTACAATGTGAACATGAAAATAGCTTTTCAAACCTGGGTTTTGCCATCAATCAACCGATTTATTGAATCCGTGAACCAACAATTAGACTAGATTCTTCTTTACAATCCGACACGCATGAACTATTACACAATAAAAATCGTATAGACTTTGGAAATCGTATTCTTTCACTTTAATTTACAGAAATTCTCCAATCAAACTTATTTGATTGGATGTAAAATCTAAATACCTAATAATATCACATATTCGTATGCATGAGCACTAGAACTTTACTAAATAAGTATATGACTTTGGATTTGGACATAAATATTTGTAGGCTAAAATTGTTAGGAAGGCAGGAATTACAACTTGTCTTGTGGCACCTCAATAAAATTTATACGCAATAAATCCCAATACTACAACACCTAGAGCTGATAACCACATCTCTTTCTCTAACGGCTTATACTTATCTAATTTCTTCTCCAATTCCTGAACGTTTGCTAAGGGAGGTTGTCTGACACCAGGATCAAGATGGTTTTCATCGTAATAGGCAAATGTTATTAGCATCTGGTTTAATTTGGACTCCACAGCTTTCGTTGCATCCATCAGGGTATCAGCCTTCGTTTGAAAATCATTTTGATAGGACTTGCAAGTTTGATCCAGTTGGGCTATAACTTCCTCTAATTTCCCGGAAACAAGGTACTTTGAATTCTCTTCATCTAGACGAAGCGTAGTGTCTAATTTATGAGCTAGGGCTTGAACAGTCTGATCAATCTGATCTACTTGAGACGACGTTTGCGATAGGATGACCTTGGTCTGGTGTTGCTTCAGTCTGGAATTGATAGTCGTACCCACGATCCCCAAGAAGGCTCCAACAATTGATCCTAATATTGACCAGTATTTCGTCTTTTCATTCTGGGCCCGTTCCTTTTCATGACTAAACCGTAGAGCATTAGAAAGCTCGGAAAACAGTTCACGCTCCCGCTTTTCCAAATCTTCGAAACGAGAACGTAATGAGCGCTCCTCTCGTACTACGTCGATTTCCTTGGGACAAAAAAGAACAGGGATTATCAGATTAATCTCTATAGTCAGCTTCATTATAAGTATCAGAATTTGAAATGCATTCATTGAATTATTCTCTAATATCAAATAATTTACTATATTTACCCTTTTAATTAGTTCCAAATAACGATCATCTCCTCGAGCCGTTCTGTCAATTTCAACTCGCAGCATTCTTAGTTGGTTTTGTACTTCCGCCAACTCTCTTTGAGACTGTCTTCGCTCTTCTTGACTTCCTACGAATTTAGTCTCGGCCTGTAATAATTAAACAAATATATTAAATATAGAGACAATTTTTGGATTTGAACTTAAGAATTTGCTATCAACGAATGAAAGATCCAACATATAGCCCAACTGCATTCCACGAACCTCCCACTTAAGTGTCGAACTGTCGAATGACAGTGTCCAGGGTTTTTAATGCGATCATCATATCCCATTCACCATTGTTAGTTTGCAGTTTGGTAACACCAAACTTGCCCATTTAACAGCAAAAATAAAAATTCCAATTTCCCATCTCACATCTTTACCTCAAGAACACGAGAATGAGCCTCCTTGACCTGCTTGATCCCGATGAAGTCCTCATAGGCAGCCATGGATGACTGTACCTTGTTCCGTGCCCGATCCGCCAGTTCCTGATGAGAGACGAAGGAAGGGCGGAGAGGGGGTAGAATCGGTACTTCCGGAATCTGATTTCTTACTGTTCTGACTGTCTTGAGAATCATTTCACTCTGGACCTTACCCTTATTGACCACCTGTTCCCACACCTTGCTCAGCTCCCCCACAACCCGTTTCGAATTTTCAGCCATTCCCAAGCCAGCCTTAATTAATTAACTAAACTTCGAATTACCAATTAATTAAGAAGCATGCTCAAAACAAACTCCTGAGACCCCGGAGAGACAAAGACAGGTAAGTATATAAACTATGATGAAGTGTAAGAATCAGCGTCTCTGCCTCTGCCCGTCTGTGGTCTGCCGGTCGGTGTCGATCCAAAGAAAATAAAAGTGTAAAGAAAGAGCAAAAACGGGTAAAAAAGTGTGAAGTGGATTGAAATGATGAAAGAAAACGGAGCTCAAATGTTTCCCTCATTTACTAACTCTTTTTGTCTCACTCTGCCCCAAATCCTTTACCTTTGTCGAGTGAAACGAAGCGAAAGGGTCCCCTGCCTGGTTTCTTGACAAATGAGGTCCCTAGTGCCTGGGTTTTTAATGCGCTTTTTCAGCTCTATTTGAGGAATATCCATAGATATTCATAAAGGTTATCTAATTTTATGGAAATATCGGACATTAGTTGTAATGTCCTTTAAAAATGACAGATCGAGGGCGAAGGGTTGAAGCGAAGGCCACAATTTGCTCACAAACTCATAATTCCCTTTAGTTGTAACATAATGATGCATAGTCCGATCCACAATTCCAATCGTGAGTGGTGTCAAAAAATCAGAAATAAAATTAGATTTTCAAAAATTCAAATCGTTTTTTATAATTCTGCCCAAGGGTGGAGAAAATCAGATGGGAAGTTAGAGGAAATGAGGAGTGGTGGTGGTATATATATGAGGGGCTCGGAATCCTTTTTAACCTCTTCGAGACCACAACGAGAAGCGGTTTCTCGCAGGAGGCGGATGAACAAGTCCGCTTTTCTCGCTCCTTCTCGCAGAGACCTCAAAGAGGTTAAAAAATATTCCGAACGCCTCAAATATACCACCACCACTCCTCAGTTTCTCCAACTTCCCGTCTCATACTCTCTACCCCTAAGCAACATTAGAAAAAACGATTTTCATTTTTGAAAATCTAATTTTCTTCCTGATTTTTTGACTCTACTCACAATTAGATCGGTGTTAAGTGTTATTCAGGAAAAAAAGTTCCATTTTCAGTTGATTCTAAATCAATTATAACTCTTAAATATGCTCCGCACTCTCCCTAATTTGCAACGCTAAAAGCCAGATAAAATCAGAGATGGACAACCGTTATTGGAAAAAATGAGTAGGTCCTTAAAAAGTCCTTGAACGAGTTGGAGGTTGCATAAAAAATATTTATTGAGGCAGGAAACTACAACATTTTGGCTGATCCTCTCATCCGACACACAGGTACTTCATCTCATGCACCGAATTTGCTTCATATCACACACCGACTCTTCATCCACTCATACACGATTTCCATATTTATTTATTTATAAATAAATTTAGGATATTATTACCATCAATTCGTAAAACCACTTTAAAAGACGAGGCGCTTATCTTGCAAAAAAAACGTGTCCCAAACAATTGACACCAGGCAGCATGGGGAAAGGGCTAATACGGCTTAATAAATATATATAGTGAAGGAGGAGTCTTCTGAAGTGGTTTTACGCCTAGATTCCTCTAACTTTAACAACTACCTATTATTGCAGATTGCAGTAACAGAAATGTCTAACGCTTTGTGTAAATATCAGCTCTAGCTTCGGATCCTATCTAGATCCAATCCAAAAAGGCAATTAGGAATCCTATTGTCTTTGGTACACTGGATTATTAGAAGTCTATCATAAAAAAGATGCACATGAAGACACGGGCAGTTGACCCCCTACGCCCTACGTGAACTCCATGTCGTCGGAAAATTCCTGAGAATCGAGAGTAGCGCTTAGTCCGATATCGTCTGGTTCAGCCGGGCACGGGGTCAACATCGGGTCACAGGGACCAGTCACGATGTTCCGCTCAATGTCGTCTTCCATTAGTTCACAGAAATTAATCCTTCTTTGCTCAGTCAGAGGTTCCTGAAACAATTAGTGGAACGATAAATTTAAATTTGATTCTTCGTTAAAATAATCAAGGCGCTTAAAAGACATATTTTAAAGGCCCTACTTGTTTTATACGGACTTCGCCGTTGATAATGCTGTTCAGCCTTTCTGGAGGGGGAGTTTTCCACGTTAAGGACTCTTGTGGAAGCGCAATCCCACCTTCTCGGCAAAGATTCTCCAATTCCTGCGAAAGATTAGAATTATTAATTAGTATTTTAAAAAAAAAACAAGGACTGGTTACAATTTCAAGGTATTTCAAGAAAAATATTGAAGCTAGCTGGATATCGCTTTTCAGAAACTACGTATCAACATCAACGCTAGACTTTCAAGTCTGCAAAAAATGCTGCATATCCGCAGATTGCATAGGTGCGAAAAAATAAAAATATGAATTTTGGTGAATTCAGTTCGAAGTAAATACCTGAATTCGAAGAAGTAATTTCTTGTTCTCATTAGTCGTAACAATGTCCTTCTGTCTATAGGCTTCATTCTCTTTCTTAAGAATGTCAATAAACTCGACACTGGCCTGCAGGATCGCTCCCTTGTTTCCTTTCACATCCCCGATCTTATCAAAGTACCTAAAAACAAGTTGATAAAAAAACAGTAAGTTTATGCAAGCTGATACGAAGTAAAAATATTACATCAGAAATTATGATAGAACAAGAGAATACGTACGGGTCGCCCTGTTTTGGAAGCTGTTTCCCCTGAACAGTGATCATATCATTTATTAGGAAACGTCTCCGTCTCTCAACTAAAAATAGAATAACAACACAAGAAACAAGCAATTAAATCACTATTTTTAAACCATTTTACGTTTTCCGCTGATTAATAGTTTCTACTGGCTATTTTGGGAATTGGCCCCTTGCCTTATACAGAACGTAACAACATTGCTTTTTTTGCTCCGACAACTGTGTAGTAACAAATGTAACATAATAAATATGCAGAACCAGACCTAGAAATGAACTCAACTTCAAGTTCAGATTAAATCACAGTTTGATGGATTTACTCCTTTTGCGTTCCCCTTATCCCAATCAGTAAATACAAATTGGATCGGGCAAAAAAAATGCATATCCCTATAAAGACTAATGATCTGATTCTGAATCTCACATCGGACCGAACCGAATTTTGGCTTTAACTGCGCGTTAATTACGTTTCTGTACATTTAGTAGCATGGGAATTTTAAATCCTTAAGCTTTATTGCTATTACTCTAGAAAATTACGCACTTTTGTTATGGTTATCCTTTTTTTGCCTGTCCTTGGCAGCCCTGAAGTGTTCTCCAGGTTGGGGTGTTTCGGGTGAATCGAGGGGGGCACTTGCCGCAAATGTCTTGCCATCCTGACCACCACTCCCACGATGTCCACTGTATTTGGGAGGCAACGACCCATTTTGATAACCGATGTTCCTTTCGCCGTCTTGAGAGATGATTTCATTGATTTCGGAGAGGGAAATAGTACTCTGTAAAAAAAAAATTAAAATAAGTTTTAAAAACAGGTTTGAATTAATTTGAAAGGTATTTTAGATTCCAGTTTAGGCTTAACAAATAGACCTGGTAAGGAGTGAATATAAAGGCTTTGGATTGAAAGGTGACACCACAAGAGAACATCTTACAAATATACGAAAGAGTCGCAAGTGGTTGTCTGTTGGAATGCCACTGCCAACTGGCATTTTACTACTTCATCCATGTGTCTCCATTTTAATATTTCGACAGTAGTATTATTATTATTTATTATAATTACAAACTCATGTCCCTATTATGTATTAACATAAAATTGTGAAAAGGGCCTGTAAAAGCGAGCAGACGGAAATCTGGATTATCTGGAATCTTATTAATAGAGGCTTATCAGCTGCAGAGAAGCCTCTCCATTCTTAACCAAATATTCCATCTGTCCCATTTCACTCAGCATTTAATAGCTATGCATTTACAGCCGATCATATCGACTCCCGATTCACCACTCTCCATATTTATAATCTCATCGTTATTTATCTGATCCCTAGCAGGCCAAGAGTATTTAAAACTCTCAACTGGAATTTAATGTGCGTTGGCGTTGGATTGGAGGTTTGGGAGGTTTGTGTTAAGTAATCAACGCAACGGAGTCCTATACACACAAACCAGAACAATGACAGTTTTCAGTTTTTAAAACCTAAATCGTTGCGGAGACTAAAAACGAGCTAGGGATACGTTTATTGACTTTGATTTTTAAATTGTATTAATTAGTCATGATAATGAGTCATGGGCCGGAACCGGGTTGTGGGGTCAAACTTGTAATAAAATAAAGTATTAAATCTGCCTTAGTAGTTTAAAATTGTTAGACGAGATCAATCCCTGGAAATTAGAATTCTGATAAATAACCTCCCCGGAATTGAGAATCTCACCGAAATAGAATCCCACCCTTTTGTAGGCTTTATTAACCGTACAATCCCTCACCCGTCCTTTTTATATATTAGAACTTGATAAAATCTGCTAAATAATTAAACCAAGCATGTCATATTGAACCAAGGAAAAGGTATAGGTCCCGCATACTCGATTACAGAACTTATGGTCGACTAAAGTCATGTTTATAAGCAACAGCAACCCTTACGCATAGTTTTTTTTTTAATTACAGCCCTAAGGGGTACTAAATCGAGATTTACAGCATCATATATCATACCACCCCGACTTTGCAGAGTATATGAATGTATGAATCAATCTGCAGTCTCTAACAGTGCTGGACTCGAGTGTCAAAAGCCCGACCGTCTGTCAGGTGCCCAGGACTCCTGAAACCAAGAGCGATAAAACCTTATCTCTCCTTTCGAACATGAAGTTCTTATTTGAAGTGGCCTGGCTTTGCCTTTGAGTTTGACTTGTTGTTTTAAAACCTATCAAAAATCAGTCGAGATAACAACTACAAACCGTGATAACTCTTTCGCTGTCTTGTATTTGCGAGCCTTGTAAAAGAGGCCATGGACAAGACGTGATATTCGGTATTCGGTTACAGTTTTTCAATTTATAGACTGATATGTTTGTTCTCAGACGGTTTTTTACAATCCATTTCCTTCACTATTATTGTCTCACGAAAAAACGAATTTGAACCCTCTGGTCAGAAGGTTTTTCTTTATTTTGCCTTCGTCATCTCGATTCAAGAGTTGCTTAATTCAAAAATTAAAATTCAAAAATAAAACCTTTTAGACCATATCCTGGCAACTACAAGATATGCTACAGATTCTAAACTATCAGAAACCGTAAACAAATAAGTTTTGATAATTTAATGTACGAAAAGCCATTAGTCTCATGCCCTAGAATATTATAATGTAATAAGTAGATAGTATGAAGGCAGCCTGTGCATTTACACGATTTGCTACAATAATTGTACGATTTCCATGCATATTCCAGCCACTTGCGTGATTATTACCCAATACTTAATCCTTTATAAAAATTCATAAAAATCCTGAATTACTAATAAATGTAAAGGGGGGTTTAGGTGTAGAGCTTTTAAATCTGTATATGAGTCCTCTCCGCCCTTATCGAGTTCCACTATTTATCCTTGAGTTCCCACGAAGAGGAGAGTGTCAATGAATGGAATGAATTGAGATGGAGATAAAGCCGATACTTGACTTCCTAACCTTATCGACACGAAAACAACTCTCCAGTATCTCTTGCCAATAGGACGGGACTAAGGGGATTATTACACCTATTACTGCCTGCTCTAAAAGCATGCAATTTTATGGTCATTCTAACTATCTACTTAGGTTTTAATTGAGGATCGGGACAGTCGATCACCCGTAATCATAGTCGAGTATTCATGACCGGGGTATAATTAACCTGTAGATGGTAGTAAACTGTTCTGATGGTGGCTGCCACTTATGAAATGTTCGTCAGAGTAATTTTTGAAAGCGATAACAATGTTCTATTGTTATTTCCCCTATTAATTATTATTACATCCCAGGAGTCTCAGATTTATTACGCATACGTGGGTTTAAATTTAAGTTTACGGTTAAAGCTGTGCTTCGAGTCTCATTTAAAAAAAATGAACAATGAGTGCAAATGCAAGCATTTTTCCACTAAAAACAGCTTCCTTCCTTCCAGTCTAAAATCATGATTTACGGAATTAAACTTACGATATCAGGATCTCCGTCGAGTCCGGTGAAGGGTTCGAAATTCTCAGAGCAACCACTGGTTAAGCTTGTAGCAACAGAACTAGTGGGTCCAGGAGAAGGCGGAACCCCCGTGTCCAGTTGCAGAGGTCGTGCTAAGGGACTGAGAGGTGTTGAGCTGAAGATATTGGGTGGTGCGGATCCAGGGGCCATCAGCGTCAGTCCTCCAATGGACTGAGCCAGTCGGGCCGGAAGTCCGTGATGGGAAGTATGTGTCGGAGGCACGGAACCCCCCAGACCATTCGTCCCATCGTTTGCACAGAGAGAGGCAATACCATGAAGGACCCGTTGCTCCAAGTAGTAGTTCGTTGGATTTTCCAACCGAGTTTCCACTTTCTGATCAATTAAAAAACAGAAGCAGGCATTTCAATTCGCATACTTAATCATCCGGTAGTGGGAAGGTTGGGTTAAAAACTGCATTTAATTAGGTAGCATACTTTAAGGAGCTTCTGCGGAATCGCTGCAGCAATTTTTGGAGAGGTTGAAACCGGTAAATCGACAGGGCTGGATTGGTGAAGAGATCGTTGGAATTTCGTCTGGGCCATCTCTTCCCGTTTTGTATCCTCGATGGCCTTGGTACGGTCCATCTCCATCTTCGTTAAAGTCCGGAGCTGTGGTCCACTCCTTGTCGGGGTGGTTGATGCCACACTGTAATTAATTTTTTAAGTAAAAAATGAATACGTGTCTCAAATGAAAGAGTGGAAAGAGCCCGTTCATCTTCATCACAATCATATCAATTCATTGAATTGAAGGAGCATCAACATGTGCTATGTATCTCCGTCTTTGTACACATACGCTTTCACAACTTTTATCAATCTCAGTCATCTTTGCTGATAACTGCATTATTTTCGACTCTCTGGTTGGCTCAGAATCGAGGCCTGGCCACCGTCTGGGCCAATGAGAAGCTGATTAACTCGTTTATCAGCAGCCAAGCCTCTAGAACTTTAAACCCGTTCTGGTTGGGAAAAAAATACTGTTGCATAATTATATATTCTAACATGTTATGAACACGCGGTGGTGGGACCTTGCTCTGAACCAAAGCGTCTCGTAATATTTCATACATGTCCCACAAACTATATTATAAAACTTAACTACGAACTCGAATAGAAGAGTTAGAATGGATATCTGGTGTGAACTAACTCCAACCAATTAGTGGATAGATCCACGGTATTCGAGAGGTGGGTATGACAAGAATGGTTTGGAATACGGATTACGGACAGCATGTGAGTTATTCTACAACATACTCAACAATTCCAATCTCCTAAGATATGCATATTAACCTCATCTTCATCTTATTCTCTTATGCGTAATTTTTCTCGACGAGTTAACTAGGCATCCTAATCTCCATGCGTTATCGTATCATCCTTATATTTTATACATGAAGGTCTCGCAGCTTACAAATTGCAATCGGCCCAGACTCCCGAAATCTCACTCTACTACTACCATTATAATACTACTTTTTTTTTAACTTGTTTTAGTTTTTAGACCCCATTTGAAATTCCATTCCCTAATTCATGCAAGTCAAAAATCCTGCATTTAAAGCATTCTCGGGAAGATTTTATTTAAATGCTGGGAAGTGGTGGAAGACACCTCAAGGGATTTGTCGGAATATGTAAAGCATTGTATAATATCGAGGATTAGAAGAATGATAATATGGATGTGAGTTTAGCTATTCAGCTGGTTGAAGGCCAGTTGGAGATTGGACATGAGGTTTTAAGATAATAATGACTGACTGACTTTTTTCTCCTAGTAGACGATGATGAGCCAAAAGATCTGAAGCCAAAGTAAACGGGGATTTAAAAATACGACATGGAAATAGGAATAATATTGCAGAAGATGTTGAGGAAAGTAGTGCAGGTTCTCCGGGTTAGGAGTACAATGAAAATTAGCCGAGGTGTCAAATAAATATAATTAGCACCTGGAACTACCATCTCCTTCGAAATGCAAATCCCTCAATATATAATAAAGCTCATTTTAATCGAAAACCAAGAAGAAATTGAACGAACTGTCATCTCCTCTCGCAAGATTCAGAATCAGAATCCCAACGCCAAGTCGAGAAGAAATGCTTGCACAGCTTTCATAAAAATATCTAATTGCCAGTCAATTTAGAGAAACAGATCCTCCTTCAAGCTCAACCTCACCAAACCATTGAATTTTAAGTGCGAATTATAGTTAAAAATAGAGAGAAGTGAAACCTACGATTGATGGATCTGGTTGGGGGACGGTACGTACTGAGGCTGTGAAGGGGACAGTCGCCCTTGAGTATGGCACATCCCCTGAGAGTGGGGGGTCAGATGGAGATAACCACCCCCTTGTGACATCGTCGTGTTTGTCACCATATTCGTCGAAGGGACAGAAAATGAGACAGTGGATGAGATCCCTTGATGAGGCACTGAGGGACTCGTGTTCCAATTAGTGGGGGCGGAATTAAGGCTTTGGAACCCCTTGGGCCCTCCATTCAACCAGTCCGTATTGGTCTCGACAGGCCAGCAAGTCTGCTGGTAAAAGTTGTCCATCGAAGACAAGGATTCCACCACCTCTCGATACTCGTCGTTTCCATTAAAATCACCAACGAGGTGGTTATGATTAAGATTAAGATTAGGGAGACTGTACTCCTCGACCTGCATCTTCCTATCCGAAGGCCCTACTTCGAGTGACAGGAAATCGAACCGCGCTTCCATCATCATAGTAAACAGTGCACCAAGTCACTCTTGAAAAAATCACATCGATCACCGTAAGTCACTCTAGTCAATGTCCTTAAAAACCGTGTCTCCTGCCAAACTTTCTGTAGGAGAGACTTGAAACGATAGCTTTCTCTTGAGCTAAGCACGTGTACAGCTCCCTCGACTACTAGTGCACGACTGGACCTCGTGAGTGGCTTGTAGCCTTGTACTCGAGTAGTTGTAGTTTTTTCTGCCGTCCGGCAATATGTCCAGCACTGTTGACGTTGTGTGAAAATGTTAGGTTAGGTCTCGGTAAAGTTGTTAGGGAGCTTGCAATGGTTTGGAGCAGTAGTTGGGGTGGATAAGATGTGATCGAAATGAGTTGTTGAGACTGACTGTGACGATGAAGGAAGAGGAGGGTCGGGAGCAGTTTGTAGTTACGGAATGACGATATTCCTCTGCGACTATTCTTGGACAACCTAACCTCCCAGTTAGTAAATGGTCTCTGAAGATAATGTATATGTTAAATAGGGAATCTTTAGCATGAAACCCCCCGTCCATGTTGAACACCTGCCAAACTATCTCAAGGATACCCCGTTCCATCGTTCCATGATATTCATCCTCTATCTCGTAGTATAACCAACTACAGCCTACAACCTATACAACTACAACCGACTTCCCTCATCCCGTATGAAAATATCAATATCAATTATTACACACGGAGATATGCAACCATTATCCGAAACTCTGAAAGTAATTAACTCCGCTTCTCTAAAAAGGAGTCTGCCGCCGATGGGATGATGAGAGCTATTTTAATTATGGGAAATGGGTTTGGACTAGGGAGCATATCTATACTGACGACCGATTCGAAATGTGTAGCAGTTTCGTTTCTTGCTTGTTCTTATGTTAATGATGATTCCTGTGATTTTTATTGCACTCGTCTTTAACTGGTTGATTTAATTTAAGTGTACCGAGTAGGAGAAGTTAGGAACTAGTTTGGTTGAGAAATTCAATTTCTGTTGGTTTTTTGTCGCAAATTGCGAGAAAAATAACTTTCAACGTTATTGGGACATTAACATACTACTTTGAGAGATAATTTTTATTTAAGATAAAACTAAGAACAAAATCGGTGATGAATCTATCTAATTGTGGTAAATTAAAAAAAAAACTTCAAAATTGGACCTGTGAATTATAACTTTATAACTCCTTTCTGTTATTTTAAAATATTCCCAGCTAGTAAATAATTTAAAATTTGCAAAATGAGTAAACGTTAAAAAATGATTAAAATCGGGTAACTTGGTTTATGACACGATTTAAATTGAATTATAAAATGGAGAAAATATATTTTTGCCAAATCCTCATACTATGTTTTAGTTACTTTCCAAAACATCTTATAAACTAACTACCAATCTTACCAGGCATTTTTTGAGAGAAAGTTCTCTTTTAATATTATGACGTCAATCTACATGGGCTTACTGATGCCTACTTGTTTAATTTTGTTCAATTGTTATCCCAGTCTGCAATTGCCCGAGTTAAATTGTCCAAAATTCTGATCTTCTAACTTTCGCAATTTAAAGACCATCCAAACAACCACAAAAATACTTTAGTATGTAAACGTCAGACAAAATCGCAGAAGATCCTGCTCAAAGACAATCTATTTCTAAATTTCCTAACGGTACCTTACTATAACGGTACAAGTTTCCCCCTCGGAAAAGTAATTGTAAAACGTGAAGGCAACTAAAAATGGAAATTCGATAATCATACACATCCACCAGAAATTGACTTTGACCACAAGAGTAGTAATTAAACATTCAGGAGCAAATATTTGCTCTTTTTGCTTCCATCCAGCAAAACCAACATTCCGAACGTATTCCATATCATTCCACCCATCACAATCCATCCACAATTAGAGTTTACATTAGAACAATAATTTACCAATACAAGCAGGCAGATTTGACAGTTCCGTTCATGGAAGCTTTATCTCCAAATGAGAAAAATCCGATTTTGGTAAACAACAATATTTTACTCCCTATTCATTCTCTAAAAGAAACTGCAAAAAATAGTGCTTTGGCATAACTCAACAAGTCTCAACTAACAGCCCTGACTTATTACTTTCGTTCCTATGAAAGGACCTTTAAATTAACGATAATAAATCATTTTAAAGGCTAATAATTAACCCATTAACCAGCTATTGCTCCTATCAATTAATCTATGTTTAGCTGAATTCTATCCGCAACCAATAGCTCCAATAGGCATTAGAAATTTAGACAGTAGAGCCGTGTAAATATTGACATATTGAGTCAGAAAAACGACAAGTAAAAGATGATCCCTTTCAGCCTCCTGCTGCCTTCAAGTCGGCTTTGATAAGTGCAAAATTGGACTTTGGACGGAGCGCAGATATCCTGTTATCAATTCCCATTCATTTCACAATTCCTCCTACATAATCGGATGGATGCATTGAATCCTACCAAATCCCAATACTTCAATGAACGGATTATCATATAATGGACTATTAACCTTAAATCATATCCTTTGAGTTAAAATTCAACCAATCAATAGGGGCATGGAGATGGAGTTTGGATGTCAGCACAGATTCCTCATTATTAAAGTAATCTCGTTAAGAAATATAATCCAATCCTGAGACAACCACTCCTCAACTTCTAGCCAATAACATGCCTTTCATCTTGAGGGACAGATACAGATAAGAGCTGATAAGAAGGAACTTGGAGCAGATTCTTGAGAGTGAAACGAGTTTAATTTTCTAACATCCACAAACTTCAACTTTTCAAGAAGTTTCTATTCATTTCAACTCCGCATCTGTATATGAAATTATTATATGAGGCATGATTCACATTGAAAGTATAATATATTTGACTATATTGCATTTTTTGTGACTCAAGTCAGAAATCAGAGCAAGTCATACAAACTACAAACAGAGTTTTAATCACTAGATAAGAAGGAACAAAGGTCTGAAAGTCTGGACAAGCCCCTCTTACGAATCCTGTACACGTGGGGGGCACGACACTTTCGAAGCTGTTAATGTATCAGGGACGGAGTAGTTCCAACTTCCAACCGTTTAACCATGTAGTTTAATATAGAGGAATATATGGTACAATTAATTAAAATATGGTTGTTAAAGAACACGCCTCCGAACAAGCCTTGTTGCTTGCATAAAATATTCCATATGACACGTCGACTATTTCGGCAAAGATTCATCATTTTTAGGTCAAAACAAACATATGTCCAGTTCTGCTACTTTGCTGTTGCTTCGTGGTGGCATAATGTTTTAAATTTATTTATCCTAATAACCCGTCTCTGGTTGCCCAACATGCAACAAATTAAAGGCTGTGTACGAGCGGTCCAAAATTAGCAAAATGCCGTTATTTGAGGATTTTTGGTCCCTTTTAAGCGATTTCAGTCGGAATATGGATATGCGTTTTAATTTGAAATCGGTTCATTTTGATCTGCATTTTTTATGCTAACCGGATTTAATGTAATAGAAATATTATAGCCTTACTCGTTTTCTGTCCACGGTTTCGTAAGTTTGGGCTCGGTAAAGGGGGTGTCGGTTGTGGGTAGGTTGGACTGTGGCACGTCATTGGACTGTGATGAAGGCCCATTGGAAATGTCCCAAAGTAAGGGCTCTGTAGTCTCTTCATGTGGGATTTCCATGTCCTCCGAACTTAGAATGAAATCCACGATGTTAAATTTGGATAGGTCAATCCCGGAATCGGGAGTAGTGCCCCTCATTGCCCCCTGAAATTAATTGTAGCAATTCGTAGGTTAACGACAGAGGAAAAAACATTTGCCTTTACATTTGACATACCGATTTCAAAACTCTTACACGACTTACGTAAATCTCAGCTTCTCTTTTCGTCGTATTGTCCATTATTGCTTTGAGACTGACTGAAAATACTAGTTTTTTTTAATTGACCCCGATGCAGTCAAAATTGCATAGAGAGACGAACGTCGGTTATAGTTAACGGATGTAGTAGAGCTTGTGTCGATGATACTTAAAGTGAAAGCTGGCCTTTATTTTAAATTCCAGGGTTATGAAACACGTCCAGGTTAGACCAACGGTTTATCGGGCACATTTTGAATACTTTCCTTTGATTTTTTGTTGGGGAGTTGCAGTTCTAAAATAATAAATGGAATTTATTCAATTAACGGGACATTCGATACATTTTTTGGGAAATATTCAAGTAATTTGAACCTCGTTTGACTTTAATGAGACCTTAAAAGACTAAAAGGATTCTTTCAGCTCGTATTTAGTTTGGCTATTCATAATATTTTAAATAGTCTGAATTACAGATTACAGAGTGCTACAAATCCCTTGCTTGGTATCAGAAATAATTTGGAGCAAACCACGACTACTAACGATAACGATGTACGATAAATATGGATCGCTAAAAGTTACAATTTATGATTCATTTAGTTTGAATGGAATTGATGTTCATTCGGGTATTTATTTTGTATCGTTTATATAGTAAGACAATGTATATCATTTAAACTTGAAGTTCCCAACTCCAGCTTAAAATCAGAAAAACAATCCAAGGGATATTTCTCTAATACAGTAAATACATTACATTAATAAATAGTGTTATGTACACAGTCGCATCTTTAAATACATTTATCCTGTAGCAGAATGCATTTATCGCCTGTCAGTGATAATATAAGTTGAACAAAGATTTAAAAATCTACGATAAATTGGTAATTACAAATTTATGATACGAACTTATATTGAGGAACGAAAACCCAGAAGTGAGAATAATAATGTAAATTAACGCATTAAAAGTAAAAAAAAAATAGGTTAGAAAACAATAAACTTATCAACTCTGTGATAATTGGATTATATCGATCATTTTTTATCATTTTTAGATATGAAGTATTTGTATTGCATTATTAAACCATTGACGTCAAAAACTGAGCCTGAAATAACAAATTTGACACAAGACACAAATCATTCGGGCAATTATAAATTAGCCCAAACAATATACAATACATACATATGACATTATATATATAATATAATTGGTGTGTTGAAATATAACTCTCAATTCAAGCCCATTTTAATTGGTTTGTGTATCTGTATTTCCTGAATTTATTAAAATGACAATCTCTCCTTTCTTATTTCATTGGTTTATATTTTTGATTTTATATATCTGTGAATTGAGAATCACATCAAGGCACAAGGTCTTCCTGCATACACTGTCTAACACCATTTTGTATTATTAATTAAACCTACTGTGTCATTCTAAAATATATTGTCTCAATTTTTATTTTTATAACGTTAAAATGTGCGAGCGTTAAACCTAAACTATATAACTCGACTTAAATTTTGCATTTTTAATGCATTTTAATATCATGCCAAAATACTCAAGTCGTAAATTCCATATTCAAAACATTACGATAGTTACTGTAAACAGGAAAAGAGAATTCAAATATTTTTCAAAACAAAACCTTACCAGTTATTTACCCCACGTATTGCCAAAAATTTCCAGTGCTTAATTTTATTCCACTTTCAACTTTGTTTCTTGTCCTTAAATATGATGTATTTTGTATTCGAAGAACGTTCTGAACAAAACAAAGGACAATTCCACAAAAACTTATTAAAACTTCAAACAGCTGCCGGACTGCCCTTATAGTCTGTAGTCTGTGCCGTTTACATTTTTGTAAACTTACAACCTGACTCCCCACAATAGTGTATTTTGATGTGAGTTCATGTGACAAACAAAAACAATGAAGATGATTTCAGATTCCGAAGAATCCTCTCTAAAGGACACTACTGATTGGTCAATTTAAATGGAATATCTCGTAATAGGTAACTTCAAAGGAGAAAGGAAAGGGGAATTAATTGTATTTCGATATAAACTTTGCCTATAAAAATTATTGCGAATTCCTTAACAATGCCAAGAGATAGGGAGAGAGAGGTCCATTCAATTAATGACACTTGGCTGATGCAATTCACAACTCCCACTTTGCTCCTATGGAATGGAACCGTTCATAAACTACGGTTCCATGTTACATGCCCTATTCTCGATATGATACAATGAAACCGGAATTAGTAGATGCATCCGTCACTATAAAACAAGGCTTTAAAACAAGACTTACAATTAGATTGACATTATAAATTGAAAAAAAAAACTGGTTTCTTCGCCCTATAGATTTCCGTCTAGTCCGTAGACTCCTGTCTAGGTTTTCGCTAATGAAAATGACTAGCTTACAAACTAGTTACTAGATAAAATCCAGTTCAAACTGGATTAGGAATGGTTCAAGGAATTACAATGAAATAGTCCCGTTATTCTGTCTGAACATCAAAAAATCGAAGTAATTATTGATTTTTAGAGTTTAAACTGACTCTCTAGCAAAGTTGTTGTATGCATTGTTTGTATTTGGTGAAAACCCGTTTACAAATTACTGCCAAAATGAGGGTCTCGTATTATGCATTAAGATTATAGGATGATCATGACAACGATAATTTGTAAAATAATGGGTGTTGGACCAGTAGTAAATGTGTATATTTAATTGTGGCATAGATGAGGGATATGATATTGTGGGGGTCCTCGTGGATGTTATTCAAGAGCCTAAAATCGGGTAGGACTTGACTACAAAGAACTGGTTAAATTACATGAAAACAAAAGGATTACAGGATTAGCCTATCGGTTTACGTGTATAATCCCTAATCCCTTAAAAATTAAGTAAATAGCCGAACCGTTAAATGCCACAATATAATTTGCAGTTGGAATGCTGGAATCGACGTTTATGGATCTACCCCCACGGGCAAGTTAATACTGGAGAACTGGCACGTTCAAGGCTCAAGGACTTGTGTATTTTTACTCCGTTTTCCTTTTCCACACTTTTGTAATCGGCTTCTTTTGTGTGTAAATCCTCCAGGTCCAGCAAAATCCTATATGTAAACTAACTGGACAAGAAAGTTAATCCACTCAAGTGAGTTAATTTAAATTAATGGGATCTCTGCGTTAAAGTCTGATTTAATTGTAGTTTGAGGATGCAGTTTTAGTAGGTCGTCCGCGAACTAAGCCTGTACTGAATCTCAACTAGCTCTGCGTTCTTTCCTATATAGGAGTATAAACTTCCACACAAAATCAACAAACAGTTCTCAAGAAAAACCTTAGAATTATGTGCTTCCAACTGATAACTTTTATTATGACTCCACTGACTTTGACTTCTTTAGGTACACGGCAAAAAAAATGAACAAGCTTAAAATATATGAGTCATTCTTGTTCCGTTCATAAATAAAAATGCACAACAAAAGCTCGGCATGCATAGGTTATCCATGGATCCATTTGGCAGTGCAGATGAAAATATTTCATGCCAGAGTTTTGTTTTGACTTGAACGGTACTTGCAATTTTTAATGTCAGTACCTAACAAATGTCGGGACGTCCAATCGTCTGCAACCTGCAATGTTTTCTTACACACGGGATACGTGATGATTTTCGTTGGTCAGGAAATACCTTAAGTCGCAGGAAATAAAAAACGATAAAAATAAAAAAATTAAGTGCTTTTTGATCGGATTTTCTGTTGTTCTTTAGTCGATCTTCCGAAAGAAATTATTAGTTTACAACATAGAATAAAATCGAAATAGATCCCATACCAAAAAACTGAATTATCTATTCCATATCCAAAGAGCTACAACGAAGATTTTAGAAGATGCATGGATGCTGCATCACGTATAAACTATGAATGGATGCAAATCTGGTTTGAAAATTGGAATTATTTGTTAGAAAATGATAATGAAATAGAATACGAATTCTTGAAAATCCCGAAGGTAGAAGTATATACCCATGTGTCGAAATTGCTTATCAGCGTGTAATAGTCTAATTATGATAATTGATAATTCATCTCTAATAAAATATAGAATTCGCATTAGGTGTAGACTCTTTTGACATTTCAGTCATAAATCGTGGTCACTGCATTAGTGATATTTTATCATAAACAGTCTGTTGTTGTTAATATTTAATGACATTTCCAACAATTACATTCTTTAGATTTATGCTTATGTTGTTCTTAATTTTCCATGATCCATACAAAGGAATAAATCCATCATACAGAACTGCCTGAGACCCTGAAGTACCTCCGAAATATATCCATCCGGCTATTGAAATTTGAAACGAACTAGTAGTAACTGCGCATTAATTTATATTCTAAAACCGGGTGAGCAATGCTTATAACTTCTCTCATTAGTCATTCATTTATTTAATATAATATTATTGTAGTTTAAACAAAGTTTTTACAACTCCTTCAATCTTATGAATAATTCGTCTGAAATTATGGGACTAACAATCGTAACAATAAAAAAAATCGGAGGAATACTCTGAAGCGTACGAATGTCGTCCTGGACCCTGGGAATGGGTTTACAATTTAAAGTCGATGGAGAGTTTTCAAAATGATTACATTCACATTGTCCTTGTCCCCTGTCAGTTGGGTCCTCCTATGTCCTATTGATCCGTTGTACCATATTTTGTGCATAGTGAAAACATAATGATTTTCGACAGTTTTTGTGCACTGTTCCCGACTCATCTGATTTCTAGACTATAAAAATTGTGGATGCCATGTGTCATCAAACTTGATGATTCAATAAGAATTGGAAATTGGGACGATCCTCCTCTGTCGTTTTATTTGCGTGCACGCATTATCCTTTGTATTTGTAGATTATTAATTTCATACGATTTTGACTGTCATGTTGTTTAAGTAGTTCCATATCGAAATTTTGTTAGGAGCGCAAAGCAAAGCTACTTCATCTACTCTTGACAGTCTTGACTCTACGTAGATTTTGGTTGAAGTGACGTCAAGCTCTTATTATACGTGGCACCAATTACGAACCCTTTCTCCCATCTATTTATCCCTCGACAGATCTGCAGTTTCCTTAGTTTTAATCACTACGGCAATCCACTTCACTTCCGTCTGATTCTGAGATCCAACGACAGAAAAACAATCGAAATTCAAAATAATATATTACTGGATTTATTTTGAAAGTTTTACTCTGGGATTCTAAGCATCTGTGAGTTTACGTGAGGTTCGTAAACTGTTTACTTGAGGTTATTAGTATTATTATTATTATTATTAAACAATCATATCATTAATTTTCTACTTTTGTAGTTCTTCAGAATTCTGAATTCAGATTAGATTTAATCCCTTGTGGTTGTGATTTGTCATTAACTTAACTATCAAATCTATTACTTTCACACCTTTATTTTTTATTTAGAACCATTGCCGTTTTAATTTGGTTATCGAATCTATTTGAATTGAAACATTTTGTCTTTTGTCAGATATCTACAAATGCATGTTTTGATTGATTCAGATTTCAGATTATCCGATTCAACGATTCAAGATTACAAAAGTTGAAAGTCACGGGAACAATTTTCTGGAACATTGAGCATTGTGAGCCTAAACGGGCTGTGTGTGGGTGCATTCCACATTCGGTTATCGGTTGTATCGTCAACGGATCATCCAAGGACAAAGGCAGGAGAATTCTAAATTCAAATCGAACTTATAAACACTACTACTAAACCACCTTGTACCGTGTGTCCGGTTAAAAACGGAAAGACAAAGGATGTCGAAAATATTAGGACTGTTTGTCCTCTTCCTTTTCGTCGTAGGCAATCAGGCCTGGGGTAGGCATTCTTTTTTATTGGATCTGTTCTGATTCTTTCGAATTCGATACATTTTGTATTTCATTTTTTGTCATGTTTCATGGATGACTAAATTCATATTATTATAGTTTATAGTTAGTGTGTATTGCATATTTTCATGTGACTAATGTTTTATATTTCTAAAAATTAAAGGAAGTAGCGACAAGGTGAAGCTCAAAGATGTGGACGTGTTGACACTGTACCACGGTCGAATGACGACAGGTCGGAGGTCGTCCCCCGTTCCACAACTCCTGTGTGTCGGAGGTACTGCGGCCAAGTCATTCACGCCCCAAGTTGTTCAATGCTATAACAAAGGCTCGGATGGATTCGATGTCCAGGTAATAAATTTTTAAATTTAAATTAACACAAGTATGCCGAAGTCGATGGATAGCAAACAAAATAATTAATATTTATTCGAGTATTTTTAAGTCTGGCTTTTAAAGCCTGTTAAAAGTTAAATAGAATAACTAATATTTATTTCAATAATTCCAGTGGGAGTGCAAGTCGGACATGGACAATGCTTATCGATTCGGTAAGGTAGAAGTTGTATGCGAGGGATATGACTATTCAGATGATCCGTATATTCTCCGAGGATCTTGTGGAGTAAGTATATTTGTTTTTTCTATTAGTTGTCTTTAAGGCTGTTATTTTTTTAAGATTTTCGAAACTCTAGAAATAGTAAGTAACCTAGGAATGAATTTTCTGTAGTTGGAATATACGTTGGACTTCACGAAAGAAGGAATGGCCGGTGCTCAACAGCAACATAGCTACTACGGTAGTGATAATGCTCATAGTGGAAACGCCTACGGATGGAATCCGAACGTTTATCCTGGAAAAAGCAGTCAAGGAAATGGGACTATAACTAATTTAGCTTGTGGCGCTGTTCTCTTGATAATCGTTTATGGTATTTATAAGACTTGTATAGCTCCAACCGAAGCTACGAATCAACGAAGGTATGTTCATTTTTTGAAACCAGGTCACATTGATGAAATTACAAAACGGAGTATATCATATCATTCTGTTGCTTATTTCCAGCCGAACTAATGATGATTATCCAAGTGGCCCAGGGGCTCAACCTCCACCACCGGGTTTCCGTTCCAATTACTATCCAGGCGGTGGGGCTGGCGGCTCAGATTTCTATAGTGGTGATTCCTGCGGTGCTGGTTCTGCAAGAGCTGGTAATACCGGTATGGGTGGAGGTGGATTCTGGACTGGGGCGGCCACGGGGGGTTTGATGGGTTACCTTTTCGGAGCAAGGAAGTAAGTGCTATGGAATATTATTTTTCGTAAATCTCTCTGATCTAATCTAATCCTTATTAACGATATGTTTGTGATTAGTAATACTGGTCACGGGTATAATACATATTCGCAACGACCGGCTTCGTATGGATTTACTGGCGGTCCATCCGCAAGTACCAGCTGGGGTGGAAGTTCCAGCGGCTTTTCCAGTGGTGGAGGTGGAGGATCGTCATCTACTGGAACTCGAACGGCGTCTGGATTCGGTGGTACTCGAAGACGATAGGAAAATAATTCGATTGCCCAATCTTCACAAATACACGATAGAATCCTGCCTTATCCTTTAAGACTGAACTTAATACAAATATTGAAAGTGCAAGTGTGGTATTCAAATTAAGGGCAGTGAAAAGACCCGATGTTACCTGTACCCTGTATATATTGCAAAAACTACACACTGAAAATTAATTGTCCTCTCTGGCTATAATCTCTAGTCTCCTGATTTCAAAATATATCTAACTAATGTGTACTTGTACTGTAAGTCGGGTTGTTGTTGGGACTTATTTTATTAACTTTATTTACTTAAATATTATATATAGTTATCGCTTCCTTTTATCCTTAGATTAGCGAACAAACTTAATTGTATGTACGGGTTTAAAGAAAGAATTAGTGTATACTTGAGGTTTTTCAAATCACGACCGTCTCATGCGACCTGTTTAAGGTTAGACCATACTAACAATGGACCTATTTCTGCTTATAAACGAAATATGCTATGTGTTATATACCAAAAAATCGAGAAAAAAATTAGAAAAACGAAAATCATAGTAGCTCTTCTGAATGGGCAGTGGTTTTTGTGAAATCAGGATGGGAAGCGGCGGGAAATAGATGTGGGGGCGCGAGGTAGTAATTAGTAGGGCGTGGAACGGAGAAAGAGAGAGAAACTCGAGTTTTTCTCTTTTGGACGGAAGCGTAAATGGAGGTTAACATTGGGGGGACCCCTGAAATAGTATTGCACGAGATCGAGACTTTTCACAAAACCAGACGGGCACTAACTATAGGAAGGAAAGCCAAATCAAGGAAAAACCCAACTTTCTTGCTGCCACTCACGGCCTCCGCGCCCTCCACACCCATTTTCCGCCCACTTCCCACCCAGATTTCTCAAAAACGACTGGCCATTCAGACGAGCGACTATGATTTTCATTTTTCTAATTTTTTGCTTGATTTTTTGGTATATAACACATAGCATATTTCATTTATAAGCAGAAATAGGTCCATTGTAAGTAGCCAGATCCAATGGATTGTTGAATCATAATTTGTTTTTTTCAAGAAATATACATTGATAGGGATATGGCTTAGGTGATAAGACATGCCGGAATAAGATCGCACATCGGACAGAATGGATTTTAATGTATTTCAAGCGTCGTTTTGTTTCAGATGTCGAGATTAAAGTGGTGCTACTGTTAGTATAAATGATTTCTCCAACGATGAATCATGCTGTGAGTACATGAAATAAGTATAATATGTGTAAGTCTTGGATGTTGTGACACAAGAACATGTATCTTTATTCAATGAACTTAAAAGTATAATAATAAAGTAAAAAGTACAGCACATTTTTACCAACATTTTTAAAACAAGTCCAAAAATATTGATTTGATGGTGTAGAGCTCAGACAGTTCTCAAGTCATGGGCCCTTTGTGCTATAAAACTGAAAATAATAAGTAATATTTTTTAAATAATATTTATTTACAATTAGCGTATCGTATAAGGTGAACAATTGATACGGCAATATTTCGTTCGCCCTTAAAAACCTTTCGAAATATTCAAAGCTACTCTTTTTATTTACTTGCTTTTATTTCCCAGCATACACCACTGTAGCATGGAATATTGTTAAAAAACCGATTAGGGTTCGCATTTGAAAATACTATGAATCATTTTTCAGTTATTTTGATTCTAGGGACGCTTTGACATTGATGAGCAAAAAACAACTGGCATTAGGCAGAGCAAATCTGATTCACCTAGGTGTTCCATTTAATACACTATATTTAGTAACAATATCGAGTCGAAGGGACTCTCGGGACATTTTTAATACGTTTGATTGCCATTGTACAAATCGATAATGAAAGTCGAAAGTGTATGGACTATCGTAAAATGCCGGAAATTGTATATGTACAACAGTAAATCGGAATTAAAATTAAAACCGGGCATTGAAATATTAAGATTACGACAAACTATAGTCTATTTTAAAACAATTGGCCGCTGAAATAACGACAAAAATGTTCAACCTTATTTGGCTGTTATAATAGCAACAAATTAGAAAGCGTAAGGTTATCTCTGGATAACCTTTTAATTACCCTTGGCAAATTTTTCTGAGCTGCAAATCATGTTAAAACAGACATTAATAAAATTGTTACTAGAAAAAACTAGAAAGCAAAACAAAAATCAATTTATATTGAAAGGCGAAAGTGCATGGGCTGTCCTAAAATGTGGAAATTGTATATGTACAACAGTAAATCGCAACTTAAATTAAAACTGGGCAATGAAAAATTAAAATTACGATAAATAAAATACAAACTATAAGCTGGTTTAAAACGATTGGCCACCATAATAACGACAAAAATTTTCGACCTTATCTGGCCATTTAAATAGCAACAAATTAGAAAGCGTAAGGTTATCACCGGATAACCTCTTAATTAACATTGAAAAATGTTCAAAGTTGCAAATCATTTTAAAACAAGACGTTAATAAAATTGTTAATAGAAAACTAGAAAGCAAAACAAAAATCTATCCCAAAATAATGGGCAACTACGTTCATGAATCCTATTCAATTACTGCTCTCAGCAGTCTAAAGCTCAACATCATAATTCATAATCATCAGCACTTTTTTTTAATAAAAAGCATTAACGCCTTTTACTTTCTATATTGTATCCTGTTCTATCATTTCACGAAAATATCCAACTTTCATCGTAATAAAGCAATGATTAAGAAATCGGGAATTTAAAACGACAGAATTTTACAACTGCGAGAAACATTTATATGCAAAACAAAGCATTATTATAACTTCCAATTAATTTTGTAAATTTTTCTGTTCGGGCTATATTCTAAATTATTCCATGAAACTCCCTAAATTTCTTAGAATATGCCGAATATGGCATGAGTATCTAGGTTAAGAATGAAAAATGTATCCATTGCAAAATAAGATGAAACGCAAATTGAAATGTTTAAACGGCTAGAGGGGGTGGACGATTTACGGGATCACTCTTCGTCGTCTTCACACTTATCCATATCGAGTTCCACAGCGTAGAAATATGCTGTTGGTACTCTTTGGCGAGCGTTGAATTGATTGCGAATATTTTCGCCGCATCGCCAGTCTAAAAATATGTTTCAAATAAGTTTCCTATGTTAATATTTTATTCTATGCGGAATATGATAATCTCCGAGCTGAAAACGTACCTGTAGGTTTTTGGGGGCAGCTTGCCTTAATGTCTATGAATAAAAATCCCAGAAATTCATTAATTTCCAATAAAAGTTTTTAAATTGATTTTACTTGATATATGAGTACCTGCAAGTATGTCGCACGGGTTTCCTGGTAATCTTCACAGCAGAATTGATCCCCGTGAACTGCGTTGCACTGGACACAATTCCAGACTTTACAACTCGGGCAGCTTGTGCCTCTTTCGTTAACGTTAATCGGAAAAATCGATCGACAGCTAGTATTCCGACAGTAGAACATTGTGGTTCCTGACGGAACCACGGGCTGCTCCACGGGGGAGTGGTTAAAGAATTCCGAGACATGAAGTGGTGTTCCGACAGTAATGAACTGAAAAGATAACAGGGATTGGAGCTGTCGAAATAAATAACTTAATTGTGGCAATTGCACTGTTAACTGTCAACTTACAAGGTTGATTTCATGATGCGAAACTAAAGCCGAGCATCGGAAGCCATGTTTATTATACGGGCATCGCTTGATCCCTCGGTTGAATCGTCGGAAATAGCTAGTGAAGCACCCTCTGCTTTAATAGAATTAAACATCAACTCGGTTTTTTAAACTAAAGTTAGAGTCATGAAATTAAATGGTCAGCTTACACGCAAAACGTGTGATTACAGTTTTTCAGCATTATGCTATCAATAGGGTCGACTTTCCCTTCACAAATGCCGCAGAAGAATCCCAAAGGTCGACTCATTACGTTCACGACCACGATCAAGAATTCCTGCAAATGTGCATCATTACTTCCGGGTGAATTTAAATAATTATGACTCTCTAGCCAATTCAATGATAGCCATAATGCCGTAAATATCAATCGTTGTCTGTGTTGGATTTACTATAAATGGCTGGTGACTTACGAATATGGTCTCTTGATCATCAGCATTAAGTTGCACAAGTAAAGATTCTTCATTCTGAGATGTTGAGCTTGTACCTGCTCTGCTTTCCGTCGCATGCTGCTCTGGCGAGGATCTACGCAAGTTTGGGGCAGAAGCGCCTCGCTCAGAAGCAGTTCCGTTGTTCTGAAAGTGAATTGTTTAAATAAGATATGTAAAATGGTTTACAGATTTTAGTTTGGTAGCAGTTTAGATCTTTTCCATTCTGCAAACAATGTACCGTAAATTACGAGTAAAGTCACGGTTCATCAATCAAAATTATTTTCATTTGTTTCACAGGGTTCTAAAAATTACTCTAACTTTAGCACGCCACGGCCACCCCAAAATTGTGGGGGGACTCTCGGGACTTTGGCGCGGAGACCACTAAACCCAGGGACATGAGTTAGACCGGGGACGCATTAGTTCGGTAATTAATAAGAGTTTTTTTAAGTTTATGTTTGTTATTAACCTCATACCAGGAACATAGGAGAACAAGAATATATTATGCTATGAATTAAGGAATCATGTTTATCAATTGTACTTTATATGAAGGGCTGCACAATTTATGGGAGATGAAAAATGTACAGGGTTGCGACCATAACTAGATATACCAGACCCTTTACAACAAGATTTTTGGGGACGAAAACGACGGAAAGAGACCGCCGGTTAGCAACGATAAGGCCCTATGTTTTTAGATATTTTTGATACTGTATATTGATTTGATGTTAAAATGATATTTGTTTACTAAATGACAACAACAGTAAAATCAAAGCCAAGCAAAAAAAAAACAAAACATACGCATTTATTGCAAAGACATCTGTCACCATTAGGGTTTTCAACTCGCCATGAGGGTACGGCAACGGGTTCGACTGGAACCACGTTCGGAGCTGGAAGCACGTTCGGAGCTGGAAGCACGTTCGGAGCTGGAACCACGTTCGGAGCTGGAAGCACGTTCGGAGCTGGAACCACGTTCGGAGCTGTAACCACGTTCGGAGCTGTAACCACGTTCGGAGCTGTAACCACGTTCGGAGCTGTAACCACGGTCGGAGCTGGTACATCATGGCAATTCTGAGCCTCTGCTCCTGCTGGTTCATGTTCATACCTTGACCCAAGTCCTGGATTAATGTTCTGTAAAAACATAAACAAGTCCTGATCAACACCGGAAAAGTTGAACACTATGCAGGACTAATTTAGTAATTCTAATGAATAGTCGCACATGAAGATGCATTGAGTTTTTAAACCGACCAGCGTGCAGCGTATCATACGCACAGAAGCGCAAAATAATTTAGAAAACTCCCATATCACAACAGTGAAAACTTACTCTTGGTTCAACTGAACGAAAGAAAGTGCCATGGCCAAGGCACCAAGCATCAGTTCCCCAACCGATGGGGCAATACATAGTAACCGGTAGTCGCTGACATTGATCGGGATGGGGAGGCATCGGGTTTCTGACACAGTTCCTGCCAATTCATCAAAATTGTAAATATTAAATGACTTGCTTGAAATCTTTGAAAAATGCTAAATGTAAAACTCCATACCGACAGCACACATGATTGCAAGTCAACTTCCGAGTTTTGTAGCCCAAGTTGATCTTGCAGCCGCACCGAGAGCAAAACGCATGTTCCCAGGATACGATAAATTCCATTCCCGGTACTAGACCTCCAAAAGACAAATCTTGATTGCCGAATAGATCCAGTTCTCTCATTAAGTCCAAACTGTCATCGACTGCTGGATTTGGCATTTGAGGCAAGTTGGGAAAAGTACTATTGGCTGCAGGAAGGACGAAATCGGGCCTTCCTACTACATTATTAACGTACTCGATGTTCAGGTCGTGTTCTAAGTCCACAATGCTCGGATAACCATTAGCATGAGCTAGTGCATGCCGGTCCCGGTTCACATTATCCCCAACATTTGGAGCCGGAACCGGAAGTCCAACATGTGGAGGAGGATTTTCGGGCAAAATTCCGTTGTTTTGAGCTCGGCGTCCTACGTCTGCTGGGTCCCAATTTCCGGCGAGCAGGTTCCGACAACGACTTATGTGGGATTCCAAGCTCCAAATCTGTCTGACATTCTCAGACCTCTGACCAACTTGTTCATTTCCATTAGGAGGAGGATTCAGGGGGTTTGGGGGCGGACTCCGGTTTATATTTCGACGTGGTGGAGAATGCCTACATCCATAGTACCAAATTAGTATCCGAAGTATATGTACCGGGATGCTAGTGAGTTGAGTATAAAATGTATACGTCGAGTCCGACATATTAGGATACCGGTCCCTAGGATTTATAACTGGGATTGCTGGATGGTGTCTCGAATCCTCGTCGTTACCACCTCCATCTGAATCTTCATGCTTATCATCATCATTGTTCTTCATATCTGAACATTCCTGGTCTTGACCTTGTTCATTTGAATCCGGATGTTTGGATTCTTTGCCAGAACGTTGAATGGAATCTCTGGAATTTTCCGCCTGGTTTACCCCGTTCAGGATGTTCTGATTTGGGGGAGCAGCTGGATTCGAAGGTCGTTCGACATTTGAATCCTGGTCCTCGTGTTCGTATTCTGACATTCCGACTTCTTCTCCCGAATTTTCACCGTTTTCGCAATCCGAGTTCGAGTTCCCAGCATGATTCTCCTTTTCAGAGGATCCATCGTCTTGGCAATCAGAATCGCTTTCCATATCCGAATCCAGACGCCCCTCGCCTCCTTGATTTGAGTCTTCATTCTCGACTGCGACCTGATTCTGTAATTTGTTGCCCTCTCCGGAAGTTTGATCTGCGTTATCTACTTTGGAGTTCCCATCATGGTTTACCTGGTTCTGAAGATGAGACGGGCTTGAAGATCCATCGGGTGAGTTGTTGGAATGGCTATCCACTTCGGAAACCCGTTTCTGACTTCCTGGATTAGATTTCTGACCCTCGCAATCATTGTTTTCCGTGTCCATTTTTATATCCGAGTGGCAAACCTGGTCGACTGGTTGAGGAGTCTGGGCGACTTGTCTGGCTGACTTCGTTGATATCTTTTTGTCCATCGTTTCCATCCTATTGGATTTAGCGAATGACTTGGTTAAATATTTGACTTATTTAGTGTGGTATAAACCAATTTAAGACTTTAAAACAATGCAGGAACTTACATGATCATAAGATCTCGAACGGCCTCACGTTCCTCCTCGCTTCCATCATCTTCAACTTCATCCACGTCTTCAACGTCCTCAACTTCATCGACATCGTCAACGTCATCTCCGTCGTTCACGTCATCTCCGTCGTTCACGTCATCTCCGTCGTCGACGTCTTCAACGTCATCCACGTCATGTTCGTCCTTTTCATCATCGACGTCATGTCCATCGTTTGGGGCATGGCCATTGTTTTCGTCATCATGACCGTCCTTGCCGTCATCTCCGTCGTTTCCGTCAAGGTTCCCGTTTCCAATTCCTTCTCCATCCATAGAAGCTTTCTCTTCCTCCTCTTTCCCATCATCTCCGTCAGAATTCCTGCTTTCAATTTCTTGTCCATCCTTGTCTGTGGGTGTGTTAATCGTATCGACCGGATCCTCCTCTCCGTCAGAATTCTTGCTTGCAATTCCTTGTCCATCCTTGTCTGCGGGTGTGATAATCGTGTCCACTGGATCATCCCGTCCTTCAGAATTCTTGTCTTCAATTTGTTGTCCGTCCTTGTCTACGGGTGTGGCGGTCGGGTCCATCGGATCCTCCTCTCCGTCAGAATTCTTGCTTTCAATTTGTTGTCCGTCCTTGTCTGCCGGTGTTGGTATCGGGTCCATGGGATCCTCCTCTCCGTCAGAATTATTCCGTTTATTTTCTTGTCCATCGTTGTCTGCGGGTGTGTTATCCGGGTCCACCGGATCTTCATCTCCGTCAGAATTCTTGCTTTCGATTTGTTGTTCATCTTCGTCTGGGGGTGTCGAAGTTGTGTCCATCGGATCTTCCTCTCCGTCAGAATTGTTGCCTTTGACGTGTTGTCCATCGTTGTCTGCGGGTCTGTTAGTCAGGTCCATCGGATCTTCCTGTCCGTCAGAATTATTGTTTTCGATTTGTTGTCCATCGTTGTCTGCGGGTGTGTTATCCGGGTCCAACGGATCTTCCTCTCCGTCTGAATTCTTTCTTTTATTTTCTTGTGTTCCTTTCTTTCTTTTGGGTTTGATAATCCTCTTCGTCGGATCTTCCTCTTTCTCCTCATCCGAAGAAAGTGTGATCATCACGAACGGTCTCTTGGGTGCTGGTGACCGTTCCGCTTTCACAGGCGCCACATTCACTACTTGAGGAACTGGAGCCCTGAAATTACAGTATTTGATAGTGAGATAAAAAAATACATTTGATTGAGGTCGAAGATTTGATAAAAAATACATTTGATTGAGGTCGAAGATTTGATAAAAAATACTTACGGAACGACTGGTGCATCCGCAGGATCGACTGGTGCATCCGCAGGATCGACTGGTGCATCTCCAGGAACGTTTGGTGCAACCGCAGGAGCGGCGACATTTTCACGACCCTCTCTTTTAGAGATCACGGAAGCCCGTCTCGAAGGCCCTCCTTTCTCCCTGGTTTTATCCATCTTGAAAAAACGTATTTTTTTAATAATTAAGTTCTAAAACTTGTTGATAACCTGTAGTATGATGATAAGCTGCTTCTTCGCTTACTTCTGCCTCGATAGTCCGAACAAATACTGCGTCGTAAAATTCTTCGACGGGGATGGCAATGAGGGGAGTCTGGTTGGGCTGGATGAGTTGGAATATTTTTCCTGAGCTGGGAACGAAATAATATTATTTGCTTTGCAGAAGGAAAAGCAACCTCGTTTCTCGGTGTCGGAGATGGAAGAAGGGTGGTGATAAGGATTCTTGGTAAGAGAAATCTGATCCCGAACTACGTATAAGTCAAAGTCCAAAAAGCTCCAGACTCGAGGAGGCATAGCAATGGCACCCAGTGGAGGTTCCTATTTGCATTTCTGAGACAATTAGCGAGTTGGACAATGGACAATTAATATCCGGCATCGGCCCTGATTCCAGATCAGGGAAGTGATAGTTGGCTAAAAAAGTAACAGGTTCATAAACTCCTTCTCTGTCCTAAATTCCACTTTCAAGACTTGTTCACAAACGAGAGAGGAGTTTCGAAATTTTGCCAACCCCCAAGTCCTCGAATTTTTCTAGATTTTAATGGAAATTCTGCAAAATATTCAATTTTGCAGTCCTCTGGGGTTGAAATGACATCATTTATGAAATTAATAGTCAATCGATTATGATTCCTGGTTAGTCGAATAATGGACTTTTCCGAAGAGGGTATTCAATTTCTTTACATGCATCATAACGAGTATTGAAACCGTGTGAAACAAAGGAACATATATACAGCTTTCTTATATTTAATATGCTATGATTTTTGCAATAGTCCGATCTTCCATCGTTAGTAACTACTACTTGAAATAATACGGGGATTTTTCGTAGGTCCCCTTGGTCTGATTTTGCGTCGTCAACTTTCCGATCATCCGAGGCTTCGATGGCGTGGGTTGTTAAAAGAATTTAATGGTTGCTTTCGAGGTCAGGGATTGCTGGGATGGAGGATGGATTCTGGATAAAGCTGGTTTCGGTTACGTGATCTAATGCTCACAGTTTGTGGAAATACTATTTTAAATAATATTATTTCTTACCTCAGTCATCAGTGGAATAAATCCGTTTATTTTAGAGTTTTGAAGGAATGCAATCATTATTTCCATTTTTAGAATTAATCTTAAATGAAGATGCAGAACGATGATCAAATGTGCATGATAGCATAATTAAAATGTACTCATGAGAAAAATAACCGAATTGATGCTCGGGGTCCTAAACCCTTGAAAAGGGTATCTAAGAGGTTTTTAGCATTTTATGTAAGGACAAATGGAATTTAAGGATACAAATCTAGATAACACCTTCATCCTTATTTCATTCGTCAAATAAAACATCTAAAGTTCTAATTACTTTTGCATTGATCATTCAAGAGTTTCAGCTTTCCAAAGAACTAAACTGCATCAAAATCCGTTCAATACTTTAAGAGATTTTCGATTTTACAGATCTGGACAACCAAAGCAGAGCCTGTTTATTGTAAATTGCAGCACTGCAAAGGGTTTATCTATCGTGCAAATTATCGATTAGTCATTAAAGATGTAAGATTACACTTGATCAGGTCATTATACTAATGGAACTGTAATGCAACCCTACTCCCATACAAACTCCCGTCCATACTCTCATCTCTTAAATGCACGTACTCAGAAATTACAAAATCAAATGGAATATTTATTGAATTTATAAATGTCTCTTTGCTTTCTCAGATGAAAATAAAAAAGTATGAAGATGTGATTGATGCACGGCCCCCGATAACCGAATCTCATTGATGAGTAAACGATCAGGCCCCATTCCCCCAGATCCCCCATTAATTAGGAGAGTAAATATTTTTAGATGTTTCCGAGACAGCGGTATCCTAGTATCGGTTGCTTACAGGTGTTATTCCCAGTTTCCGTGTTTTCGGGGAATGAGTCAATCTCTACCCGGAGGCCGGAGGTAGTCCGTGATCTATGGAATATGAATGATGAACTGAGCAATGAGATCTTCCTTGTCATTCATCTCAATCTGTATCCATCGAGGAACTTAAGATTAGGCTTTAGATACGAGGCCAATGTTGGATCTGTAGGTAAGTAAATAGTTGCAAAAAAGAGGTGAAAACTCCACGGAAAGAATCGTAAATCATGGAAAATTCAGCTGAAGAATGTTAGCCAGTAACATTTACTAGTCTAAGGTTCAAGAGGAGAGTATTATTGTAGCATTTATGAGATGTTCCTAAAGTTCAGTAGTTTGCCTGTATTCTCAATTTAACTGTTTCACAAACGGCTCTAGCAGTACCCTAGGGAATTATCGTGTCATTAAGCACTTAAATCTCAATTTGCGTCATAATGCGCGGTCACACCCCCTGGTGTTAAAGTGGGTGGTTCCATGTGCATCAATGTTGTTGGAGTTCGTGTGGAGCCCATTTAATTTAGAAATAGACATATGCATATGTAGGCAGATTGTAGTGGTATGGTGGCTGGTTTCAGCAATTTTTACGTTTTGTTTTAGACAATAGATGTGTCGAATCTAAGGGGTTTAACCGATCTTCCCCATCTCATTGTCAGAACTGAATGTGGGCTATGACCATTTGAAATAACATTAAAAAAAACAACTTCAAAAAGTGCAACCAATTCAGAGTTACCGTCGATACGAGTCTATGGAGAGACACAGAGACAAAGTAAAACCATTAAGAAAATCTCTTAATAACTTTAACTCAAGGTCCATTAAAATCGCTTTTAAAATCTAGATAAATTACTGCACTTTAAATTAAATCAACGTATGAATTCAGGGATTTAAAATGTCGACTCTGTTTATCTGCATGTCTGAATCATAATTCTTGATTTGTTACCAGACCACCGATAAAACGATATCATACTAACGAGTCAAGTGGTGATACATTGAAGCTTAACCCTCTTACTCTCGCCTATTCCAAGGTTGCGTTCCTAATTGACTTTAGGATTCGAATCTTTATATTCTTAATTTAATTATTCATTAAAATCCCAGCCCAATTAATTGTGAATTGAGGCTCATTCCTTTGCTTACTGAGCCCATGATTATATGAGATATGAAATGATGGGACTGCTCTTGTATAATAATAACAGAGCGATAAATTACTTTGAACAAAGGGAAAGACATGATGTAGTTATATTTAAGAGAGTGCATCGTTAAATTAAATTGGAAGCAGACAGAGATCACGGGGCAGGGAGGAACTGTCTATAGTTGAGGTTGAGACTGATCTTGCATACGCTACAACTTAATTAGCATATCCTGTCATGTTATAGTTCTATGAAACCACTCCATGTAATCAATCAAAGGTTTGTGAAAGTGAGAATCCTATATCTCGTAGACTTTGATAAGGCTTTTCATATCTCCCCTATAAAACAACAATAACAATACGGAGGAATCTCTGTTTTCCGATTTCATATCAGGAAGCGGTTGGTATAGAGTATTTATCTAAATATTATAACATTTTATGTTAAACTTGCTGACAGAGACAGCTCTCCCTCAAAACAGTTGTCCACCAGAACCTGAAGCAGGAGTTTGACAAATTGATAAAATTGATAACAATACCATTTACTAAACTGCAACTGCATTCCCCAAATTTAAATGATACTTAGTACCAGCCGGGAATTCCCCAATTAGATTAAAATCCTGTAAAATGTAAAGATTCATGTGGTTTTAGGGTTGGAGGAATAGTTATATTATTTAGTAGTGTAGACTTGTAGTTTTTAGTTTCACAACTCCGTCCAAATAGAATGTCTAAAACGGATCTGACAGAGGAAACACGTGTTCCGGATCAAGTTGAGCTGGATCCGGGTCGAGATAGTTTTGATTCCGGCCTTCAGAGATTTTCATGCCCTTCGATACATGGACCGGTTGAAGGGGCACAAGGTTAGCTTTAAAAATACAACAAAATTAACGCTGATTTCCACCCCAAGACATTAAGATATTACCTTACAGTTAGATTAATAAAAATTTGCTAAATATTAGTCTTAAATTCCGAATTCCAATTGCAGAGGGGGAGGGGAAGAAGGGCTGGGGCATTAAAGTACCTTTTAATCGACGGCAATGGACATACTTGGCCGTTTTTGGGGTCGCGAATATTTTCCGTGCCGTCAGCATTCTTATTGCCGGACCGTTTTATCCCCCAGAGGTTAGTTTAATTAACGTTTTTCTTTTTAATTGTGTATACTGGCTATGATGGATTTGATTGTTTCAAATAAAAATACGGTTTTAAACCTGATTAAAAGGCCAAGGATCGTGGACTAAGTGACTCGGAAATTGGATTTGTATTCGGCTCCTATGACTTCAGTACCTTCTTAGTCTCCATTATATTTGGGAAAATAATTGTAATTGGAAAGTGAGATTGAATTTCAAATCGTGTTTGAATACTTTTTCATTGTGATTTATTTTGACGTTTCTAACGGCATTTCCGCCAATAGATTCCAAAGCTGGGTCCCCGACTCGTCTTTATCCTCAGTGCTTTGAATCTCGGACTCTGTACCGTGTTCTTTGGGTATTTATATTGATGAGCTATTTAATTTAAGTATTTATTTTAATTTGATAAGGTTTTAAACTGTTGTTGGTACCCATAAATAGGTGTCTAGTTTTAACGGAAGATAAGAAAATATTTTTAACCTTCTCTTTCATCATCCGTATAATTGCTGGAGTTGGAGATGCTGGATTTTATCCTTCGATTTTTACTATATTTGCACAGGAATTCCCTGGGAAAGTTTCGACCGCAATCGTAATGTATTTATTTTTTTAATTTCGCAAAATTTTCTGTCGTTTTCTCCAAGTAGGCCCACTGGAAATGTTTTCCATTGAACACTCCAAATGAATAGAACTGTATTTTTGGGTCGGTTGGCCTGTCTCGAATCTGGGTCTATTCGGTGACAGACTAAAAAATATCAGATATACTGGATAGGTACTTATAAAATTTGTTTGAAACACGAGGTTTTTATTAATTTTCCCGAAAAGTTATTGACGTTTCTTAAATTCCGAAAGTAGATTCATACAACATTTTCTTAACTTTTCAGCAGTTCCCGATTTCATTCGCGTACCCAATTGTTTCAATTTTCAATTTTAAACGGCTTTGAATGAATAAAAATTTGAGTGGAAATGCATTCAGGACATCAGGATTGATATGTTTTTTATATCCTCCAAAAGTTTACGTGAATTAATTTGGCATGGAGAATAGTCTAATCAGAGAATTACGGTCAAATTATTATCGAAAGCTGACAATTCTTGTATGACATTCTGACAGGGGCTCATAGAACTACTTTTTGGAGTCGGAGCTGTACTAGGCCCTATAGCGTTTGGAGCGGTTATCGACGTAAGTTGACTTGTACTCTCGCACTTTTTTGTAGCTCGGAGAAATGTCTTTAAAATACGTGTTAATTTTGTTTTAAACCCCGTAGAAGATAGGATTCCTGGTCGTATATGTAATAGTGGGTTGTCTGGTTCTACTTAGTGCCCTCGTCACCCTCATCTTCGCCCCGAATGTCGGGAGAGGGGTCACTAGTTCAACGGAAGTGCTGGAAATGGACGGAAGTGACAAGGAACTGGGGGAAGGGCGGAAGTGGTTCCACGTCCTGACCATTGGAGCCCTCCTCCCCGTCGTACTCAACCTCTTTACCACCGCTGCCAGTATTGGCTTCATTACTGCAACGCTCGAGTCACATTTGTCCATGGTATGCGGATGATTGGCCCCCGTTAATTGTCCCCCTCTGCATTTTGCTCCCCAAAAAATTTGCTCCAAGAGTATTTGGCCCCCGGAAATTAAACCCCTTTGACTAGGATGATTGTCCCCCATTATTTTGCCCTGCATTCTTGTTTTGACCGGTCCAACTTATTGGTTTTTGCTTTGCTCCTTACAATTTTTGCCAATCTCTACTGACTGACTGAACCCAATTTAAACGGACTGCGAAGATGGGTGAAAGTAGTAGCTGGTTTTTGCAAAGTCTTGATGGGTTAGACGATATTTGGCCTTTGTTTTTATATCCTCTCTCATATAAGACCTGTTTATCATGTATGAGAAATCTCTAGAGCGACTTGAATGTTTCCCAATAGAAACAGTTGAATTCAGTGCGACAATGTTATTTATGTCAATTTACATCAATAATCGTCATTCGTCATCATCGACCTGTTGATTAAGGATACAATATGATTTTTCATTGTGGGTTAACGTTGCATTTCTGTATGAATTACGAATACGAGTCACAAACATTTAAGACAAGATAAGTTAAAATATTAAAAATATAAAATACACCATGGAAATGAATTTTGAGAAAACCTGTCTGACTCTAAAGTTCAATTTTTATAAGGATTCAACGCTTGAGTGTGGCTTTAGTTTAAAGACTTTCCAGCCTATGGTTTTATAGTTGGCTGGAGTAGGATAAAGTTATACAATTTTTACACAAAAATTCAATCGTATTCCTTATCCTGTTCAGTTCATTATATCCATGCATGATATCGTAGTTAAAGTTGAGGCCTTGGAGTTGGTAACACGGTGAATTGTCATAAGCCTCCCATGTGGTCTAGTGGCTAGGATATCTGGCTTTCACCCAGAAGGCCCGGGTTCGATTCCCGGCATGGGAACAATTTTTTGTAAAATTTTCTTTTGTACACGTAAAAATACGTTGGTGTATGGGGGGAGGAGGTTTACTTATCGAAATCAAACGGTAGAATAGGTTGAAGAACAAAATTGAAGCTTGAAAACAATCTAAGTAATCGGCTGAAACTTGAAACATGATTTTTTGATGAATATGAAATGAACACGTCAATTCATTAAAATCTGTTCAGAGATGGAAAAACGGGAATTGCCCCTAATTTTGATACAAATTAGCTAATTAAACGATAATGTGTTCTCTCTCTTGATTATTTTCAGTTCGGACTATCAACGTTTGAAATGAGTGCAGTTTTCATAATTTCCAACTTAATTTACACAGGACTGACTCCAGTCTGGGGGAAAATTTCAGACAAATTTTCCAAGTCCAGGCATTTCCTCATCATCACAACTGCCAGTTTCATTGGAGTCGGCTTCTCTTTTTTCGGTCCCTTGCCATTTTTAAGTCAGAAATTGTGAGGAACAAGATTAATTAATGAAGATTAATTTTAAATATAAATATAAAATATAAACACATCTTTATGCAATCTAGGGTTCTGTGGTCAACAATACTTGGACTGTCTCTCCATGGGATTGGAATCGGTGGGGCTGTAATGTCTGCATTTCCCCATGCTGTTCAGATTGTCGTGTAAGCTATGAATTCGTTTTGATATCATTTGAAGTTACTTTAAATTATTAGTTTGAAGATTACAAAAATTGAATATGTATTTTTATAGTGCTCAGGGATTTCCTGACACTGAAGCAACGTACAGTCTTATCTCCAGCCTGTATATACTGACATTTACATTTGGTAATGCGGTGGGTCCTTCCGTTTCTGGTGTTCTAGTTGATAGCATTGGATTTCAATGGGCCACCCTGTTCATCATCGGCCTCTCTCTTATCGTTGTAAGTTATCGTACAGGATTATACATCGCATCTGACAGTTGCTGTAAACCTTAAGCATGCTATTTTTAACATTTAAATAACTCCCTCGGAGTAATTGACAGTATTGATCTCGATAACGTTGATTTTAATTGCCGGTTTTTGCTTTTGAACAGATACTGAGTGCATCGGTAGTATCAGTTACACAAAGGTTACAGAAGAGCTAATCCTGCCTTGGGACGCTGGGGAGGATATGAAACTGGAATTAGGAAATATCCGATTAAGAGTCAAAATTCAAATCGAAGGCTGTGAGGACGACATAGCGAAGATAAAAAAAAATTATGTTCAAGCTTTCTACATTATTATGCAAATTATGCATTCCGCCATATGGTTCTGGTCTAAATAATTATTGCACAACGACAGTGCACTTCAATAAACTGCAATATATGTATGTGTCATTTGTAATTTGATAGGGCATTGATTTTCAATACTTCAGTAAATCGTGATGTTATGCTCTTTAGTAAAATCACGGCCGTCTAGATGATTTCGCAGCCTAGTTTAGTTCTAGCTCCTAATTTTTTATCTCTGTGGACGGGGAAAGTTTTTAAAATATAATATTTAATAGTCTGACAGTTATTTTTACTGGAAATAAAACCACATCTGGATCCAGAGTTTATAGTATAGTCATTGGAAAAGCAGTCAGCATTTAATCGTTGAATTCCTCATGTACTTTTCCTGCACATGAACGTCAACAACAGCTTCGTAATAATTCTTTGATAACAACAGCAATAACGATAATAATAGTACAACTACATACCTCTAATAATTATATCTTGATTTTTTATGTTTACTATTTATGACAAAAAATGAGATCACTTTATGAAATGGAGGCAGGCACACAATGCTGGACCACCTCAATTTCAACTCCTAACAAAACTCACCCTCCACCTTTACATTACAGCTCAGATTTAACGCCTGCATAAACTGTTAGTCACTTAATTGATAGTCTTAATTAGTGTTATTTACAATATTCACAGAAACCATAAAGACAGACGGTGAACGTTACAAGGTACATGACATGGGTAGACGCATTCAATTAATGACAATCAATCCCAAATTGCTTCCCATTTTTCTGTAGTTTCAATCAGTATTATACATGTAGTAAAAAATATCAAAACTCGTTATTAACCTTGTGTGTTATTACATCTTAATATTCGGCTGATAAGTAGCTTTATAGGACTTGTGAAGAGGTGAAGGTGAAGCAGCGAAATAATTACTCCCCTGGTTTCAACATCACATTTTCACAATTACATACATTCTTTCTCACTAGTAATTAGGCTAGGGAATTCAATTCAGGTAGATACTACAATAATACATCTATCTGAACATAACTTATTATAACTAGGGAGAGACACAAAGTAGTGTTGGCTGAGTATAAATGAGTAACAGGGCTTTCTGTTTAAACTTTCAAACGGAGCATCTACTGAATTGAACTGAGTGACATAGTAGCTACAAAAAATAATCTAGATTTTTAGTTAAGAACTAGCTTACTTATTATCCAGTCAATAAAAATTTCTACCTTCATACTTGCCATGCATATGGAATTCTCTGTAGCTAAGGGACAGACATGATGAGCCATAGCTTGGTAAAACCATTCCGGTACCCCCTCTCTTCGTATTTAAGATTCGCTAAGACTACTATTGGCTAATTTCATTTCTTACGGAGGTAATTAAAGGATTTGTTAGTTGTTTGAGTTTGTTGACTCCGCGTTCTGTTCCCTGGTTTCTCCATGGTTTTCAAATCCCATGGTTTGGAATATAAGCTGTTTGAGTAGTACATTTAAGTGACATGGAGCAGAATATTAAGTTTTTGGTTTTAAATGAGAGTGCAGATTAGGGTTCATAAATCAGATCGAGGAGAGTTCATAACTTGACTTTCGGTATAATTTCCTCAACACGGCCGCCCCACTGAAGACGGTAGTAACCATCACGCCATCGAATATTCGGGAAAAAGAGAGCATGGCAAAAGAGGAACGGAGCAGACACTTCTCGGAATAACCAAGCCAATACAAACTCAAACTTAGTAAACGGAAGGTTTCCACCCTACAATTTAAAACAATTACATGTAATTAGTACAATTGTACAATCAAATTCTGGAGGAAAAAATCAATGTATAGAATATGGATTGACAGGTTTTATTGGTAAAATGTAATTACCTGGATGGAACGAAGGAGACACCAGTCTAAGATGCACCAGATGAGCAAGTGTATGAGAAAGACTACTATAGGGTCCCATAAAAAGAGAATTCGTGTGGAAAATCCAGCACATATTCCTAACAACATGCATTCGCAAAACGGTTCTGCCAGAATAGTGAGAGGAATCATAGCAAACCGCAACTTTGCCCACCTAAATCACGAAAAAATCAGAAATTGTTATAGGTCGTGAGGAATCGATCAAATGACGATCCATATAAATGTTACATCACAATTCGCTACATACCTGGAGATCCTCGCTTGAAAAGATTGAATATCACAGAAGCCAGAGTTCTGCCACGCTGGCTGACTAGATATGGAAATTCTCCAACCCCTACTCGTTATCGATTTGGCAAAAAAATAGTCTTCGGCAAGGAAACAGCCGAAGGTTTTCATCCCTCCAACCTAAAGAAAATATAAAGATAGGTTAGTACTAATATAGTTTCAACAATGTTAATAAAATCGTAGCTAGACAAAATAGTTAAATACTAACCTCATCCAGAAGTTTTCTCTTCATCAAGGCTGACATCCCGGTGGGGCAATTGACTCCGACACAATCAGCTGCCAAATAAATGCGAGCATGGGACGTTCCAAAGTAAACCTATAGGTAGACAGAAAATCAACCGTTTATGTTTTTCTTTGAAACTTCAGAAATTTCATGGTGATTATTAACAGCGATCTGTTTTTTTAAATACCTTCTCCACAATGGCCGGGAAGCCAAGTCGATCACAAACAAAAGGCATTTGGTGCACAAGGCCTGTCGTTTCGTCCATGAATCCCACCATGTCGGACAACGTGTCATCTTTCACTGTAATTTAAGAAAGTATTCAGTAACCAGATTCTCCGAGATGTACAACAGCATTATAGACTGATTTCAAAAGTGTTCACATACTTCGAATGCCACTGTCGGAAATTAGAATCAGCTCATACTTGGCAGCCGAGTAGGCCGGCTGCATGTTGTTAATTTTTGGATTAATCCCAACCCTCTCACCTCCTACATATCCATCAAAACAAGACAATTTCTGTTAAAGATGGCCAAACCAAGATACATTAAGAAATTAAGTATCTAATTAAACAACTAAAGGATACCTACCTATAAATAAATTTGAGTCCACCAGCGGGTACTTAGCAAATAGATCCCGTACTACTTTTATTGCAGGGTCATTGTCATCTTGAACACAAAAGAGGAGCTCGTACTGTAAAACAAACGCAAAATTAGATATTAAACTTCGTCCCTGTATAATTTTGGAAAAATATAAACTTTCATTTCATCTTTAATGAACGATTTAACTACCTTTGGATAAGACATTGTAAAGAAGGTTTCCAGATTAGACAACAAATTAGGATCAACCCCAACTAAGGGCTTAATAACAGATACTCCTGGAAGAGGTACTTCCGGCGGCAAGGGACTCTTCTTTCGTCGAAGTCTCCAAAAACTAAAAACAAACCAAAATACAAATAACAATTACAAATTTGTCATATAATAATATTACAAATTAACATCAAGCCATTTTTCCTTATTTATATGCCATTTTACAAGTCATTTAAATGTTCATCATATATTATTTTTATTCCAAAACTAATTGGCCAAGTATAGTTCTGTTCTCCTCCTCTTATGTTGTATGCCATACTCAAAGCTTAAACATCTGTGAACTTAAATTCACCATTAACTACTCCAGTTGCATAATAACATTAATAACAGTAGGAAACTCTGCACATTACATAAAGAGAGCAATATCACAATTGTTGCATGAGGAAGATAAGAAAATTTTCCAGGCAACTGGACTACGGTTACCGTTTAAATGACGATAATGGCCAAACGGTTCAATGAGCAAAGTTGTGAAAGAATGAGAGGATAACCGATAAAAATGTGTATCTGAAACATGCAAATGAGGTTAAGTTTATCTAACCACCGCGAACCTATGTTATGTTGACTCAGATCAAAGTTAGCATAAAAAACCGAATAAAGCGAAATGTTTTCAAATAAACAAGGCTTGTATGTAAGCATTCTAGATCCAACCTCTTTCGCAGTCCTGTCCTTACTTAGCCTAAGGAACTCTATCATAAATGCATGAGGATCGAGGCATATATCTTTGCAGTCGTCCATAATTAATCTCGCTTACTTTTTACTAACTCTAAACTACAGTGCAATCAAGTATTAGAGTTAAACAAAAAATAGCATATTATCCTATTCCATCTAGTAGACCACTATTCTCTCCAAAGTTGACGAATAGGGACATTAAGATCATGACGACATGACATGCTGACAGTTTAGACGTACTTCCATAAGTTCCATACTTTCTCAGATCCTGCCACTTACTCCTAGAACGGAATTAAGAAGAAGCCTTATCTAATTTATACCCTCACAATTCTCCATATATATACAAGTCTATGCAAAAGTTACGATATAGTTTCCTTGCTATAACTTTTCTATAATAATAATAATATATCACGGGTATAATAATTCCTGGAATTATACTGATTATTTAATCCTCTAGCCCCTGGCAGTTTATGTTAATCATTGTATCTTTCTCTACATTGCCAACTTATTAGCAAAAAACATCTATCTTTCCCTGGCGTTTCTTACTGCTAGGGATCATCTTGTTATCATATTTACATGCGGTAAATGGATGGCTGCATAACCCAAAACTAGCCAACTAACCATATTCAGTATTCAACAACCTTTTTGTCGTTCTAGAAGAGCCTGTATAAAAATCCAGAAATTTCGGCCAACTACTCTTTCGTCTAACTTAAATGCTGGACGTATCATATTACGCTGAGCACTTTCCAGCACAAATTAGCAAAGAGGCATGTTTGTTGTTCGTTCGGATGGTCAATCAATAAATTCCACTTAACTCCCCCGTATCCAACCACTATCAAACCGATACGCTTTGTCTCCCTCTTGTCGCATGTCCTTACTATTATAAACTATCCCATACTAAACTATCGGACCCTTTCGTCCTTCTCAATTTACAAAAAAATCTCAAACATATATTATTCCCATTCGAAACGAAAGGCAATCAATGAAGGTACACGAACTTAACGGCTCCGGCCCGTGAACCAGCATTGATGCTTCTAATTGTTTGGATTTTTAAATTGATTCCTCTATTTAATACCAGGAAATAAGTATGACATAATATATGCATTGCATTATATATTTTACACCTTACACGTCACTAGTCACCGTCGCATTCCACGTTCCCAACTTTCAAGTATTATATTTTGCCTTTCAGTATGGGACAGGGGACAGTGAAGGAATGAGGCTGAGTCAGAATGAGACTACTGGGCTTATCAGTGATTAGACCCGGTTATCATTTATCATGACATAATGTACAAACTTTTAAAGATTGCAGCCTGCTAATGAGCTCATGTTTGAACTGGACTGTCCGTTTCAATTGCAAACTATCATAAGGCTCCCTATGCAATTCCATACTTCCATTGAAGCTAATATGCTTCAACAATCGGCAGTGTAATTAAACCTGAGAACTGGGACATGTAGGGATAGGATTCCAGGATTCGTAGAGGAATTGTAGTTTGTAGTGGTCTGGGTCTGGACGAAGCCATTTAAACTGGAACCTGGTCTCATTGAAAAAGCTATTGAAAGTTTTCCGTGCATGTGATTTGACTGATTTGATAACCCATGAAGTAGAGATGACTCATCCTCTACTATTATTAGCAATACTTTAATCAATCCTATTTAAACTAACAAATGACTCACGAACGAACCACTAACAGATATTTATTTGAACGCATCATGATTCCCTAGCTCGTATTTTAAAATCATTTCCTTCGATAAACAAATAGATATGATAATAAAAAATCACTCCTCTTTTGCTTGCCTGGCCTATACACAGGCAACTGGATGTTAGGAACATGATGGTTGGGCTAATTAATCTAGATCCCATGACGTTTACTGTCAACAAGTTATGACTTCATTCTTTTTATCTAGTATAAAACTGTAGGATAGTAGAGGCTTGGAAACTGAAACTGATTTCTCAAGCTAAGAACCTTAACCCTTGGGCTTTGGCCTAAAAATAATTGAGGCAGTTTATGCCCGCTGAAGAAACATGAAACCCAACCCGACCTCACCTAATCAGTCATGATTTAATGGGTACAAAAAACATATCAAAGAGAGTGTGTGGGTGAAAAGGTTAAGAACTGTGACTAGGGTGAGTTGCCTAAGCTGTGAAATTACACGATCCACTACAGATTGAAATACAAGTCCTTAGGAAAGTATGGTCTGATCAATTGATTCTTGATATGAAAATAAACACCAATTAATACAAAGACTGCCAATATTTACACCACAAATCTGATCCTGAACTTGAACTCTGTTCTTATTCATTCCATGTGCTGATATGCATAGATAATTTCTAATTGGGTCACAAGGAACAATCGAGAGCATAAAATTAAGACGGATCTTGCTCAATATTAAACGAATACAGTAAATCCACGCCGAAAGTATTAAATCTTTCAGCACCATGCCACTAATTACCACAAAGTCATTAAGCCCGAGTGCAATTAAAAAATTGGTCACTATTTACTAACCTCCATCCGAAAGCGATGAAATGGACCATCCACATCCCACACCAGAAAATGAAGAAGACGACCGCAAATCCATGAATCGTATAGACGAGGGTGTGCATGTTGAACACAGACCCCAAAAGCTCCGAACCAACTTTGACCGACTCCCTTAAGGTCTCTGAATTTTCCAATTAAACATCGATATTAATATTAATGAACCATTTATTTACGGTTTTTAAACTTAAAATATCCAACAAAGCGAGGGCAAAGGGCGTTTTTTCCTTTTCACAATTTAGCTTTATTTAATGTGTAATGGATGGTATATATTTTAATTTTTAATAGTCTCTACCTGGTCGTCAGACAACTGCAAAGTTAAACACCCGGCAAAGAGCACAGCTTTTCCACGATTCTGCAACGGTTACAAAAAGAGAGCTGTGAATGCCACGATTCAAAGATTTAATAACCACCAAACCAAACCACGACAACCAAAAATGATATCAATACACAGTGAGCATATTCGGCTGTTTGTCAATTTGTGTCAAGTTCCAAACTCCCGGCTCGTTGATAAATTCTGCACAACTCAATTTCATGAATATCCATGGACAGGACCGCAGAACTACGGGAAATGTCTTGGTCTCTGACTCGAAGGGCAAGGACGAAGAATAAAATATCTCCGTTCAATATTGATCGCAAATCTGGTTAAATTATGAGCTGTCATTCTTTATACATTATTCACCATTTACAACTGTCCGCACTTCCATTAATTCCATTCACGATCACGAGTCATTGAATTAAACTACAAACAAACCCCTGTTACAATTCCAACAGCCTTTGAACGAGACTGACTCATACTTAACTAACTGAGACATTACAAATTAAATCAAGACTGAGTCAAGTTTCAAGATCTCTGGGACTCTGGATAAATGCATGTATGTTATCAACTAGGAACGTCCTTTGCCTTTGCAATTCTTTGCAGTTTGCAGTTTGCAGTTGTTGTTACAGCGTTACAGACCTCCACACTGGAGGTTTAACACGGGGCAAGTTTAATGGAATTAATGGAAACGGTCGGATAACAGTAAACAAATTAAAATCCCCCAGCAGCTTGAAGAAGTTGCAAATTGCAACCCAACGCAATATTTTATACTGAGGGCAGTATAAAAAATTTGACGAGGAAAATGAATGTTTTAACGACTGTGAAATAATGATCCCTAATTATTATGAATTATGAGGTACTAAGAAATTGAAAGTGTCTTGAGGAAACTGGGGGGTTTTTCCACTCTTTCCAGACACATTATTTATGCAACCTCAAAGTTCTTTGTCTTCCTTCGTTCCAGTTTCAAAGTTCCAGTTCCAACGTTCCAATAGTTCCAAACTTGTTTGGATTTCGGTTAGGCCGAAGGCTGTACTATTTATTTAAAAAATTGCAAGTCCAAAAGGACAATGCACTCAATAACTGGAAATTTCATCAATTTTGACTCCTTATTGCAAAAGGATTTATGTGGACCAAAATGAAACAAAACCGCAATGCGATACACCCACAAAACAAACTTGCAGCACTTGTAATTTAACTTAACATTGAAACTTTAAACAACCCAGACCATTCACCATTAAAAAACGTCTAGCTGTCTGCTAATAGAAGCTTCGACTAGTAACCACCATGACCGTACCGGGTACCGTGAACCGTGATTGTGGATTGGAATTTGAAACCGGAACACAATAACAATCAACAGATCAACGCCGCTAAACAAATCCAGCTTTCAACTCTTGTTGACGTCGGGGAAATGATGAATTCATGAATTTCAAACTTGGACTTTGAAATCCCAGTAGAGTATTTTTTAAATTTAAAATTCCAATGAAGCTGGCTATTGTTTCATGTTTATTTGGAATGGTTTGGTTTGGTTCATGGTTGGTGGAAGTACGGAGACTGACGAAATCATCAAAACAACAGTGGCAGAACTTTGAGAAAAATAAATCTGAATAATAATATTGAATTTAAATGATTATTTTTGATCGGCTTACCTGTACAGGACTACTATCCCCGCTCCTATCGTCTACCGTATTGTATATTCAATATTGTTGTAGTTTGTAGTTGCTTTTTTTGCAGCAAAGTTCTTGATGTCCTTGATGCTGAGGTTAGGTTATTAAAAAAGTGGTGGTGGTGGTGGTCGGTCCGCCGTGACTCTTCTGAGGATGATGATGATGTGTTGCTGGTTCTTGACTGGAGGAAACAGTGAATAGGGAGGATTGAGGATTTTAATTTTAGATAAACAAATAAGATTTTACACAAACACACTACTAACTGACAAGTTGAACCGTCATTTCGCCGATCAATAATTAATGGCAATTATGAATTAAATGTACTTTTCGATATCCTCTTCTTATTCTTCACTCTATTGTCAATTAATTGTCCACTCCTACCAGTTCTGTATTATTGATGTATTTATGTACTTCATACACTTTGACTTAACAGTCCCAGCTTCCTCTACCTTGCAGTTAACAATAATGTGAGAGGGAACATAATGATGCCGAATGCAGTCAATTAGTTGAAGTTCACCAACTACAACTACTATCAGCCTCTAATCTCTGTAAGCTACCGAGTTACTTCATAATCTAACTCTGCGAACTTGTAGATATTCGCTAATTAATTCCTCAAAATGTTACACATTCGACAATAGAACAGCAACCAGAGCCAATACACAGAATCTCTATTGATTTGATATTGAAAGCAGCTGCAGGTCCTGAATTTGTAGGGTATGGAATAATATTGAATAATTAATTCCGATGTATGTAATTCATAATTGGAAATGACGTCGATTAGAATTACACGAAACTTTCAAAACCAAAAACGAAGTAGATCTGAGTATGGATCCAATTCCCATATATTTCCATCCTCAAACTGCAAGTAAAAACTGTAGGTTTTTTTTAATAGAAAGAACTGAATAAAAAAACAGAGAGTTGGGATATTAAATTTCAGTTTAAAACAGAGAGACACTGCCTCCACTACTAGGAAGAAATAAGGTGAATAATCCCGGAGGTATTCTCCTGTTCTAAGCACAATTGGATCTGTCCCTCGATCTCCTCTGCCTTGTTATTGGATATCTCTGGTGACTGGATGGATGTGTCATCCAAATCTGTCAATTTATGGGTGTTTAGTGTTAATCATCTCACTATAGGACATAGGCAATAGGAAGAAGGGCTTTCGAGAAGAGTAAATACAAAATAGCTGATAATACAGCAATTATTCCATGTACGTATGTGCTAAGTTCCAGGTTCTATGCTCTGTCATATCAGATATGTGGTCCATATTTGTGGTACTTGATACTTATGTGTAAAGAGTATATAGGAATGAAGTAAATGACTACACACAGATCCCTGCTCCCTGGATCTATTTCTATGTATCTGTAAATGAATAACGCTGAAGAGGATTGAGAATGTCGGTTGTCGGTTTTAAGTCCAAAGTCAATGCAGCAGTTAGAGAGTCTGAGAATCTCAGAATGGGGAACCGAACGTGACGGCAGGCAGACGGGTCTAATGTCAGGTCTAACTAATGACTACGAACTAGTAATGAATATAGCCATTATTATCAGTCAAGACACAAGAAAGATGCAAACTATTACAAAAATCACAGTCAACAGTAAATCAGATCCGATTGCACAGCAACCGCCGTTAATAACCAATCCACAATCAATGGAATGGGTTACTTCTCAATTTACCGATAACAAAATGCAAAATGAGAGCCTGCTTGCTTGCATATTAAGTTTAATGTCCACCGTCGAACCTCAAGTCTTCAAACGAATTGATTTCGGAATTATGTCAAAGGCTGTCAAATTCCGCCGAGACACAAAATCAAGAACAAGAAGAAGATATCAAAGGTTACACAACCAAAGAACTTAAAACTCCAAACTCTCGTAACTTACGATTTTAATTGTTAATTAAAAGAGAGAGCTGAAGGTGTCAATTCCCAATCCACAATCAATGAATGATGACAATCCCCTTTCTTTACGAAAGTGTCGAGTGGGTGTGGTGGGGTATCGAGCCCCAAAAAAACTTGGTCCAGCTCCACCCACTGCCGCGAAACACTTAAACTTTATTCTGCCAACCGCAAGCCGAGAACCCCTGTCCAAGTGCCCCCACCGCTTCCTTTTCCTGGGATCCAAAAGCAGTCCCGCCCGGTTTCCTGTCCTCCGTATGCCGTATCCCAAGGACTGGGACTCAGTGACCACCCACAGCGCACAGAGCCCTTAAACTCCTTAATTACTACTTACTTTAAACTGTGGCCAAAAGGAGAGGCGAGGGAGAGGACGTCTCTAGCTGACCACTTCTGAATTCTGTGTGTCAGTCTAGTTGGCTGGTTGGTTTGGTGCTGTGGTGCTGGGTTGAGTGGTTTCTCTGCTCAATAGCCTCAATCCTCAATACTATCGCACTGAGGAATTAGATATATGAAAACAACATAATACTTTTCAATCTCTCCATTCTCTCTCCTCTGCTTCTAGAGAGCTGAGATATGTAATTGAATACGGGATACGGCCTTAGATACGGCGGCGGTGGTGGTGGTGGTGCTAGGTGCTGCTGGTGTGGCTCCAACATACCCAACATACCTCCATTATTCCGACCCTACTGCCTACTTTCCATGCCCTTTATTACCCACACACTCTGCCTCTATAATGTCTACACTCCAGCGGGCGGAAGATCCGGCCGACAGGCCCTGTACTAAAACAGTACTTACCGATCCGCCGTACTCCGCTCGTAAGACTCTGCACAAACTACTCTCGAGTTTCGAATCCGGGGAAAATGCCGGGGGCTGGAAGTTGACTCTAAGTTTAAGGTTCTGACGGGGAGAAAGCGGGGGGACGGAGTGGATGAATGGCCCCCACGGGTACTGCCTTGTTAGGAAGGGGATAGTAATGGGAGGAGTACATGGTATGTGTTATGGATGAGATGACTCCGAACTGAATCCGGGTAGAATTTAGTTGGCTATAGAGAGCCGGCTTCCCCGAATTCGGTTCTCTCCGGCCCGGGGCTTGGTCTGCTTCTTGTCAATTTCATTTATTTAATACTTTTCCCTCCGCCGTCCCATTTACACAGGATCTCGGGACAAGTGTTAAAGCCTCTCCTACTTATCATCCTCCACAACTCGACCGAATTTTGATGTATGGAAATTTTAAAATGAACACCCACTACGGACTACCACTACCAGGCAAACCCCGGATGAACGGGACCAAATGCATGTGGATTATGGAGGGATATTAGAGGGAAATCTGACATCCGAGAAAATATGATGTAGAATCTGTAAACTGACAGTTCCCACTTACCTGCCGTCCAATACAGGCTCTGCCTAACCTGCCAATGCCCGAGGGAACGGATGGACATGAACGGTCTTATTCCGGGGCTTGATGGATATTTTGGGATTTTGCAAATTTTTCGCAAGTTTATTCTAAAATCAGAGGAAAGAATAAATCGGGTTTTAAGATGCCCCAAATATTACCAAAAACCCGTGAGGGCTGTCATGACATGAGTTTAGGTTCAGGTGGAACCCTGCATTGCCTATTTTCATGATGTCGATACGAAATGCGACACTAAAAATGGTCCGTATAAATAATTATTGGGATCATAATTCCAATCTAGCGAGAATGTAATTGGTATCGAGCATCGCAAAGTGCTTCATTCAAGTACATTCCGATGAGATTACGTTTAAAGGCACAAGGACTGTCTGCACAACAACACAATGCAACACACACAAAGGTGTGTAATAATAATAGTGTGTCCTTTAATTTCAGTGGTAGAAGATTATTCTTAATGATGTTGTACTGTAGTAAAGCTTGCGACGGGCTTTCCATTGCATTTCACATTTTGCTCTGGAGAGTAGGAATATTCATATAATATTATATGTGTTATCCCACTTTAATTCCTGCCGTCAATGATTAAGTACTAATAATGTGTAATATATGGAGAGAAAATAAATATGGGCTATTATCAGGGTTATAAATAAATGCTAATTCCTTTGTCCGTACCTTTTTATGTTCGCACATTATTATGTTCGTTATTTATTATTACCATCTATTCAGGATGGGACCCCTGGATAACTAGATATTTTGATTTAAAGTTATTCTCACATTTATCCTACATTAATACTGTGGTTAAATTCCTCATACTCCTTTCCACATATTCATGGTCTGTTGTTTATGTTATTGTAATGTGTTTGTGGGAGTATGACTTGTACAAATGAAACTCAGTCAACGTTAGGATTGATCGATGGCGTAGAAAAATCGTAGAAGTAAATGATTGCCAATTTTTAACTGACAATTTGGTCCAGATGTGATTTTAATCGTATTTTCCAGGAAAAAGGACTGTAAACATTTGTATTTGTAGCGATCAATAAGAAGGGATGCAGATACTATTTATTTATAAGTGATTTGGGGATGTGGCATTTGGAATCTCATGAAAAAGTATGAATTCATACCCTCAAAATAGTCAAAATCGATAGTAAATTAAAAATGATCCAAATGGGTGAAAAAATAACCGATTTTATTGAATTTCAGAGTCGAGAATTTTAGCGAAAACTAATCAAAGGGTGCGTTTAATTTCATTGAAAATTAAGGAATTTGTAATTTTCTAATTTGAAATGCACCACCCCACAAATCGTATGAATTGTCTGAGGAAATCTTGTAAAATGATAAATGAATGTAAATTTAATTTATTTTGCTTATTTTTTATTGCCAATTTGCAAAAAAATGTGTCTAGACAAAAAAATTCATCCGTGAAGAAATTAAAATTGGGATCGTAAAATCGTAAAAGCAACGACATTCAGGGAACACCCTGTAGAATTCCAAGGTATTATATACTCGTGTTAGTCGTGTTAGTAGACTTGAAGTGACGTGTTGGGATGATTGTATGGGAAAGGCAGGTAAATCTATCACCTCGAGCCAGTAAAATAAATGGTATCAGTCCCAGAGTCCCAGTTCTGAGAGACCAAACTGTCAAAGCTACGTTAACTTTAACCCTTTCCCCTTCATTCAATCAGTCGCCGATATATGGATATAGAACATACGTTTACGATGCCCATTAAATTATCCACAAACACAATGATTTATGTGTATTATATGATCCTTTGTCCCGTATTCCCTATATATATTATGTACACTCGTAATCATGGAAATTCGGATGGTACGTAAACGTAAACTATATATAGTGAGTACTCGAATACTCGTGGTTTTCCCAGTTCCGAATGTTCCAATGTTCCGATGAATAAATTAGAACTACCACAAGTTCCAAACACACATTGACAATTGACATCCACCTAGTTAATAGTTGGATGATCCAACTTCTTTGAACTGGTTTCGAATTCGAAATTCAGAATACCGTATCTTATTGACCGGGTCGGTTTAGTATGTCGGATATTGATGACATTGGCTTAGTACACTATAATGTCACAATCATTCCTACATACCTTCTTTTAAAAGCTTTCTGAAATATGCAGAGCGATGATACTGGAATGTTGTAGAAAGTTTTAATATGACCACTTATAAGATTTTTAAGCATTATACTCTAATAATAAAAGACAACAAAATCGATTTTGTAAGTATATCACAAAAACGGGGTTGAGTTACACCGATTCAGTTACCGTTTTTTAATGAGCATTAAAATAAAATTAAAAATAAAAATAACAATAAAATTAACTTAACGTAAACCAATATATCATAGTTAATGGTTAAAAACATGAACACGGAGATTTTACCCTCTTTCAGGGGTTTAACAAAAAGTAATTGAATTATGTCGACACGGGACGGGTGAGTTTTTTCTCTCACGTACGACTGACTTGTTCCGGTACACCTAATTAAAATACCGAATCCCCCATCTTTCAAACCGAAATTAGTCATATTAACATACATGTATTAATATCTATTGTTAAAGGTACCCTTGTGTTATACGGTCAAAACCAATTAGGTTTTGTGTACCACACAAATTACTCACTAAATTCTTCCCTCCTCGAAATAATTCCCCAAACGTATACTCAAATAGTACATTTCACCTGTATTATAATTTACATACGAAACTCAGTGTTTATTATGAATTTTCAAATTTAACTTATTATAGACCGGATTATTCTAAATGTTTATCCAGAATCCAGACTAATCGTAAGCCTTCAATGCGTAACTGCCATATCCTATAATGTTTAATAGTATATTTTTTTAACGAGGAGAAACTTAAACATCACACAGCAGTGCATCCTATTAAAAACGCATATGCTTTAAATACATATGGACTACTCCATAAAAGCAAGGAATGCAAAAACTTTCATTACAAACCACCTCTGGAAAATTTAACGTGGCAGAGCCTGAGAAATCAATTCTCAGTTCCTTTAAAACAGAAGGCTGTAAAATTTCTTATGGGAAATTACTGGTAATGCATAATGATTTATTGCTATCGGCAGATTATATTAATTCGTCAAAATAGCATATCTACTATCTAGTACTCCGGTAATACAACATACAACAACTTTCATGAACATAAAATACCCTAATGGAATATGTAATTATCGACAAAAAGTTACTCCCTGTCTTCCTGCCCGAAAAATTCTTATGTAAGACAGATTAATGTTGTATGTGAAATTGAAACTGCAGGTGCAATAACGTCGTCCTGTAATGACAATTGACCTCTGAAACTAAGAGGACATAATATTTAATGAGTTGACCATGGATTTCCACATATATTTCTTCCCTATTCAGCATATACGCTAAATACATTAGCATACGTTAGATATGTCCCATTTCCCTATATACCCATGAATAAATGTGCATTTAATATTCTAGCTGCCGAAATGCCAAATTCCTATTATGCTTGGCCAAGTGTCGGGTTTGAAGACATGAATCCAGGAAGGAGTTAATCCAGCAAAGTTTCGATTACCAATTTATTTCTAAAGCGAAAACTCGGAATGCTATAATATTCTCCCTTAAAAGTCATTTAAGCTCTCCCGTCTCTCTATTTGACTCTGTAAACGTAAAGCAACGTCGTAAAGTAGGGGATTGGGGCTTGGGACATAAATCCTATTATAGATGAATAAATCAATACTTCTTCCTGCCTTGTGTCTTATGTCTTAAGCTGAACTTTAAATGCTGTTCAACGTTCAATCCAATCGCTAATCAATTCCCATTCTATCGGCTTCTAAATTCATGACATTGTCACTTATGTTGCCAGAGCCCACTTGAACTATTTTCTCCGAATTGCAAGGGCTTTTTAACCGCTTTTAAAGGCTACTCTACGACTCGAAGAGTTATTCCACCTACGAAATAAATTTAAAAAAGTTTTTGTAATTTATAAATTTTGCCACTATCACTTTATTATGTAACCTTTGCTTTTGACTTGGCATTCAGAACACGCATATCCTTAATTGCTTCCTTTCGGGATCATTATTAACGCTTCCTACCAAAATATGAAATGTGCCAACCATCCGTTCCCAACCAGTTAATATGAATGCCCCCAACCGTAATTGCTGTTTCTGCGACCGATATATGAATACACCCAACCAATGACTGAAAGACCCAACACGATGTTTTTCATAAAAAACCACTCTGAATAAAATATTCAATTTAATCCTTAGTATAAAACCAAATTATTAACAAAATTAAATAATTGGAAGAACATATTCAGTCAACTAATAATGCTTTTCTGGCCTTGGATGGGCTCCCGGGTTTCCTTTTGACACCCACTTCGTAATTTTTGACAGGATCAGGAACAGTAAATTTTCTTAATGATATAGCAATCCCCATAGTGTGTTTACAAATGTATTCCTTTTTAAACACTGAACAGTTACAATTGGAGTCGATCCAGTTGTTGGGAAAGAACTTGACAGACCAGTCTATTTTTTGTCGTTTTATAAGTATTGAGTTTTGTCCATGACAAACGCTTGGTGAAAGTCCAGTATTTAAATCAATTTAACTTCATCTTTTAAAAACTTAGAAACGCATAGTCGATAGCAGAGAGGATGTAATTGCGATTCCAAACGGATGGAATGTATGTTTTTTCCAACAACATCTAGGGATAATCGATGTCTTCGGGATCCTTTGTATACTTGTTACATAATGCTGACATTTGACCCAAGGATTGAACTCTTGGATTGTCTTTGTTGTTTTTATAAGCGAGATAATTGGTCATTTGTCTCTTTGGTACTTCTGACGACTGTCTTAATTCCGAAATTATCAAATTCGGTTGCTGAATAACAAGTTGAAGTATTGAGTCAATTTCTGATTTCATCTCTTTCTGTATTACCTTAGTTTCTTTGGTGGGAGAGAAAGACGTAACAGCAAGGACAGGACAGAGATAATAATATCAACCTTCGGTACCTGGTTTTTAACTCAGGCTTTGCTTTAATTTCTTTCCAGACTTTCCCCATTCATATTTAATTAAATATATCTGTCATTTACACATGGATGATTTAGAATACTAATTTTTAGACCCGTCCTTTAAGTAATTGAATGTTACAGGTAAGTTGGGCCTTTCAGTTATTGGTTGGGTGTATTCATATATAGGTCGCAAAAAAAAATAATTAAGGTTGGGGCATTCATATTAAATGGTTGGGAACGGATGGTTGGGACATTTCATATTTTGGTAGGAAGCAGTAATTCGTGTCCTTTCTTTCGGAATGGAAAGTCGGGAATTTAACTTAACATGCTCGTCATCTGAATTATTGGACGGGCTATTTTCGGTGTATTTTTGCTTCATTTTCCCAAAGTGAGTAATTTAAACGTGTCATACATCATACTGGCTAGTTTTACAGGAAATCAGGTTCGTCATATAATTCTATGAGGGGAAAGATAGGAAAGTGCTAGCTTGGAATGTTTAAAAGCGGAACATAAACAAGAATTATTGGTTAGGAAAAACATGACAAAAACGCCTAGCATTTCCAAATCTAGAATCCATTAAGAATCTAACGAAAAATGTATGACTTTTCTATAAAATTTTTATTAAATAGAACAATCGGTAATAACAGCAAGTTTTAATTTAATGTCCCGAGGTTTTGATATCAGGATGATTTGCGACAGTATGGTGTATGAATCGTAGCCTCGTTTCTAGTTGGTTCGACTTCGATCCTTGGAAAAAAATACTTACCTCACGATGAGGACAAAATAAAAGGCAAATAATAAGAGAGGTTGCGTGATATCGTTTTAGGGATCGTTGAATCAAGGGATTTAGATGAGGAATAACATATAAAACGAGCTATTTCGTCTTTTTTTGTAAATATTTCGTGTTTTTATTTCCTTCGCATTTAATCTAGCATTATATGGCGTCCCAGGATAATCTAATGTCCTTCTGTAATGGAGGCAAGGAAAAAGTTAAGCATTGATCACGAAATCCGAACTGAGAATCCTCTCCGTTCATGTGGACTTATCATGATGTCATGACAAACTTTCCTGAGTCGAGGGTCACTTTCCGGTATCGTGTGCTCTGACTACACTTACAACTTACAGCTAGTGTACGAACACAGCAGGCCAAACGCATTTGCCATTTATAATGCATAACCTCGCAAAATATCACACAATATCCTCTGTACTTTTACGTTCCTCGTGTAATTTACGAAAAAAATCAAAACATTCGAGTAGGCTCAATCATTGTGTTAAGAATTCCGCATTCCAGAGAGGAGTGAATTATTTAGGTTAGAAACCCTCATATTGGGAATAGTGCTGGCTCGATGTTCTTCCGGATGTATTTGACAAGAGGTAGACAGGAGCTAGTTATTTCGTTTTTGTTGGAAACAAATTACGTGGATTTTGTAAACGGGAGAGAGTTGCAATTCGATTCTGAAGGTTGACTTACAGCTTATAGATTATTGATCAGCTTGATACATTTCCTGAGGTTTTACTCCAATTTCTAGCCGTCACGGTGCCCGTAAAGTTCGTGTAAAATAACAATAATATTATGATGCCATTGCCAAAGTCATTTCCCCTCATAACCGTACCGGGTTTTACATCTCATGAGACAAAAAAAATCTCCCATCAAAGATTTAATTCTATTTGTAAACACCTTTTATTGATTCTTTAAATCATCATATTTGAACAGTTTTTACACAATATAATTGTCTTAACATTGTATTATTGTATCGACACGTTTTTGGGCTGCAGAAATTACTGCTTAACAAAAATACTAAAATGGAGAAGCACATTATCCACAAAAGAATATATAAGTTTGTAACCGATTTATAAATATTTGTTAATCATGTTGAGTTGAAGTAATTCAAGATTACAATTATTCATTAAGAATAAATTACAAAGTAATTAGTATTTGCACTGGAATTAACATCGAGTCAAAAGTTTAAATTCTGGAACATTAAAATAATTGTCGGATGACGATCTGTCGATTCCTCCGAACCACTTTTCCCGATTTCAAAACGGATTTCAGTTGATTCTAGTGGGAAGGCCAAGGGTTTAAAACATTGTGATTACTGAAATACGGCCTGGGGACAATTTGGGGGAGGGGTAGGGGCTAAGTAAGGTCGATTTTGACCGTTCGTAGTAGGTCAAATCGGATACATAAATGTATACAATAGTTAAAAAATGTAGCTTTGTTTCCTCATGCATGGGAGGGACACACATGTTTGGGGATTGTCGGGATTAACGTTCCTTGTTCTCAATATAAAAATTCAAATTACGAGATCAATAATTAACACAATTTTTAGACAACTGGAGATATACAGAATATGATCTAAAGTAAAGGGATCTATCAAAGACACCAAGTACAGAGAATAACGTTTTGCCTGGAAATAAAATGATGATTAGTACAAAATGGTATCAATATATTAGAATGAAAAACCTGGTCAAATTTTAAAATTTAGCTGAACATGCCGTTTCCGTACGCAATGCCGGTACGGGCGACGAAACTTTTTGGGATTATTTGGGGGTAAAAAATTGACATTTTAGCCAGATTATGAATCTGGATAAGAAGCCATTCCTCAGCGTTTTAAGTGAATTGTTCCGCATTGCCGGAGCATTCACAAAATGAGGTTTTATGAAGCACCGACAACCGTCATTTCCCTATATTGTTTTCGTTTTTTTTCTTATTGCATTCGTTCCCCAGTATTAAATATTTTTGATGCGTTTATTTTCACAAATGTGCCCTTTTAAAATGTGGACTGGGCATTCACATAACGATATGTTCTTGCAGAATTTAAAACTTTAATTAGTTTGATATATTCAAAATCGTCTTTGTTAACATAATCTAAGTGTATATATGGATTTTTTAAATACTAACACTGGTATAATTGAAATCGGAGTAAAATTTGTAATTTAAGATTGAATGAGAAGATTAATTTGGAATTAGATTAACAAATCTTGAAGATTCGAAATCCCTGAGACATGGGTCGCTATTGACTATAGCTGTAATCTTTTAATTTTTAGCTAATGTCGTGGTAGGTTTCCAGACATTATAGGATCAAACTTGATATTTGGCCTATATTTTTTAATTGTGTATTTTCAGGGTTGGATTTTTTTGAGCTTTTGAAAATATTTTAAAATAAAAAGCTTTTCATTGTATGTATCTTGATAACAAAAAATCGATTTCGATTTATATAATAATTTTGTCTCAATAATAATATATAATAAATAATTGGTGCTTGTAGAACTTTGTGCTGTTGTTTCACACTTTTTTTAAACTCTTTTTATGACCATGTAATATTGGTAGGAAAAAGACTTCAGGAACATCAAGTGGGCTTTTTATATGCCTGCTTTGTTCCCGCTTTTGACCTATTTTAGGTCCTTATCATTCAACCTCTAATTATAATAAAAGCTAGAGGTAAGTGGAATTGTTTCTTTTGAAAATTAGAAAACTAATTCTATTACTAGACATTATAGTAATCCGAATGTGTTGATATCATTTTCAGTCTAACTTGTCCCTACCGTTGAAATGAAGACTCGATTTTTAATGTGGTAGGATTGATAATTTGAAAACCCGCCAACCCGCCGCTAACCTACTCACGTTAAAAAATCAGGTCGTAATTTCAACGGCGGGGACAAGTTAGACTAGAAATGATTATACATTATGTATTTTACACTGCCATCCATAGATAGTTTAGTTGTGAGATATTTTTGAATTTTGTATACTTGAATAAGATAAAACTTTCTTTCACAAAGTAAGAATAATTGCTATAAAAATAATTGAATTATTAGTTGAATACTTGTGTTTTCACACGGATTTTTCAGTGGAGATCTGTCGTCATTTTTTAAATCCTAACTTTAAAAATTCTCAAACAATGCGTTACTCCTAATGACCATTTTCGACAGCGGTTTTGACTCATTTCGAGTACTTATATTTTTTAGGTTTTAACATTATTAGTATACCTAACTAATTCCTTCCTGGTAAAAAAAATATCACATATTTTGTCGGGGATTGAGAATCTGTAAAAACCAAACATCAGATTCGTAGACATTATAACACAAAGCCGGTAAAATAGAATATTTAAGGCTTATGACAACTGAAATGAGTGAACGTTTAATATTGTTAGTTCAATTTGTTGGAAATGCTTTCCGCAGTTCAAAGCTGTAATAAGTAATACAGACCTACTTTCTTTCTATATACGAACAGATTTCGACAGGTAGCCCGCAAAACAAGAACTTGAACATTTCAGAATAATAATTCTGTGTAAATATGACCATTTGAATCTCTTCCAAATCAATCCAAAACTCAATAAATGAACTTGGGTGCCCTTAAGGGTTAAAATAAACTGATATCTGAGAGTAAAAACTTTGACAATAAATCTCATATCAAACACCGGAATGCTCGGAACCAGTGCATACAAATCACACAGTCCGACCCGTGTATAATTGGACGAGAACCAAATCTGCATCACTATCAAATAAATGGCCAACCAACCACTGGACTTCCGATTATTTGATAGACCTGGCCCCGCAGAGCAGACAAATGTCTCGAATTCCTTGAGATGTAACACCAACAAAGTGTACACAGGACCAGGATTTTTGCTTTACAATTTTTGTAGTTTGTACAACTAGGTACAAAACCACATCTTATATCGGATGATTTCTGTGCAAACAGAATTGTCATCCTAATTAAATACATTTTTTTAGTCCCAATTAAAGACTTGTAAACGAAGATTCCTTGTATTCCTATCAATTAAAGTTGCAGCGGAAATGTATTATCAGGAAAAAATTCTACCCCATTTCTGACGGGCGAAACAATTCACAATTTCACAATCCTGCTTTTGCAAGGGATAGCTGTGGGGATTTTTCAAATTTATAACTATAACATAGCAATGCTACGCCCTTCTTTTTATTACCATTTTGGCCTTTTGGAGAGCCGCGATGGGTACCCGAATCTTATTTTGCTCATTTAACTTCCGAACCCAAACCTGAAAAAGTTTTAAAATAAAAACACATTTAAAAATGTCATCTGTCACTACATTTATATATATAATATATGAATTATTCTCTAGTTTGGTATTAAACTTACGAGGTCTTGACTTATCCCACTTATAATACCACTTGTTCTTGTTAATTCTTTGCCTTCAACAAATACAGGCTGACCGCGATGAAACCTAAGGAAATTAAAATTATGAAGTCCACAGTGATATAAAATAAATCCGGATAGGGCTGACTTAAACCATGAATGAGTATATTCAGAATATCTTCAATTAAGCTGCAAAGAATTTATAAGAAGCTAAAAACACTACGGGCATGACACGAAACACGCAAAAGGTTTAACGAAAAAGATTGCCCTGGTCTCTAAAGGCAGATAACATCACTGGATGTTACCATTCATGTTATTTATATTTTCGGCGATAAGTTAGCCTTTATAAAAACGTGCATAAATTAAATACATATTCTAAACTCAAAGTCTCACAGAGGTGCATTAAAACAGAGTAACATCTTGAGGAATATTAGCCATAAAGTGAAAACAAAATAAAATGTAGCTTGATCTTAATCTACCCCATTCCCTTACTAACATTACTGAGATAAACACTGATACGTTGGAGGATGAATCAATGAATGAATCGACACATCATAAGAATTCAGCAGTAGATAAGAGAGCAGAGCGGGCATATGGGTTAACTTTCACAAGAAACCATGAGGCCAGCCGATGAATTTTAATATCTCTCTATTCCTATCGATCTCCTTGATTTAAATTGAATCTTTAAAATGGTACTAATTTCTGGAACCAACCAAACAATACACTAGATGAATAGGATTTAGCATGGAGGAATTTCAGAGCTCTTCTAGTATGCATGAAATCTTTACTTTAAATTAAGTCTATATCGAGTATCGAGCCGTAGGATTTTTAGCAAGTGATGGAGAATGAGCATAAAGGAATCGCAAGCAAAGGTGTAACTGTGTATTGTAATAAAGCATGTACTAAAGCAAATTAGCAGTAAGATACAATTTAAACTGATTCCAAACTAAAGTAATACTAATATTATAAACAAACAGAAAAACATGAAACAAAATCATATAAACTTTGTATAATAAACCAACCATCGTTTTTCATAAAATAATTTCCCGTCCTCTATCCTGGCATCCATGTGAACGGGAGCGGTACTTTCCACGGGATGATCGGACTGTTCCGAGGCGGACGAGGTGGAGGAGTTTGCTGAAATCCAAGAAGAGTACACTGGATAAATAAATAAAATATCGAATATAATCGAATCGATCCGTATCAAGGAGTAAGGATAGTGATTATGTCATACGCTTTTTGCTGTGACTAGACAACCCGTCCGGTTTTTGTCGTTTTGAAATAGCTTTTAAGTCCTCCTCTATATCTCGTTCGTCGAGCAAAAAAGTGATTTGGGATTGTGGTGTTTTCCGCCTTTTCTCAGGAATTGGAACAGGTTCGTTGGGCCTTCTTCTTAGCTTTCTGGTGGACATGGGTTTGACTTCCGTATGGTCAGATGTCAATTCCATGGAATATCTCTCGTTTTCTATTTGTTTCTTTTTTTCTTCTAATTCTGTTATAAGGGTCTCCCGAAGCTCGATTTTCTTATCTTCGAATTCCTTGCCAATTAATAACCTTTCGTTTTCGTAGTCGCGTTTTATACATTGGAGCTCGTAGTCCTTCCACGCTATATTTAGTTGTTTTCTGAAATTACAAAACGAGCAGTTAATTACTGGGGTAAAAGTGCCTACTTTCCCGTTTTACATCAATATTATGGTATTTATGGTATAATTTACCTTTGTGTGAAATCACTTTTAATTTTTTCGAGTTGACGATTGTATTCACAATGATTTCCGGCTTCAAGTTCTTCTAAATTTGCTTTAAGTAGGGCTAGCTTGTCGTAGTAAACCCTAAGGTGATTAAAAAGGGGTTTTAATTTTGGTTCTAATTTAAATATTGATGTTTTTAATAAACGTACTGCTCTTTAATTTCCTGGTGCTCATCATGACGAACTTCTCCATCCTCAGATGCATCTTCCGTGTCCTCATCAGTGTCAACAAGACCTTCAAGATATCGGTTTTCGGGAGCTGAGGCTAAACGAAGTTGCCTTTCCCGTTTGTCGTGTAACTCGGCCAGTTCGTCATCGTAGTCCATGGAGTCGCTGAGAGTTCGTCCTCTGGGGCTCATCATCCTGACTTCTCGTAGTATTGCTTATAATTTTATAACAACACAGAACAAAATATGGTATAAAAATCTCAATATTAATAAAATATGGTAACTTAAATAAATTCCGAGTTTGAGATTTTAAAATCGAAAATTGTAAACCTATAACTTACCGAGTTGAATCGTTGAACCTGAGTTACGCTATTCTCGGGCCACAACCAGCGATTGCGGCCTTAAGTCTATTTTTGATGTTATTTTAAGAATCGATAATTTAGCAATCCTTTACTAATGAAAAAGAATGTAATGATGAATCGTGTAATTCTAAATCTGTATTTACAATCCTTAAACTAATATATGTGAATAAATGTGAAATTGAACTGGAAGATGGTTTTCTAATTTCTTTTACATTCATATTATTCTTTGAAATTGTGAAAATCTTGCAATATGAAATATTGGATATTTATCTTTGGCCTTGCTTGTCAGGTCCAATCCCTGTTTTATATATTTTTTGGAATGTCTGTTGTGGGTCAAAGTTTGACCACAAGTTGTTTAAAGGGCTCTTTAATCCAGGTTGTTGTTATGGAAAAATTGAGGGTAACTGGGGAAAGTAGAGCTCCTATCCCGTCCCTGTCAGATGCTAATTGCTAACTGATCCTCACCTGTAATCAGTGCAGCAATGAACGTAGGACATTGGGAATGAGATCAGCCTCAGCCGCCAAGAATTTTTGACGTAGCATTTTGAGCAGCTTCGGAAACGAGTCCTTCTCTTGTGCTAGATTTGCATAGCTTGGGTCTACGGTACGCAGCCACTAGTTGCCACTACTCGACCACTCCTTTCCTCTTCAGAGACAGGAAAGTTGCTGTCAAAAACCTCAGTCCTTGCCCGCAAATTCGGGAGCTCAGAATTAGGTTTTTTAGGGTTTATTTTGAGGGATTTTATGAGGACTATAGATAGTTAAAATTAGGATGAGTTGTTTTGATGGACAGCGAAGAGCCTGCTTTCTCCAAGATTATGAGGTGTGTAACAGGAATTGGGTTGAGCAAGGATGATTTTCTTGCACCTCTTCCATGTCGCACGTTTCCCCAAAATTTGGCAATGGGAGGAATTGGCTAAACCTAAGCTAGCTAAGGGCTCCTTAGCAGTGTTAGCACACTAGATTAATTGATTCATTGTTAAAGGGTAAAACCCTTAATGTTTTCACTCTGTCCGTCGGTCTGTCCATTCGATCTCGGTTGTATGCTTTTATTTTAAATTAATTTTGCCTGAAACTAGTTATGACCTTCTGGGGGAGGAAGAGCTAGTATATGAGAGTCGTGTCTCCAAAGGTCAGGGGGGGGGGGGGCGGTAAGGTCAAGGGTCAATAGTGGTTCAAATACGAACCCCCCCCCCCTCCCAGGTGTTGTACATCGTTGGAAAGGCTACTCAACAACGATTATTAAATATTTTAATTAATTTGAATTTATCGCGTAAACCTGGTACTGGAAATAATTTAATAGAGGAAACTCAATAGGTCAATATGTATTTTTTTTGCTCTTTCAACAAATAAACTAGCTTTAGACAATTGGACTTGAAATTTGTCTCTTAAATTTAAATTTAATTTAGATAAAACTGGACTCAAAAGATAATCCTGCTTAGTCCTACTTGAGGATTACATAACTTACAAACATAACTCAATATTCAAGATTGAGAGTTCAACTTGAAAGGAATGAATTTAAAAAAAAAATAAACTGAAGATTTGAAAAGGAGAGTTACGGCAAGTGATTCCATTGAATTTCTGAAAGGGCTCTGAGCATAATCCATTCCGCATGCTATGCATAATCTACATTTAATAGACTCGAATTTTTAGCCAATTTTTTCGGTTGCATAATAATAAGAATGGACAAACAAAAGTTTTAAGACCTCATGTTTCGAAAATCTATACCCACTGACCTCCATGTGCCATGTATAATCGCAAATTCAAATGATTCATAGTCAATCGTTGGTCAGAGTACATCGTATTCCCAAAATTTTTATTCGTAGCATTTATCGTCTTTGAGAATTCGCATGAACGGCGGAGGATGGAAATTTGAAAAGTGAAAGATTACGTTGTAGTTGGTTCTGAAATTGAATGATATTAATTTTATTGTTTTAATTTAATATGCAGGACTCTTAAACAAGCAGTTTAGACTGTTTTTGGGTCAATTGATGCACTTCCAATATATAATTTTTCGATGTGTTTTAAATTTACATACTTCAACTACAATTAGATAAAATAAAACAAGATTGTAATGCATTCTTGATCGTTCAACTTGCATTGTTCATCTTTATTCTTTAAAATCCTATTTATGTTGTTTCGATTTTTAAATCCCCTTTTAATTGTAATTGGTGTGCGTAATTTTAATATAACCTGGACCAAAAAGCGTAGATGTGTTTTAATATTAATTATGCGATAAAGCACGACAGTCAGCAGGGTATCTTCAATATTATAATTTGTAGCCAACGAAATTAGAGGAGCAGAGGGAGAGAGAAGTGAAAGCTTAATTAAAATTAGGACTTAAAATCATCCCTCTCAAATAAACAGTCATATTTAGCCCGTTTAAAGACCTTATTATGAATGACATATTCCTTATGAGGGGATTTAGTGGCATGTGATCACACTCATAATACGTTTTAAATTCCATCATCGGACCGGTGGACCTCATAAAATATTTGTACAGCCATAAAACGCTAAAAAGCTCGTCCCCTTTCACAATAACACATCTATACTCCACACATCTGCCTAATGTGACGATTTCTATGGTGTGTAATAAATAAACATATCATAATAAATCGTTTTTTCTGTAATTGTGTCTAAGGAGTACGGGTAGAGAAAATGACTCCCTCATTTTCTCCACCCTTAGGCACCAGTAGAAAAACCGATTTTCATTTTTGAAAATCTAATTTTCTTTCTGATTTTTTGACACCACTCACTCACTATTAGATATAAATATGAAAAAAGGTTCCATTGTTAGTACTTTGGAGAAAATTAACTACCAGAAGGAAATGAGAGTATTCTGAATGGAATCCAAGCTAATAATTTTGTCTGTATAGACAAAATTTGTACAAATACCCTACCTGTCATGCACATGATGCTAATCTATCACTCTGCTTTAGACTTGTCAGGGTACAAATTAAAAACTGAGACGGGATCCTAATCCATTCACATTCATACCATATACATATGTTTTACAGCCATATTAAAAACTAGGCTATTTTAAAACGGCCATCTGACAGCATGTTTGGATTTTATAAAATCTTTAATCTCATTTTTTGCAATAAATTTTAGCTTGTGTTGTTAAAGGCAAGGATTATCTTCTATGCGATAACAAACAGTCACGTTAAGGGAGTTTTTAAGGAAATACTATGATTTTTGTTGCAAGGCTAATTATAATGTTGAAAATGTTTATGAATTCAGATCCCAAGTTTTGAAGTATTTTACTAGATTATATTATTTTTAGTGAAGAGTGAGAGTAAAGTAAAGTAAATTTTCATAAAATCCAAAAAAAATTATGTGGACATAATATGAACTAGTCCGTTTTAAAATGGCCTGGAACATACAACAAAACGTCTTCTGAGGACAGAGGAATATGTAGATCATCTTTCTCCTATAAATAAATATGCACTCTAATCAGCATAATTACATGTATAATAACAATTATGAAAATAGTCAATATGGATTTCCACACACGTATATACGTAGAGTTACTTAATCTGCCTGATTATTGCAAAGGAAAGTTAGAAATTAGATTAAGATGGGAGCACAATGGAATCCTTTGAATTAATAGATTATGTCCTTCATCACGAGAGAGACGGGATCTGCTAATTATATATATTTTAACTCGTCCCTTAATTACCATCCTACTTTTACATTTAAAACGATTGCAGATTTTGTCATTTTTTCAAATTCTGCTTTATCATCATTCTACATACAGCTCGGGTATTAACTTTAGATGTATTCAAATGTGATTTTTAAATCTCCTATTATATATTAGGGGCTGGAAATGAAGCTACCTAAAAATAAACTCGAAATCAATTCGTCTGCGGAGGCCTTCACTTATTTGGTTTACAAACTTTTAATCGCCTTCTTCCTGAGATCTGTAGAAAATTACAAACTCGCTGTCATAATTATTGACATCGTGAAAACAAAGTGACAGGGAATGTGTTCTACACCGTCTACAAGTAGTTAGTGCTACTAAGCTGGCACACTGACAATATTGTGATAGTGGAATTTATTTTTATTGGCATATTTAGTATTTAGTATATATATGCCATTACTATGACATGTGAATAAATGAAATTGATTCAGTATTGATTTATTATATACCATTTTTTTTTGCAAATTTTACGTATACACGTATACTCAGTCTGAAATAAAAAGCCATGAGATATGGAAGCGTTTTCAAGATAAATCCCGAAAATGGTTCAGGTTTTTTGGGGTTTTCCTCATTTTAAAGTGAGTAGATCGCAATTTCCTATACCTAGTGTTTATCTGTTGGAGTTAGTTACTCTAACTATACCTACCGTGTAAAACTTCGGGAGCTGTGTGAAAGAGGAACTGACGGGATTCCCCATACCTACCGTGTTAAACTATGGGAGGTGTGTGTATGGGGGAGGAGCGGACGGGAGACTTGTGCTTCACCATACCTACCGCAATATACGCCTTGTTTGTTTGACTATTTTCTTAATGTTTTAGGTAAATGAGTTTACTTTTAGTGTTTTTATACCAGAGGAAGTGGGCACAGGATCACCCATAAAACACCTACCCGACATTTTTAACGGCTCTCAAATTTCAATCCGTCCAATTGAGATCCAGAATAGTGTCTAATTTTAAATGGTACACACCAAATAAAAAATACTAAATTCTACAAAATACAACGAAAAAAAATAGCTGTTGAACTGAATTTAATGTACAAGACTTTCGCATTTTAAATTGAAATTTAGTATGCTAATAAATCAATACGATAAAACCAAGCAAGATTATAAAAATTACGAATATGTACTTAAGCAGTATTTTTAATCACAAGTCAGAACCTTTTAAAGACGCCAACTCAGGGTGGCAAACTGGAGTTAATGTCTGTTAACAAAATTAATTACATCTTACATCATTAAAAACATCATAAAATCGTCGAGTTGAACGTTTCGGTTCTTCTGCCCCTGTTCCGAATAAAAAACAGCCTTTTTAAAATACGGTACCAGAGTGTTGATCATACTATCGTGTCAATTGGCATATACATCCACAGGCTAGAGCTTTAAATTATTGATGAGATGTAAATCAAACTATTAAAATAGAGAACGGAATTTGCGTAGAGTCCGCCAAAGGAAGATGTGTTTTATTTCCATTTGAGGATGAGATGAGTCAATAGGGAATCTGTATTTAATTAGGGCATCATCATTATCATTAGCATTTGATGCCTGCTGTTGCTTTTGCCTATGACATGACCATCTCCTCAGAGATTTACAATAATTCCAATCCCGACGATTAGCTATTCAATAATAACACTAACTGAATATATTACCTATTACCCTCCTTAGTCGCAAAAGTCGCATTCTCCCTTTAATCCACCTAATTAACTGATTAATTAAACACAAGTTTACATCATATTCAATCATTATCCGACACTTAATGACATCCCGGTGACGAATCAAAATTATTTAAATTACTTGAATCGTTTCTTCTCAGAAATCGCATAATCTCATCCTTTGCTCCTATCTCCATTTATGTACTCTTTTACTTTTTCTCATCATGTAAATATTATTGTCTATAGTTTCACATTCCGCATATTAAAATAATTGTCCCTAATATACCATTTCCTGCATATCCCTTTCATCTCTTTGCCGTTTTATCTTGTCGATTTCTGTTTAAAATTACGTACACATAATTTGTTATAGCCTCCGAAGTAATTGAGGTCCGGTTTTATGATTAGGAAAGGAAATTTTGAAAAATTGAACCAACGCCAACGATCCTTACAGTCAGTTAAAACAGATGAAATAACCTACTCTTGGCAATCCATAAATTGACAAATGAAGTTGTGGTAAGCATCCTCCTTCTTAAAAATGAATGATCTCGTAAAAAGAGTTAAATACTTGAGAACTCCTCTTCATTTCATCGCCGGAGAGATTTAAAGTATTTAAACACTCGAGTTAGTATTGTTACATGATTGATTACTTAAGAGGTATGAGGGCTTGTTACTCTTACACGTCTTTTGTTACATTGAGGAGTCCCACGAGGATTTAACAAATGAGGGCAAGAACGAGCCTTAGCAGATTTGCTGTTTATTTTTGTGATTGTTCATTTTTTCCGCTCCTACAGTAATAGCCTGAGACTATTGTTACTAACGATTCATAATTGCTTGTCCGAAACTTCACAAGTATTTTGTAAGAGAAGGTTGCAGGTACTCAGAGGGAAAGATGAGATACCAATTGACTCCATTTTTGTAAGGTACAAATATTTTCACACTCTCCAAGCTGGGAAACCTTTCTCTGGACATTGCGACACCTCGTAAACATCTCAATTCTAATGATTGGAAGCAACGAGACGGAACATGCATATTCAGGCAGGTTGACTAACAATTATTCAAAAATTGGAAATGCGACGACACTTGCCATACCAGTGTGCTATGCTATGACACACTCCGTACGGAAACGGCTTGGGAAAACATTAGAAATTCGTGAAAAAGCAAAAGCCTACAAACCCATAAGCAGCAGAGTCCCAATAATAACAACACTCTTTTTTTAAAGCCCTTTCTTCTTAAGCAAACATTAGGTTCCGAGGCTATTATTGACTATATTTTCTGGTTGAGCAAATCCGCAGCCCTTTTTAGTTTAGCTGCTGTTTGCCGACATAGAAATGAAGCCACTTGAAACGTCACCAAATAAATTTCAGTCACAATTCGAGATGCATTTCCATTTAAAAGTAATTCAATCCCCTCGTGTCCTTCTCATCTCTCCTCAAGTCTGAAGTTGCAATAAGGATGCCTTTATTAGCTAATTCTATTCTTGTTTAAACCTTTCAGCAAACCTTGTTCCTCGCCTTCCCAATGAACGATTACATGATATTGACTCCTGTAATGGTCCTCCACGATTTGCCCAGATCTAATGATATAATTTCTCATTACATAATAGTTGTAGGGGTTGATTGACACGGGATGGCAGTAAATCATGAATCGGGGTCGGAGTGCCTTTGACTTGGACAGATGGATTGGAAGCTGCTTTAAATTTATTATAATTGAACAGTATCATTAGGAACAGTTATCAAGGTCCATGGGATTCAAATTTAAACGTCGAAAAGCCCATGTCGTCGCCCTGGCCGGCGTTCCTTAATCTGGGTGGAGTTGACATCATGTCGACATGGCCTGGCTGTTTAATTAGACAATTACGACCGATTACTATCCCCATAAAAATAATCTAATTAATTACCTTTCCCATAGTTATTACTCTTCCATCTCCAGTCGTTAAATTTTAGTTACCCTCCTCGTCGAGGCTGCTAAAAATATCCCTTATTAATTAGCTTAATGGGAGTGTTTAACGGGTTGAGGTTGAGGTACCATCGAGCCACCCTCTCAAATTAGCTATTAGCAGTATAATACGTACTCATATGCCACATGGCTAGTAAACATAAATTTACTACTTCTTACGAAACTAATCCTTGTAGAGAGAGCCTATCGATTCGGGCCGTAAAAAGCACCCATACACTTACTTGGATGAGGTAACAGAATAATGGGAACTAGGGCTGGGGAAGTTAAAGAAATAGTTCGTTTTTTAGAGGCGTATCGGAAGAGATTTATGGAAATTGGATTTGGCAGATGAGATTTGATGAGGGAACCAGATGCAGCCGATATTTTATTACATTCCCAACAGAAGAAGATGGACAAGAGAAATCTCAAAGGAACTCGGACAGCTCCATTTCCCCATCCGTTTTCATATTAAAAACTGATCTCTTCTGTTCCAATAGGAAGATCTGCAAATCGGATGCATCATACGCTTATAGGTTGTCTAATGCTGGTGCTAAAAATAGCCGGGTTTCGGTCAGAGATCGTAAATAATAATGAAGAGTGGAGGTTGGGCCGTAGATAATAGAATGGTGGACTCATGTTGGTGGTGGTGGTGGTGCCAGTGGTTACTGGCTTAGGTTTTGGTTGGACGGTTTTGATAGTGAGATTATTACCGGTAAGAACTTTAATAAGATGGTGTAATAATGCTGGGACTAACTCCTCTCATTATACATTTATACACCATTTCGCTACCTACGGTTGAAGCTGCAGTTTGCAGTAAACCAAGTCCTATCAGTCTATGCGATATCCTGAAGAAGAAATAGTAATATTGTTATTCTGCAATGGTGAGTCGGCTTCAATAATATCGTAGCTCTTAATATGATACAAATGCCGACTATAGAGATCTCAAGATTTAGTTAAGAATGAGAAATAGCTGAGAAAAGGTAGAGAGGAACTACCTGTGCATTTAGGGGTGAAGTCCACGTAACCAGTTGGACATGAATCCAAGTAGCCCCCACTGCCACCCAACTTTGATGTACACCATCCTATTCACACGGCTCATTCGAGGGCAAAACATTCACTTTCATCCAAGTTTTGGTTCATTCAATCTGTAGGAATTATCTTACATCGTCTAAGGCCTTTACGGCCACGAGTCCCTATATAATATATCAGACTCGAATATGGAACGGAGAAGGTGTAGACTTGCATCAGAAGGCAGATACCAGCTAAGTAGGCCCTTTGAAACTTGATACGAATACGAGCCCTTAAACACTTAAAACCTCTTAGCCTAATCTTTTGACTAACTTTCTATATAAGGTTACGTTGGTATTTAGGGGCCCTTATGATCTCTAAAGTCTATCCTAAATCCTACTGAATCTAAGTCAAGTTTTCAAAAGGCAACCTGTTGACAATGCAGAAATCCTATTTTTAGTAAAGTCAATCTTAAAGACGCTTTTTAAGCCTATCTAAACCCTTTAAAGTCTCATTTTTTAAGGAAAACTGTTAAAAGCCCTTAAGTGCTCTTGGGCCTTCTTATATAAGAATTTTCTATCCAAGAGAACCCTTAACTCACCGATACATCGATGAGAACACCCTCAACGGGCAAACGGGCTAAACAGAGGGACAGTGTCGTTCAAACAGTCGAAATGAGAGAGATGAGCCCTCGCGTGGATCAGTATTATTATTTGGGGGTGTCCCTGGGCTACGGAATGGCCGAGAAGTTATAAGAGATCTTGTTCCTGTACATCTTCATGAGTTCCGAGGAGTCCATCCCCGTCGCAACATCAAAAAAATCAGATACATATCCATACCATGTATGAAGGTACATGATCCTAAGTTCCTAACTTCATCAACACTAACCCTTTACTTGCACAGAACACTTTGGGCAGAGACGAGTCAAACATCGCAAAATCTATCGATCCATAATTATCCTACAAGATTTCCCATGCAAACCGGACTCTCTGTTCTCCATCCCAATTAATCGAGTCTCCAATCAAGGTTCCCAACTCCCAGCAGAACCAACCGCAAATGTGACCAAGTGATTCGACCTTCCAAGGAGTCAATTTCTCCCTTTCTGATCATCCATACCGTCGATAACTTCGCAATCTAGATTCTAGTATGATGAGGAAGACAGGAAAAAATGGAGTTAATAGTGGGCACTTAATTGCCACCGCCACCTCCATTAGTAGCAGAAATCAATACCAAGTGATCTGTAATTAAGCTTTAAGTGCTATTTAAGAATCTTCGTTTTAAGACAAATCACCCTTCTTCTCATCCTTCTTCAAGGGCTCTCTAAACAAAATCCAAAGGTAAGACTCTTACATTACATTTCTATCCTTAAGTTGCGTAATTGCATCAAAGTAATTTACAGCGGGGGAATTATGGGACTTGCCCTTCACGTGGTGGTGGTACTGCAAATAAAAACAAAAATTACGGGCAGTGGTGGATTTTTTTGGCTCTTGAATTCGGTTCAAGTTGTACTAAGGAATTCGGGTGTTTGGGCCGCGGGGAGTTGGACCTCAGAACCCAAGACATGGGAGATGCACTTGTTTGAGAGCTGGTTGTAAATCATATTCTACTTAAAGAGGGTGCGATGCACTCATCTCCTCATCCATAACAACATCTTCAAATCATCTTCGGTCTATCTGAACTCCTATAACTCATAATATTTTTCTATCTTCCATGGGGGTAGTCGACAGTTCGGTTTAATAGTAATAATGTCTATAAAATATTAGAATCCCATCCCCTTCTAGATCTTAAAATACTCAACTTGTAAAATAAAAAAAATTAAATGGCCATTTAAAGGAATTAAAGTCGGTGTTATGGGCTATTAAATATTTTACTGCCTTTATGCAATCCCACAAAAGTCCCACAATCAAATCCCTCTACTCTAAAGAGAACAATTACATTTCGTGTCGGAATTTAAAAGGGTGTGAAGGAAGTATCTATAGTATTCAGGATATGGAATTGGGATGAACATCTTTTGCAGATCTTTGGATAAAAATATACTTCGGGACAGGAGTAAGGGATCTTTGTTTAAAAGGGTCTTAAACCTTTAATCTAAAGCGTTTTTCGTTAGTTTATTATTAAAACTACGTAATTCTAACATATTTTTCACAATTCTTAGAAGGAAAATACTGGGGTGACCTAATATTCAAATTTAAAACTGATAAAAAATATGTTTAAAATCCTAGAGGAAAAGTCAACGATTTCACGAAGTTCTTTAAGTTGATCCCCATTTCCACCGGTTTACTGGTTTACAAGATAAAGAAGCCAACAAGGGATTAGGAGGAATATATTTATGAAGGAAAGTTTAGGACATAATTAACCATTTAGTGTTTAATTTTCAGTTTCATTAACAACTGGCAGAATGACCATACCATGCATGACCACAATGTAGATTTAGAATTTAATTATTCTAATCGTATTAAAGATGGGAAGCCTAAATCAAGCATTTAATTGGATTTGTGATATTTTTCTTCATATGCATCTTTTATACATTAAGAACTTTTAAATTCAAAGGGAAATTTAAGTTGACAGTGAAGCGTGTAATAACTTCGCATCATTAATTGGTTACCTTCGTCAGAGACACATGGTACAGACAAAAGACATAAACTACGACATATGCATATTAAGTCCTACTTACTTTCAGTCTTCATTTGTGAAATCTGGTAGTAAATTGTCAGATAATTGCAATGACATTGTTTATTTCCTCCTTGAAACTAATCAGGCGGTCCTTTCCATCCGACCTTAAAGGTCATTGCAGTATTAAATGTTGGCAAAGAAATTTATAGGAAAAATTGGCAGTTTTGACGGTAAATGCAGGGGGCATCGAACGTAAAACAATTGATTTAATATTTGTCACGCAATCAAATAAAATACGACAAAAGTCAGAGGGATTTTTGATGTCACCTGAAGTGACCTGGCAGGTGGAGGATGATTAAAGAGATCTCGGTTGACAGGTCAACAGAAGTGACCCTGACTCGAGTACTCGTGTCACACGTACGTATTTTATATTTCGTCTGGGAATAATAATTGTTTCATTGCTAATTCTAAGAATTCAGAAACAGGGGAGTGGGCCTAAAGGTTGCCTTGAAATGTTCATTAAATTTATTCAGTCGTGTTGTTTACATTAAAATCATTGCGGAGATGACGATTGATATACGATCCTTTGATTGGAATTGAAGACTATAAATTTCCCAAAAATTTCCACAAAAAATATGTAGTGATCAGGTCGTATTCTAGCGTTCATAAAACTCAGATCGATGACTATAAATCTTTTGACATTAGAAACTGAAACCCATTCGTTTATTGATCGATACACTTGAAATTGTCTCGAGATCTAGAAACTAAAACCCCTGTAGCGTTTGACAAAATGTTGCAAAAGACAGGCGTTTTCGATGACACTGTCTCAAGGTCGATTGCATTAGGTCCTCAGGCAGAGAGGGTCACAATTTTGTGTATAAATGTGTTTTTATATCGTTCTCAAATAACGTAATGTTCTATGCATTCGAAAATCTGAACGGAATTACCTAATTTTTTAATGCTATTACTTTAGCATGTTTTAGCCATCATATGTAAACGGTATAGGAGGAATGTAATTTGAGGTCGGGTTTACCAAGTACCGTTCCTACCAATAAAGGATAAATTGATCCAATAAATTGATAAACCCAGTAGGGTCAGGAACTCTTAAAAACGTCGAATTTGCGATTGTTATTCGCTATCTGAATGGAATCAATGGGTTACACAATGCCGACTGGTGGGGTAAGAGTTTGAAGTTTGGTTGTGGATTTGATTAGTTTTAAGGATACTTTATAGACGATTCCATAGACACAATTTCCATTGATTTGAAATAAGGAGGCATGGTATTAATAGGAATAATAGGAATAAAAGGGCTAATCGGTCCACTAATCAAAGGCCGTATGAGCAGATTCGTACAATTAAACGTAAGTTGTAAAAATCCTTATTAAAATGGGAGCGATGGACGTATTGACAAATATTGCATAATTTTGTCTTGGGTGGAGTCCACTCCACTTTTCCTTCAGTTCCTCTTATCTTATTTTTTAACTTCTACACAGTAGTTGGTGAACTCACATCCCTTAGATTCATATCCTACGTTTTGGCATCAACTCCAATTGATAGAATTTTAAGAGTTTGTGGTATAGGAGCTACTTAGAATGCACTTGCAGTTTGGGGTTATGACATTTTTACCATTCTTATTCCTTACTGTTGATCTTCGATTGATAACAGTATATGGGCTTAAAAACTAGAAAAAAATGAACTTGATGGATTTTTTTTATTCATTTCGATCATAATCTACACTAATTCAATTGATATATACGTGGTTTTAGCAATCATCGAAATTTGTATTGACTTGAAATTAAAACTTATCAATGAAAATAACGTTTGTAGTGGTTTTTATTTGTTACGGCTACGGGTCGTACCAAAAAACGGAACTAAAAAAACCTCTAGAAACATTCAATTTATTTAAGATTCACCCTACGAATCAGATAATTAAGCGTCTTTTCGTGTGTTATCCCCTTTGTCCTTAATTAATCGTGTCATGATTCAAACTATGATTCGTCATAACCCTGTAGTACCAAGCCCCTGCAAAATACTTCATTGGCCGAACCCGCTAACTTCTGTCATTGATTAATATATTTTTCGAAGTAAATACGTCACCAGAAATAGCGAAAACATACGCCACACATAATGATCATGCATTCAGCAAGTGTACACACTCTTCCCGTTAATAACGATATACGTCCTGTTCCTCAGATCCGAACTACAATACCTATACACTCTGATCTCTGACAGACTAATTAATCGAAATTTTTCTATCATTATAATAACTACACAATACTTACACCGAGGTTGATATAGCCAGTCGAAATTTTCCCATGTCATCCCACTCCCGTTGTCCTCATCAAGGGTTGTTCCTAACTCAAAGAGGCTGGTTATCTACCATTAAAATTTGGTAATACCGTTAATAGGATCGTAAATGAACAGCTAATGATATCAACCTTTCATTCAACGGGGTAATATATTAGTGAAATAGTATTGTTATGAATTATTATGACATGCCAATGACTGTTCTTATGACACGGGAGAGCCATGCGAGTTTTAATAATAAAATGAGAGGTGCAACAGCCCTTTAAGGAAACTATGATATAAGTAGATTAGCACACAGATATTTGCCACATGAAATCCTCTTGGAAGATGATGATGTGCTTGTTGATTATGTCTTTGACTCTTGTGAAGAAAATAAAATCAGGAGGTGCTAATAACTAGTGGTAATTGATTCCGAATCCGCCTGTTCTCTCATAACGGGGAATGCAATAGGAATTAAGAAGAGGTGAGAATTGGAATTACCATAATTCCTTCTCTCCACGAGGATTACACAACCAGGACCGGGATGAAAGGACGTAAATAATTGCCCAATAATATAGATACTAAATGTCTATGAATAAATAATTAGCATTAGCTAGAATAGTAATCATCCGTTCTAAATCCTGTCTCTCCCTTAGAGAATCTAAGGAATGGAGTTGAGATTAATTAAAAAATTGGGAAGATGGACAAGACCAGGAAGGCTTTGGAGTTTTAAGTTTTACATTTTTTAATTGTCATGTCAACTAACGAGGGGATTATCGTGATTAGTGATTGCAGCGATCAGGAGGGCCATTCTAATCGATATCGTTAAGGACTTAACTATCTTAAATTGTACCTATCTTGGTGTATAGGAAATGGTAAAGGACACTGGTTGATGTTTAAAAACTGTATGGCCATGTTTAAATACAGCGGAAGATTAAAACCTCTTGAGTTAATTCAAAGAAATAAATCCCGATGAGGAGTTATTTAGGGGAATGTATGGTAATATCAATATCATTGGTAACCAATGCTAAAGTGTTTAAATATATAATAAATTGCAGAAACTCTATTTAGAGGAGGAAACATTTAGGAAATTTTAGTCGCCGTGATAAACTCATGAGGGTTCCAGTAATCTGGAAGCGACTATCATTTTTTGTGCGAATTCCAACACCGTGATTCCATCATTTTTGAGGTAATCGGTCGCCTTCAGAGAAGTAATCAAACTCTTTGGAGATGAACTCACGTGATGAGATTATAAGAAGATACGAAAGCATCACAATCACAAGCCATTGAAACGTTGCAGCCAACGTATTTTTTCCACTCATGGTTATCACCTTATCACGGTATCAGGAATCAAAGGCATTTTATAGGAAGACATTCAAGATTCCTGAAGAGGATGATTTTGCATTAAAATCCCTGCAGATATTCATCAAACTGGCTAATAAAAAATCCTTCTCTGATTCTAATTGTGTACTTCTCCTGTCTTCTTTCTTAATTGAGGAAAGAATCCGAAGGTCAGAGTGTCAATTCTGTCGGAATTTAGCATTTCATGCGAGATATAAAAGACAATTAATTGTCAACAGTTCTGGACGGTCTCGGATTACGTTGAGCCTTCAGCTGATGACAATTAGAATCAAATGAAAATTAGCAATTTAAGCGTTGACATTTTTCCAATTTACAATTTAACATCTTAATGCCCCTATCCATAGGAAATGATTCTGTGCCGATAGGAGTATAAATATCCTACACGTTTTCGAATTAGGATTCATTACTGTGTCAATTCCGTATAAAAGTGCTTCATTGTCAGTGGGCATTGTTAGTTGTGAGGAGAGCATTGTTGTTGCATCATCAAAGCCTCAGACAGAGCCAAATCGGCATAGCATAAATAATATATATTGCAGATTGTAGCTCCTGGCCTTCGTATCTAAATGTATTTCTGAAATGTGACTACAAGGGAGGCCAACCCACTATTAGAAAACAGGTAGGACAGTGTTTAGGTGTAGGACTAATTGTGAGTTGAATGATTTGGGACTCGGACAAAAATAATGATAATTTATTTGTAATCCTTGTATCAGTCACAAAAAGTAATTAGAATATGGTAATTATGTAAGGAAGACTGAGGATTCTCATCAATTGTCATCCTCTTCTCTGAAGGAGTCAGAGATGATGATATCATAATCTAATCATATTTCATAGCCTACACATTATCATATAATCATAGTACTAATTCTATTTTTAATAATTAAACATATATTAAATATACAGTATTGAAAACATTGAACAATTATGATTAAAAATCTTCAGGACTCACGCATTCGTTCAGAACCAAATACTGAGGCTACCGCTACAGCTATATTATTGTCATTGAAGTGTTGACACGATTTTGTCGGGCCTTTCCATAAATCAAAGTGTACTTAACCCTTTTGTTCGTTTGACATTGAATGGGCCGTCGAGTTGATGATATCGCTAAAATAAGATGCTTTGAGATAAAAATGCCTTGGGTAATTAATTATTACTTAACTAAACATCGTTAACACATATTGCCTGAATAATTATTTGTATATTTTACTTGTCCAGTCGATCGATATTTCGATATCGATATTCTCTTGACATATGGCATAATAACTCAATATTAAAATTATGTTGCATCGTGTACGCAGCAGTGGGTGTTTTGCTAGAGATTTGGGTCATCGATAACCTGAAACAATGCTTTCAATCTTTAGCTTTGAAAAGGCTGGAAATTCGGAGATAATAAATTTAATCAAGACAATATTTAAAGAATTGGCAATCTGCAACAGATTGTCTGAGATATTTTGATGTAGCTTTCAATTGTCTGTCCGGGCTTTACCAGGCTAGTCGAATGCTAAAATTACATTCGAAAGAGCAACAAACGTTCATGCTTGTTGGGGTCCATTTATGGAAACTTTTGTATGGGTGGCAGAGACAAGCAAACTTTTAATCACATCTTAATCGATATGACATAATAAATCAGATTAGAAAGAAGACAGCTTATAGGCTTTGTCTTAAAAACCAATGCATTCCATAACTTCATTTCTATTTCAAGACTTCAACACTAAAAACCGTGTAGATACTCGTAGGATGTAGAATGGAATCTAAACAGCAAAGGTAGTACATTTCGTTTAATTTGAAGAGATAGCTGCAAAGTAAATTGCAGAAATTGAAGGAACTAAAAGCGTATGCAAGGTGTGGACATTTATATAATGGCCAAAGTTCTAAAGGAAGAGGTTTTCGAGATCCCGTTTTGACAAAAGTGGATTTGACTATTTGACCCATGAGCCACTGTTATCTTACTACACACGAGGGGAAACTGACAACTTTGGCTAATCAAGTCAACTGGTCCAACCACCTCTCCTCATTCATATCCCCATATCCAAGCTCTCAAAAGAGAATCCAAATATTATTTTTCAATATTAACTTCCTCATCTTTTATGCAGAAAAATCTGCGAGTTTGAGAAAGACCAACAAAACAATTACAACCGATGCAACTGCAAGTCAAAATTCATTAATTGATAATTAGCCATTCATAATGATTGTGACTTTCTTAGGGTAAATCTGTATTTGGAATCCGTATTCAATATTAAGAACATCAAGTAAGTGCTCGGTCCAAAAACGAATCAGAAATCCCAATCAAAAACAACAATACCAAACATAAACAAAGACTCGGTTAAGATTATAATCCCGTTTGAAAGCTCTTAAAAGGTCTGTTCTAAGAGGCTTTCAGTCATGCAAATAAAAATTACATCAATGATTGACTCACTCGAAAGTTATTAATGATGTCATCTCATAGCACATCTATTCAATAGTATTCTTAAACGGCTAAATCCCAAGCTAGAATTATTAGTTTATTAGGAATGACGTCTTAAAAAATGATGAGCAAATGTATGTACCTGTTTTTTACTCTAAAAGGAATAATAGTAAGTCGATTAGGGATGATGAGGTCAGTTTCAGAAATAAAGTCCGCGTGTCATTTTTTTTCGACTTAAAAAATTGCACAGAATGTTATTGTAAAATGGTTTGGGACGATGAGTTGGAGAAAAAAAATGTAGGAAAGGGATGACGAGTCGTGATTTATAGGGAATTAAAAATAATTTGAATATATTTTTTTGGAATAAATGTGAAATTATTGTAGAAATGATTCCAAAACCGTCAAGGTCCGCTCAGTCTTTATAATACGCATTGTCTTTGTCCATCTTGGGCAGTATAGGCTATTTTTAATATTATACCGTGCTTTTCGACTCTCTATTAGAACTGGATGCTAAAAATCTTAGGTAAGAAAGTGCTTCTACGAGTTATGGAAGAGGATGATGATGATGAGATGATGAGAGTACGGAATGTCAGTTTGGAGATGGTGACCCTGAAGACAGTGAAGATGAGCTAGACGGTTGGATTCAACGTTGAAACGAACCTGTTCTCTCTGTAGACTCTTGTTCCTTTACGATTTACAAAGGAATTATTATTATGAACAACAAGGGAATCAATAAACAAATATTTAGTTACATTCCTCCAATAGCAACTGCAGTAGGGATGATGGAGAATAGGTTTTTTGCAATCTCCAATATCAGCCCCGTCATCATCATCAACCATCAAGTCAATCAATAGATTCAATAGAAAGGGTTTAGTTAGACATGGAGAACAGTTTGTTCCTCAATCCTTCGATATTTACACACTTGCACTGTTCCAATATTTACCCGAGATTTGACACTGAATCCCCATCTCAAAGATCAAGGTTTCTGATATCTTGGTTGGAAAATCATTGCCTAAAACGGTTAAAAAATTAGTATGACACTGTGTAATTTCAGCATGTCAATCCAATCCGTTGGATTCGAGCAAAATTTATACGCTAAAAAATCTAAATCAGTGTCAGTCTTTTGAAACAATGGACTCTGGAGTTTGATGGACGATGAGGCCAAAATGATAAGAAATGGAATTGGAAGGGAAATGGAGTTGTAATTTGTAAGGACTCTCGACTAAGTAATCCTCCACGAGAATCCCATTTAAATAATGATGATGTCGTTTAGAGAATACGTGATTCTATCGTAGTATTGGTTTTGCTTTCGTGTGAATCTGCACTTTGTGTGTAGAACAAATTTATCAAAATAGGAATTAGGTAGAATGGATTTTGAGGTGGCACGCATCCTTCAGGACTAGCAATTACAGAAACGACGATATTCTCATTATCCTCAGTCATCGCAGTCTTTAGATCGGGAAATTAATTTAATATGATCTTCAGAATGTTAGGGAATGTGCTCATCGTTTTAATTTTGTGGATTCCACAAATTCAGGGACACGGAACTCCGTACCATCACCAGGTACGGAGTCCAGACCTCTTCAAGAACAGGATAATTTTCAATGATCCTAATAAATAACAAACTTTTTTATTTCCTAATTTACTTCATTTAAGAGCTAAAAATTAAGTGCATAAAATATATATAGAGGACAAAGAATTAATTCGCATTTTGAGGAGGAGACTGTTAGGTACAGAGATGAGAACATTGTAAATTGTAATGATGCAAAAATCAGCTTTTTTTCTAATTTTGACCACGATTATTTGACATAAGGCCCCCTGAGGTCATGCTCCTTTGACACAGTCGCATGCATTTTCTTCTCGGCGTGGGGGCAGTATAGTGTTGCAAACGATGGCAGGGTTCCAACCTCACTTTTTCCGATATTGACATCAAATCAGCTCTTAATTATAAGCTATTTATTCAGTTCGTGAATAGTTAAAATGTGACTGTTAATGAATACTAATTAGAATTTCCTAAAATTGTCTTTGAGTGGAAAAATATAATTTCCCTTGGCAAGGGTTTCGAGGTAATGCCTTAAAAGAAGAAGCTTTTGTAAATGAAATTCGAGTAGAAATGACTTTGTAACAAGATTCACGTTTTTGGGATAAAAAGGCTTTCGATGATTTTTTTTTAGTTTTGACTTGTTGAGTATAATTTGATAATAATTAAAATACTTTCAATGTGATTCCTGACTCCAAGCACTGCTTTTTTTCGACGGAACTCAAAATGTACGGTTTGAAGGGCTATGTAAAAATGGACACTGCATTTTTCCATGCCTTCTGATGGATTTAAATATGATGATGATGATGATATGGATGGAAACCAACAAGCTCGAACTAAACACAAGCAATAAGAGTATCAAAAGATACGTTCGCCTCGAAAGTTTGTTGACAATCTTTGGGGCCGACGATACTGTCCTTCGTGTCTACACGCGAGAACCCGGAAAGAGCTCATCTTCAAAGAACAATTAAGTATTTAAAATACTTACATTTTAAATAATCGAACCACACCCACTCTACTATCACCTGCTCCATGTGTACATTACATGACGCCAAAGTCCACTGACGGTGGTTATGCAATCCAGAGTCCATGAATAAGTGACAAACGATGGGGAATCATTGACTTCTAAGTTTGAGTCCGAAAGAGTCATTTCTTCGTCCCTTCTGATGTCTGAAGTCATGTAACCATGTAATTACTCACAAACTCATCCTTGCGTTAGGAAAAGTGACGAATATTAAGGCAACAAAGGTCAGGGAAGATAGGATAAGTATCCTGAAAATAAGAGTTGAAGATGTGGCGAAATTAATTATCATGCAATGAATCCAATTAATTAAAATTAGTCCATTTCTCACTAAATTAGCATTCGAGTTGGAAAATGGAAAGCCTTTAAATCAGGCTTAGTAAGTTAGGAAAAAGGAGAACAAGATGTAAATGTATTTTCATTTATTTATATACAGGTGATATTTTACAATATTTTTAAAACGCTTCCCCTTTAAATAATGTGGGAGATTGGATGATGAAGAAACTGGTTAATTGAATGGAAAACAATGAATATGGATAGGACTAATGATGGAACTTTAACATGCCATTTTCGTCATTATCGGCGGCGAGAGAGGGTTCGGTGTTTAAAAGTTGTGTAATCCCAATTTAAATGTAAATCGTAAAGTAAAAATTGCTCCTACTAGAATGTGGAGTTTCGTTTACAAATTTCAACATTCATAGACCGTTTATTTCATTCATGAAATAAAATATACACGATTATAATATCCGTGTATTAAGTCATTTTTATATTCTCCTAACTTTCCCAACTATGAACTAGGACTCTGCTGCTGAGAAAACTATGGAATTTATGCTGGATTTATTAGTCTGAAGATTTCTTACTTTGCTTTAGGTTTTAATGATTTAACCTTTGCGAAAGAGCATGGAGATGAGTTTCAGAAAAGTTGATCAGGCTATGATAATTACGAGGGATTCACTCATAATGGCAATAAAAAATGCGTTTATAACATTTCCAACAGAAAAACCTTAGTAAGCATATGAAGGGATTACCAGTAATTTCTTTATGTTAATATTCGTCTTCTGACCAATTTGTCGAACGCTTTATGCCCAAAGTAATAAGGACCTGCAAGAAATCTTTGTTTTGTGTTATCTTAGCATTGCTTTAATTTAAGTAAATTTGTCAGTTATGAAAATAATTGATTGATGTATATGTCACAATAGTCGAGTATACTAAATGTGAACACAGAAATAAAAAAAACATGTAAATAACTCGTTAGATTTTAACCAAGCGAAGATAAGTTGGACTTCAACTTTCAAATTCACTCATAATTTCCATGCTCCAACTTTTTCAAGCCGAACGCTAAAAATACATGCTACATTGTCCTGAAACTTGTGCAATTTACAGTTTCAAAATCAAATGAAAATCACAATGAAATACACTAACTTTACTATTTTTAAAATTTTTCTACTAAAGATGATGCAGTGTAGCGGCCTAGCTGGAAGACCCCTCCGACGAAGTCTCCTTCTGTTCCTATGGCTTTCAATGGTGTACGGGGTGTTCCACTTCATGGCCCGTGAAGACCCGGCCTCCCCAGCCCTTCCTACCCCATCGCCCCTGTATGACATATCCTCGGGTGACCCCGGAGGAGGGCTAATTTCAGAGTCAAGTAGTTCCAATTCACCTCCGAGTAGTTCGGCATCATCGACGTCCCTAACCTTGTCATCGTCTACGATCACAACGCTAAAGACTCTGTCTTGGAGTGACGAAGAGCCCCTCGTCGACAAGGAGACGCGGACAATTGAAGAATTAATTTTAGAAGCGTCTGCAACGATTCGAAATATCCCACATCCTCCATATATTCTTGGAGGGGTTAAGGATGGACCAAAATATTACAAGAACTCATCTTGTGCCCGGTTCCCCACGATATACGACTTGGAATTTAGCAACTCGTATTGGCAGGTATGAACAAATATGAACTTTTTGCAAGTTCTTCTTAATCTTATCGTTTGAATTGAACTGGCTCGAAACTAATCATTCTGATATTATCTCAATGCAGACGCTGAGGACGTCGAATGGAACGCTTCATTTATACGGCGCGTACTATGACATCAGGACGAGGAACAGATTGGGACCTTCGGTCAGGATTCTGGGAATGATGGATCGAATAGAACCCAATGTTAGCTCATACTGCCAATTCTGGTTCGAAAAGCAAAAGGAGCCAGTGTTCTCCAAGGTCTTGGAGTACAAGTACATTTGGTTTAGCAAATGGGGCAACTACAAACAAGGGGTCTTCCAGCCTTACCTTTTGGCTTGTCAAATCCCAAAATCGCATCATGGAAAGGTGTGATATTGTTATTTTCATTTTCTCTTCTTTCCTAAGCTATAATTCCGTAGCGTTCGAATACGCTTCAATTTAATATTGATTACTGATTGCAGGTTCCAAGATCGGTTAGCGTTGTAGAGAAGCCCTGCCACGGAGCCAATAATAACTTAAAAGTACAGTTCGACAAGCCGAAAAAGAAGAAGGGCTTCGCCGTTTGTGTCAAGGGACTCGATTTTTTGCACGAGGACCTCTCAGTCCGATTAGTTGAGTGGATTGAACTCCTCGGAATCCTTGGAGCTGACAAAATCTTCTTCTACGAGTTGGCAGTCCATCCCAACATTACGAAGGTGCTAAGATATTTCCAAGGAACGGGACAGATCGACGTGACGCCACTCACACTGCCTGGGGGTCAGCCGAATGACCCACGGATACGACACATTTACCTCGGAAAAAAGGTAGGAATTCGTTACTAATACTAATGGCTTGACAATAAAAATCAAGAAATAAATTGGTTCGTGTCCTTTTTCAGGTAAATCACAAGAGACAGAACGAAGTCATTCCATACAACGACTGCCTCTACCGGAACCTGTACCAGTACGAGTACATTGCCTTACTGGACATTGACGAGGTCATAATGCCAATGAAAGCAGACAACTGGACAGAACTGATGAGTCAAGTAGACAAGAAGTCCCGACAGTCCAGGAACGATTCCAGAGCTTCCTACAACTTCCGAAACATTTACTTCTTAGACGACATGATGCATGGGCACAACTGGTTCCCTGGAATTCCCCGATACATGCATATGCTTCAGGTAAGCATTTAAAAACTTAAAAAATTGGAACATTTTCCAACTGAATCTAAAATTCACTGTATTCATTTCCAACAGCATGTTTACCGATCAAGGAACTACACGAAACCAGGGCAGTACGTCAAGTGTTTCCACAATCCCGAGCGGGTCATAACGCTCCACAACCATTTCCCTCTGGCTTGTCTAAATGGGAGTTGTACCTCCTATCCCGTTGGGACGGAGTTCGCTCAGCTCCAACACTACAGGGCCGACTGTGTCAGGGCCCTCAAGAACTGTGACAAGGACTACCGCCGTAATTCCGTGCTGGACACAACGATCTGGAAGTACCGTGACCTTCTTATTGAAAGGACATCCTTAGTTCTAAAGACTCTAGGGTTTATACCCCAACAGGGCACGCCCACGCCCCTCCAGCCCCCAAGTGACCCCAACCTCAGCATTAGTAGTAGATGACCTCCGACATAGTTTTTTGTTATTTAGTTTTTACCTGTTGAAAACTCCTTTATGGCCATATAGATAATATTCATAATTCAATTCCTATTATTACAAGTCCTCCTCATTTGGAGGACTGATCATGAGGGGACAACGAACCAGAACTAGTTGCTCAAAAGTGTCCCATTTGTAAAGTCCCCCCAAGAAATGCAAAATAAACTTGCATCCAGAAATCCCATAATTTGTGACCGGTGACGTGTCCACGACAGCACAAATGACTGATTTCATACTGATAAAATAATTTTGTAAAGCAAGTCGAAGCGGTAGATTAGTAGATTTAGTATGTTATATTGATATGGATTCTTCGGCAGTATTACTTTACTTCAACACAATGTGAACTATTACTTATTAGAAATACAGACATGACCTGAGAAGAGCGATTTTTTAGTCAGTCCGGTGAAATGTGGACACGTACTTCTGTGTAACTATGTCTATTTGATTTATATACCTGAGCTAGATAATTTTGTACATCGAATATGGATTATATTATGCTATGATGAGTCCTGAGACTCCTTTTTGTGATAAATGAATGAAATTAGAACGAGAAATGATAATTATTAAGTATTATTATATGTACTTATTTAGTAGTTTTATTAACTAGACTTGGTACATGGGGATGCGGTTGATAGGAGTTAAATGCGACCTTTTGTACTGTGAACCCGTTCTTTGATAGATTTAGCCTTTTCCTACACGATGCGTTAAAATTAATTGTAATTACTGTCCGTGTGCGACGCCATAGATTAACCTACTGCACACTTAAAAATTTCCTCTAACCAACCTAAACGAAATGTATGAGAATATATTATTTTAGGCAATGATAATTATAATATGAGTTAGGAACTGATTACTGAAAGTACCATCAATGCATTGTTAAAAGGGATTTGCGGCTTCGAAAATCCCATGAATCCTACGTCCTCTATCCAACAGATTATTCCTATTCATAGATTAACGGATAATGAATCATGATTATGTTATTATGACAGAACTGTGAAATGATTAAGGAAATAAATAAATCGATGGAGAAGCAAAAAATTAACTTCTGAAAAGACCATGCTTTATTGTTTCAAACAATTGAATCTTTGCATTATTAGTGATCCAAAATACGACATTATATTAAATATTGGAGGTGTATTCGCGTCAGTCTCTCGATAACAATATAATTTAGATCTCTTCGGTATCACGATAAGAACACAATTGGGAGTATAATATGAATATATAAGTATAATATGTTATTATCACAATAAGAATTTATGTAGAAAAATATCAACGTTTTTCGAGGATTAGACTAAATTGAGATCAGTTCGCTGAGTAGTATCGTAGAATCTGTGTATAAAAAATACTAAGCAAGTTGGAGTTAGTGAGAATATGTGTCTAATTACTACTAATTACTGTTAATCGCATTCGTGCATATACTGATCGTCTTCCTCGTCAGCTTGCCGAGATATTTTATGGGCCGGCGGAGAATCCATTTCGGACGGAGTCGAGTGGCAACGACGATGATTTCTTCTGTGAGTAGTTCCCGATGAATTTTCAACGTCGGCAGGATCTATATTTTCGAAGCTTACCGATGTCGTTTGCTTCCGCCTGCGAAAGCCATTTCGATATACGGTGGATTTCAACTGTCCGGTTGGAGTACTTGTGTAGGTTAAGCCGCTTTCTACTTGGATCTCTTCACGACGGCAATAGTTCCACGGAGAAAGAGGAAAAGAGTTGTACGCTGCTGGGCCAGATTTAGCAATACTTGTAGTAGGGTCATCTGTTATAGGAGTTAAAGCTGGGGAATTCATGGAAATTTCTCCACGTGGTGTGAACTCACATCGCTTGAATTGTTCTTCCAATTCCCAAGTCGACGACTGTTGTGGACTAAGGGACCCAAACACATGGGTATTTGTAGATGGGGACATCATGCTATGATTCTGGCCGAATGGGTCTTCCATTAAGGGCGTACAGTTAATTCCATTTCCATCAGTCGGCGTGTCTCCAAATGACAGCTCTAAGCGGCGACGAACGGATGCCAAAGATATAGTAGGAACTTCGTCCTGCTGGAATGGAAGGCCAGGATGACGATTCTGATTCTCGTCAACACCCAGATCGGCTTCAATCTTAGACGAAATCACGTCAGTCTACAAAAAGAAAAAGAAATGCTAGCTTAGACTCAAGTTAAAAAATTGGGGATATCATTTTAAAAACAACAATTACCATAAAATATGGTGCTAAGGCCTCTTCGAGTGCTGGAGGGAGGATCATAGGCAGACTTAGATTTGTCATGGTCGATACAGCCGATGTCAACTTACAGCTTCTAGAGGTATCGATGCGACTAAACAGCAGTACAGCTTTCTTGACCTTGGGCTGCGGACTTGGCGCGATGCCTGTCCTACTGAAGAACCTATAAAGATGATAAAAAAACATATTAATTATAGATAACCAGTCATACCCTCTAGCTTATACAATCTTTCTGTAAAGGTATTTGAATCTTCACTGCTGAACGAAAGTTTCAAGGAATTAAAAAATATACAATAATACAATGTATACAATACTTACATATTGATATCAGCTTGTGCCTTAGCTTCGGTTTCGGCGTCGACTACGTATGGATTCATATGACTCGAAGGAGATTCCTCAATGGGCATTGGAAACAGCGTAGCCTTCTGATGTATTGTCCAATCCTCCTGTGGGGGTGTTTCCGCCGTAATGCTTACATTATCAAAAACGCTGGGACTCCAGAGCGGGTAACGGTAGTTCTGCAGGCTCGCTGCCTCAAATGGATTTATTCTTTCGACGCTATCCTCCAGATTTTGCGACTCGGGCGGTGTGGTGTGCAGCAAGATCAAGTTTGCAGGATCCATGGTTCAAATCGGATCATCCAACTTACAATATTTGGTGATTGAGCTAACTTACTTACTGAGTCTGATTCTATACGATATAATGCGATACTATTTATTGGAGAACGGGGCAGCAAACGAAACGATGAACGGATTCAGATACTTTAGAATCGAAATTAGTTACACGATAAAAGATAAAATCGTACAAACTGATATGAATACGAAGGGCGGACGAGAACGATTGTATTTAGAAAGTCAAGCTTAGAGCCTGAATTTAATTTACTAACTAGCTACGTTTGAACGGTGAATTTCGAAAAGGATTAATTCAATCTCCTCTGCAATTAAATAATTAATTTGTCAAATTCTATCAAATCAGGGGAAAATATTGAACGTGAAAAGAAGAGATGACCTCCGCCGAAGAGAGTGTACTTCCAATTGGAGGATGTTTACTATCCAAATCCTAGACTACAACTACAACTGTTCAGGAGATAGGAACTCAAGAGAAGTGAGAGAATTCAGGTGAGAAAACCGAGAGAATGAACCCGAATTCTGGCCCATTCATAACCAACGAGATTATTAGTGTTTATTTCCACTGTCAATTTTCTAAATAACAATATAATATTAACAAATAATATCAAATTTAGAAATGTTAATTAGTTTTTTAATATTTTAACTGTGGATGGTACATAGATGTATATAAAGATTCGAATTCTATAGAATTTTTCCACCCTCATTTTTCCAAGTCCATGCAGATGCAAAAACTAACCAGTATGCAGGATGGATTTTTTATTGTTTTATTTTTGAGATTGGACAATCGGACGAGAAATCTAAACCTAATTTAACTTTTAAGTTAAAAAAAGCAAAATCATTACAATGAGTAAAAATTTAAAATTGATAAGCCTATATAGTCTCAATCGATTCTGATGCCGAAGCAAATTCCTTGGAGAGTTAGGAAAAACCGTAGTACCTCATCTGACCGTGCAGCTAAAAGTAGGCTGCTGATAAAGTTTTCCCTAACTCTACAAGGCCTTTTCGTTTTCCATTGTGACATCCAACGCCGCCCAGGACAATGTTATCAAAGGTGCTACTCCAATTACGATTAGGCCTATCTATTCGACATCATCTACATGAATCTGATAAGTATGTAGTTTTCAGAGAATTTCAAATTTGAAAGTCTTTAAACCATAAAGACGAAGGTAGAAAGAAAGAATGAATTTAAAAAATATTTTCTGGGCTCTAAATTTTTGGAAAATTATAAGAAGTGAAAAAAAGACCTCATTGTTCCCAGCATTGAAAATTGAATACAAGGTTGGAGCTTTATATGTTCTTTAAATTTAGGCTTGCTTGATTTTTAGATTTTGTATTTTAAATTTCATATTTCGGGACTTTAAAAAAATGATAAAAATGAATTCGAGCAGCTAACTTATATATTTTTATAAATTTTAAATTAGTTTTATTTTCAACGGTAAAAAATTCAGTCAATGCTACTGGGCGTTGCCTTTTGGGTCATTTGGGTCAGATTCCTTGTCCTTAAACTTTTAAGATACAAATTCCAGTAAGACGTCGACCAACGTCCATGTCCCTTCATGTTTTTGTCATATTCTCAAATTACAAGAAAAAAAATTACATGGAGAGCAAATTCCCGTTCTTTATGAACAAGCCTTGGAAACGGGGTACAGGGATTACTATTAGATTGAAAATTGAATCCACAGGCCCGAGAGCAGAGAGGAAGTGTGTGTGTCAAAGAAGTGGTGGTGGTGGTGGCTGAGTTCATTCGCTGGAAGAGAGGAATGTGGAGAGGGTTTCTCACACGCTCCTCTCCCACCTAGCGAACCGCTACTTAAAAACCACTTCATCCGCCCCCTAACCCTTCAGTACGGAGGCCTCAGAAACCCCCTTCACTCCCCTCCAAATAAAAGGAGAGGTAAGTGGCGGCCGAGAAGTGTGGTTCCTGCAAGGCAGATGGTGAAGTTGAGGGAGGAACCAACCGATTCCATTCCACACCGCGTCTCTGTTTACAAGGGGCTCTGTCCTATGTTAAAGGCCATTCCCGATTCACTCCCTGCACATACCACCACATCACTTGACCTCACTCACTTGACCTTTCTCACGTGACCCGACTGACCTCACCCGAGGGTCCCCACAATTGCCAAGGACCAGCTCTCCAGCTCCGGGACCAGACCAGGAACGGGGATTTAAACGGCTATACTCTCTCGTAGTAGAACATAATAACTGTCAAGAACTGAGGATTGAGGATATAGTCAACACCAACAGTGTCAACTTTGTATCCCTCATGTTGATTATTGACATAAGAGGTTGGTTAACCAGATTACGCTGTTCCTTCGTCGCGGTGACAGGATATTAGACCCATGTCACATGTTCCATGTCACATGTGACTATTGATGACGGACGGCTGAGCCCATTTCTTTTGTTGTTCTTTTGACCTAGGGCTGACTTGTCAAAAATTCTCGGATTTACGTGGATTTCGTCAGACGTTTCCGGCCGTCTGATAACGTGTAACGATAAGGCTAATTCGTAATTCAATGGTTGTGCATAGTTAGCTCCGTCAGGACATGATGATTCATATATCCTACACATTACGTGATGGTGATACAAAACTGAGGAACTTGAAATTCTTAGAGATCTGTCAAAAGTCCGGAATTGCGAATAAGTGATGATCGGAGGTTGAAACGTTGTCCATTGAAATCGATTGAGACCATCGCTGATATTCTGGTATTTTGAGCGCAGAAAGGGATTGGACCGCAGACCGGGAGGGGTTTCAACGTTAACGTTCAACGGTGAACGGGGTCATAGTTAGTTATCGATGTAATTCGGGTTCCTGTTCGTTGTAATCCAAAGCACGGAAGCGTCGAAAGTGCGATCGTGAATCTCGTCGGACTGAATATTCAAATTTTGACCTCTTCTACTACAGAAGTTTTACTGGACGCTTGGACCGAGATTATAGAGAACGACAAACGAGTGAACGTGACCAGTTATATGGTCCTGTCCTACGACGGATTGATTCGGAGTTGACCTTGAGATTAGCCCTTACAAATTAGAGACAACTCGCATTTCATCCCTGTTTTTAATTCCAATTCAAACGGTGAGTTCATAATATAATTGTAAACAGTTCACGGTACTAATCTATATAATTAACAGCAATCAAAAGCAATGATGTTAAAATCTATTTTTATTAATTCTTTTGTCTTTCAAACGAAACCTCGAAGGATGAACTCGTAACAGAAAAGGAGGACAGATGGATTACGAATGTCAAATATTGAGATTAAGATTAAGAATAGCTAATTAAGCTGTTGTAAATGGTCAGTTTAGTTCCTAGGAATTCGATATTTCGCCATTAGTCATTAGTTGTAGCGTTCGAGGTCACAGGTTTCATTCAGGGAGAATGGCAATTGTTATCCAATCTGCGTCTATACCGCATAGTTCATTTGTTTGGAGAGCTTGGAGTGGATCTGTCTGCGTGATAAGAGCATATCTATCAAATGTAGAGATTTTCATAATATTATTCTCGAGAGTGAACGCTAATTAAGCAAATATTTACTGAAGAGGATTAGGAGATTAGGCTATTGTGGTAGGTTAGGTAGGAAATTGTTAATAACCTCGATCCAGGTTTTTGGGTAATCATATCTGATTAGATAATTTAAGCGTTTTCGGATCACAAGTGAGTGCAATCCAGTTGGACGTTATTCATTATTCATTCCACATCCACCATCCATGACATTTTATTGTGTTAGAATTTAAAATATTGCATAGTAAGTAGTGCATATATTTGATTGGATTAGCAAAAATGAAGAAAGAATCACAAGCTAGCAAATCAGGGACGTTGTGATGTTGTGAATTGAAAATATAGAGATTAAGAATTTAGGAAAGAAATGTGATCTGAATATGAAATTGATATCAGTAAAAATTGGCTAATGTTTTATGTAGTTACCGATGGGGTAGTGGCATTCTTGGAATGTCATGAGATTTTTTGCGGCTTTGCATGGATTTATTAGGGCATTGAAGTTAGAATTTATGAAGGCAAAAAATGGTGAAATGAAAGGGATCCGATTTCGTCTGCTTTCCATCTCTGATCTCGTTTCCAGTTGTAAACCACACCACGAAAGTCTGAAGCGACACGACATATTTTATGCATAGAAGCATATAAATATATAATATTTTAAGAAATGATCGACCACTCGTGTTGACAACGAAGGCTTTTGATGTTGGATCTAATGTGTGTTATGTCATGCATGCACTTTAGTTTAGTTGTTTATCTTACACCCATTAGTAACATTTTTAACATCTAAGAATCCGTTTAATATTTTTAGTGTCCTCACTGAACTGCACTACTACTGCACTCTACCCTTTTAATTAAAAATAAGTATATTATATCAAAAGTCGTCGTATTCGTATAGACTGGATTCCGTCCTGGATTAGGCAAAAGGCCATGTCCGAATCGAAGCATTTTGGTCTTTGAATTTCGACACCGCTCTAGTTTGACTCCTTTTTGTATGAATGTGTGTATGATATTTGTTTTGAAACTTGTGTGTCCGAAGAAAGAAGGTGACCCCATCGTCATCGTCCCTTGACCTGACCTCCTCATGAACGGACACGGTGGAAACCATAACCACCTCGCTGGTGCAGTTCACAACCATTCCAGCCCGGTGGGAAGTGCTACCTCTTCTCCAGCTCCAAACGGCCATAATCATAATAACCTTCACCATAATAACATTCTTGATAATTGTGTGTAAGTGGACAAGGGGGTTCTTCAGGTTCGAAGGGGCAAGTTCGTCTTCTCTATCTCTTGTCTTGATTTGATCACCTATGGACTTATTGCAGTTCGGTGTTTTTGTATTCGACGTGGAACGGCAGCTTACCGATCGTTTTGAAGTTGCTCGGTCGACAAGTAAAGATCAGAGACGACGAACTTGACCCTCCTCGTCTGTTTTGAAAGTATGTATGAGTAGATGTAAATTTATAATTACAATTAAGTGTACTGGATGTGTGTGACATTAGACTGGTGAGTCGGCAGGTGACAGAGCAACGGCAAGAGAGAGTTGTAACGCGTACAGAGTTCACATCTCACAGGTGACATTTGACCTTCTTCATTCATTCATCGTCTGGTCCACTGTCTCTCCTAAATAACTGTCTCTCTCTGTCTCTGTCTGTGTGGATTGTATTGTCTATTCTATTTATACTGGTGATAACGTCCTTGTCAACAGTACACCTTTCAGTTTCACCAAACTTCCATTTTTCCGATTGAATGATGCATGACCAAAGCATGAAATGAATTGAGTGAACAGGAAACATTACGTATTTGATGTTCTTCTTGTAAATGATGAAAAAATGGTCGTAGTGTATAGATTTAATTTATTATGTGTCGGTACAGTAATACCAGGGTGACTCACTATCCACCTGATTTATCTCAGTCGTCAATTAATCCTACTCTCTATATCTATAAAATTGTGTTTGTTACAACTATCGTTATTAGATATAAGAAGTTATCTCTCAATGATATGCGTTCCAACTCCTAGTATTACCTTTCGATAAGGCGATGAATCATGAGGGGAGTTTTATTGCTAATTTGTAGTTTGGTTTGTTATTATCATCATTATCATTATTGTCCAGTGGTTTGTTAGTTTGTTAGCTCGTAGTCAATAAATCTACCGTCTCGTCCACTCTACTCTTTGCAAAGCCACAAGTTTTCTGATAATACGGAACTAATTTCAAGTGGGGATTATTTTCTGATTCTAGATCGAAAGGGGATGTGGGAGAAGTGCATCTCAATGGACATAATAATGGAGATTCATCACCAAGTCGGATTGGCGGACAGCTGAATCATTCTCGTTCCAGCTCCCTCAGTACTCCTATCGAACAAGGACTCTCGCTTTTGTCGACAGTTAGTCCGAGGAACTCTTTGAATCGGAGGACGACTACAACTACTACGAAGATTACGGAACGGAAGACGACTAATTTAGTTCGTGAGACTGTTCATCCAATGGGCCCTGATGGTCAACCCATGGACTACTCCTCAGTTTCCCGTCAGCCTGCCGGAGGAGGGGTGAATGCCGCTGGGGAGTACGTCCCACCCGGAGCGCCTTACCCGCCCAACCAGCGTGCGCCCCACTACCCTCCCGACCATCCAGGACCTCCGTATGAGCCTCCACTTCTTCAAGACCCTTACGCTTATGCAAGGGGAACTCTTCCTCCTGACCCCGCAGGTAATCCTCCAATTCAGTTCTATACAAAATTTTAAAGAACTGAATAAAATCAGCTACACGGTTGGATAGGATATTATTAAGGATGGAGATATAATTATAATGCTGTGCCGGATACCGGACATTATAATTTTGTTGCTCACGAAGATTGAGGTTAGCAAGAGAAAAGTTTACAAAAGAAAATCGTTTTTGAATACCGACTGAAATTAGAAAAAGTTATGCGGTCAAATGCTTAGTTTGTAATTCCTGTGAACAGTTTTTGAATTGGAAGTCCTGTGACTATTTATTCGAATTCTTACAAATATCTAATTTTTGGATATCCAAATTCCAAAAATGTAAACCGGAAATTTGGAGTCCGGATATCCGACCCGATACTTTAGTTCAACTGTCCCTGAATGTTCATCAATTGAAACACTTTAAGAATCAAATAGTTATCTAAAATTTTCCGCCAATAAAATTAATTTGCTGTTTTTGATCTTTTGTCACTGTTCACGATTTAATTTACTGTTTAATTGATATTGTATTTATCGTGTGTCTAATGTCTGGTTGTACGTAGATTGAGTATAGAGCATATTAGAGATTCTAATTGGTGTTTAGATATTTTTGTGAAATTATCAATATTATTTTTCGTAGAGCTGCAAGAAGTTTTTGTATGCAAGCAATTGCAGTTGTCGTGAAATTTGGTTTGCTTTATTGAGTTTTGTTGTGCATGATTTACTATGGAGTTATGGGTGGATTTAGGGCGTCGATACGTTGGTTATAGTGGAGGTCAATCTGGGTTCGGAGACTACGAACAGTATCCTGAATATGGAAGCTTCGGAGGAGGGTCTCTTGCAGGGGGGTACCAGCCGGACTACCGACCTTACCCGGACAGACCAAATAGTGCTCAGTCCCCCAGTGAAAGATCCGAGTCTCCTAGTCTCAATCATTCAATTCGAAATGCTAACAATTCAGGTACTCGTCAACTATCAACTGGGTCACTCGGGTTCTACTTCTAATCAAAATCCAACTTTCATTTCTTTTGGTTTGCTTGTGCGTCTTCACCAGCTTGCTTATGAATGAACAGTTGAGGTTCTGCAACAATTTCCATTGACCTTCTTCCAGATAATATAAATTTACTTGGCTTTAAGAGGGTGTTCAATCTAATATAATTTTCTACGTTTTGTTCTAGACTACCTCAGAGGAGGAGGCTACCCCCCAACGGGATTTGAAGAGATGGACTCCGGTGTACCGCGACCCGAATATCTTTCTCCATCCGCTAATGCCCACCCTGGTAATTATGGTATGTTTCTTCGTAGGCTTTTGTTGCGTCTCGTTAAATTTTCAGCCGACAAAGCAGAAAGTTAAAATAGACTCAAACAGCTACATTGTTATATTACTTTTCATTTGATAGTTGTTTTTGTTACTGCCTTGTGTTGTTTTTGTGTTGCTGAGTTTTGTGTTGGATATTTAAGTAGAAGCAGGTAAAGAGAGAGGTAACGGGACATACTGGAACGCTTCTCCGTCAGCAGGAAACACTTCTCATTATGGAAATCTTCCTGTTCGACCCTACTTACTACATGAAGGACGGGATGAGGCAATGGAGTCCTCCAGCCCCCCTCCCCCCTTTCATCATCATCATACCCACCACCATCAGTCTCAAGTGCCAAATAATAACAAAATCGAGGAGTCACCCGGGCCGTCGACTCCTCTACGACCCCATGAAATGTCAGCCGACCATGAAGAACCCAATAATATCCATTTGGGAAACTCTCCAGGTTTACCTCCTCAACCAAGCTCTCGAATTTTCACGGCCTCCTAAACTTTGAACATAATTCACTAATGCTTCTTGTCGCTATTGTCTGTTGTCATGTAGTTTAAAGGAATAATAAAGGTTTTAATCTCCGTTTTTTGTCTATTAGGTGTGAGGTGGCGTGACCCTGATCTACACGAAGTAATTCAATTCTTAGGCAACCCGAACCCGGTAGTTAAAGCGAATGCAGCGGCCTACTTGCAGCATTTATGCTACATGGACGACCCCGTTAAAGCAAAAACAAGAGCTCTTGGAGGTATCCCACCTCTCGTTGCCCTTCTCAGTCACGATCAACCTGAAGTTCATAGAAATTCTTGTGGAGCACTTCGGTAAGTTTTAAGCCACTCAATATTTGACAAAATTACTTGATAGTTTATGGATTGATGCTAGTTTATTAATTTTGTGTCCCCATAATTTTGTTTAGAAATCTATCATATGGACGTCAAAACGACGAAAACAAGAAGGCAATCAAAAGTGCAGGAGGAATTCCAGCCCTTGTACGACTACTGAAAAGAACACCAGAAAATGAAGTTAAAGAATTAGTCACCGGGGTTTTGTGGAATCTTTCTTCTTGCGAGGTAGGACCGCTACGCCTAGATTTGATTTCAAATTGTATTTTTATTTTTTGCTGAGTTAGTATATACTGTGAATGCTGCGAATGTATCCCGTAAAATAATTAAACAAAAATTATTGTATGAATTAAAATTAACTAATTTGGTTATTTGATACAGGAGTTAAAGAAAGCTATAATTGACGACGGGATTGCTGCTCTTGTGAACAATATCATAATTCCGCATAGTGGTTGGGAAAGAAATAGTGGAGGTGGGACAAACTCAAGCCATGTTCAAGATGCCTGTTGGTCTACCGTATTTAAAAACTCATCGGGTGTTGTTCGGTGAGCTTTTTGTCTCTGAATACAATACCTGACATTATTGTGCAGTTTGTGTTCAGAATAATTATAAATTCTTATTTTTAGGAATGTGAGTTCAGCTGGAGAGTATGCTCGAAAAAAGCTAAGAGAATGTGAAGGATTAGTGGAAGCGCTGCTCCACGTTGTTCGATGTGCTCTGTCCCGAGCTGACATAGACGACAAAAGTGTAGAAAACTGTGTTTGTATACTTCGAAATCTAAGTTATCGGTGTCAAGAGGTTGAAGACCCTAATTATGACAAACATCCTCCCCCTGTACAAAGTCGAGCTAATGCCACTCAAGCCAAGGGAGAAAATCTTGGCTGTTTTGGGGCCAATAAGAAAAAGAAAGAGGCAGCTCTGGCTGGATCCTCTCCAAAAGATTCTAGCAACTCTGTCAATGCTGCAGGAGGTCCAACACGGAGCACCAGCCAAACCCGTACAGAGCCAGTTCGTGGAATGGAACTTCTTTGGCAGCCTGAGGTAGGTTTAACGTTGATTCCATAATACCTACTTACACTTGAAGGAATCTCTTCAAGAGAAACTGCTATTAATATCATATGTGAAACTCGTACTTTGCTAATTTAATTGTCGCTGTTAAAATTACAGGTGGTACAAGCATATTTGGCACTTCTATCCAATTGTTCCAATCCAGAGACGCTGGAAGGTGCAGCGGGGGCTATACAAAATCTAGCAGCTTGTTATTGGCAACCAAGTATTGAGATTAGAGCAGCGGTGAGAAAGGAAAAGGGACTCCCTGTTCTGGTAGAGCTTTTGAGAATGGAAGTAGATCGTGTTGTATGTGCTGTTGCTACAGCCCTTCGAAATCTGGCATTGGACCAACGTAATAAGGAACTTATCGGGAAATATGCAATGAGAGATTTAGTACAGAAACTTCCATCGGGTCGTCCACATGACCAGAGCACCTCCGACGATACGATTGCAGCCGTTCTGGCCACACTAAATGAAGTCATAAAGAAAAACGCTGAATTTGCCCGGTAAGAGATCGTTTCATGGAGATTAGTTTCAGTTAATAATATTATTGACCTTCAAAACCTATTATTTAAATTGTCACAGGTCTCTGATGGAGGCGGAAGGAGTAGAAAGACTGGTTCTGCTGACTCAACAGAAGCGGCGTTTCTCTCCACGGGTTGTTAAGTTTGCTTCACAAGTTTTGTACTCAATGTGGCAGCATCAAGAGTTAAGAGAAGTGTACAAAAAGGGAGGGTGGACTGAAAGTGACTTTGTAAGCAAAGGGACAGGTCGAGGTGGAAGTCCTGGACCAAGTGGAAATGAAGCAAGTTCTGCTGGCTCTCCTGTCAACGCTAACTCAACACTCAATCGTCCAATGGCCAGTCAGAGTGGCACTCGCTATGAGGATAAAACCATGCAGCGGGGTGCTAATAACAGTGTTCCCAAAAGCCCACCACCTACTTACCCTCAGGTTTTAAACGTTTTAAATCAATGTAAAAAATATTATCGGATTAGTTTTAATTCAATAATGTTGACAAATTCAGGGAGAAGAGGTTCCGTTGGCTGACATGCCTTACCCAGATGGAGGGTCGCATGCCCCCCCTCCAGGCGCCTTTCGAATGTACCCCTCTCAGCCGGTAAGTTGTTTCTACCCGTAAAATCTAATTTAAATCTACTGACAAGGGCTGCCACACCTTTATATAATTTGAATCAGAGTGGGCAGAAATATCTGTGAATCAAACGAAAGGTTGTTGATGTGTGTGTGTTGAACTTGTTGTTTGTTGGTGACTGGGTGGGTGAGTAGCCTGGACAGTAGTCAACGAACCTCCCCTATAAGTTCCTCTTCTTCTTTATCAATCGGGAAAAAGGGGCTCTCTCAGCCCTCAAACACCGTCGGTTCGTCTTCATTTAATATTCAGATATACTCCAATTATTTAGTATCTGCATGAAAGGAATGTGTTTTACTGTTTTCTGATTTCTGAATGAAATTCATACAAATCTACAGCCTATAACTTGTTATCCACTAGAACGGGGTAGCAGTTTTCACATTTGATTGTTCAATTTCTAGTTTTTAATTATTTTATATTTACTTGATGGAAAACATAGAGCTTACTTTACTGTTCGTATGGTTTGTTTCGACAGGGTTGGTTTATTCTGTGGATGAATTGATATTATCGTCAAATTGTTAATAATTATGTAGTTAATCGGTGTAGCTTTTCTGTGCACTAATAATTTTGCCTTGCGGCAGACCGAATGATATACATACATGGAGGGAATGTGTTCATATTATTTTCTTGTAGTCAACTGTATATTTCAAAACAGTTCTTGGTTATTGATTGACGTTATTGTCTTTTTAGTTTGTAGGAAAATTGTATTTAAAAATCATATCTAATTGTGCCCACTGATTCTAGGTGAAGCCAGGAGAGCCTCTTTATGCCCAAGTGAATCGTGAAAAGAAGAAAAACCGTCATTACGAAGGGGGCAATTCGAGGGGATATCCTGGGTACGGGTCAAGTCCTTCAGGTGATCCTCATCACCGATGGCAAGAGAACACTAATTCAGTGGACAATTTAGCTCATCAACCTGGAGGTGACTCCTGGGTCTGACCCATATCTCAAATGAATCAGACCTAGTTGTTCAGACTCAGTTGTTTGTTACGTATGTGTTTGTGAACTTGTGTGTGAATTGTGATGAAGACATTATTGGAGGACCCCTCCACAAGTACTTTTCTACAATCATCATCAGTTTACCTGTAGGCTAGAGATAATGAGGGCGCAGACACGGTATCCATATATCATTACTCCACTCCACCGTACTCTTTTATTTCATTTGTTTCAAAGACTTTATATTATCTACTTATCGTGTAGCTACTTAACTCTTGACTTGGGTCAGTTCTGGTGTTCCACTCATGTACACATTTTTGTTATGCCTCCGAATGTATTTGTATCCATCCTTCTGAAACAAAAGGCGTGTAAATACTGTCAACCATGCCTCTCTCTCAGAGTAAAAATGTTTATTAAATTAGAGTGAAGGCTATGCTAAAGATACGTAATGATTAAATGTGTGCATGTGAGTCAGTAATAAGTTTTATAGCCAGTTATTATTAATTATTATTGTTATTGTTACTTAGGGACAGGGACGTGTTGAGGGAATGAAATAGTTAAGGCTAGTTCGTGTAATAGATAACTTCGCACACTCTATATAGGTACAAGCGACTGCACTGTAATTCTCACGAGACGATGGGAGTGGACCCCCCATTTAGTTACTTTCATTCATTTACTTAACAGTTCTGGCCAAAATAATACTAATAATATTCTGTGGGTCATCAACGATTGACTCGATCCGATTTTTAAGTTCACGATTTAAGAATCCAAGTCCTTGTTGTGGAGAAACTCAGGTTGTTGTTCTGGTGCGATCCAGCTATTTATATCTATAATATTGAACATTAGCAATTTACCTGTAAAATCCTTTGTCTCCTAGACAGATTTTTAAAACCAATCGCTGAAAGAAACTTATCCTGAATCTTTTTGAGATTTTTGTACAAGACAATTCGACACCTTAATTTGTAACAATCCATATGTAAGTCCTTGGAACCCGACTTTGATTACATTTGACAATCTTGAAGAATAGTCAGTCATCCCTTAATTTAATCCTTCCGTTCGGTATGGGTGGAGTAGTTAATTTTTTGTTATGTCAAACTACGTTTCTGCGTAATTTGCGAGGGATTGAAGCAATAAGGACTGATAATGGTTTTAAATATATAATTTTCGGCGTGAGAAATACGATGCACATGCACTCCGTTGACTTTGCTCAGTCGTCTAATTAAAGTATAACAATAAGACTCGTCTAACTTAACATCCATTCATTTCAATTAGAACTCATTCCCTTCTGCAAGACTTTTTTTCTGGACTGATACATTGATCCTCACTACGACACACTCTCTCTTTAAGAATACTTCCCAACCCATGATTTCAAATGATTTTTTACTTTAAATTAGTCAAAGACATTCCAGAAAAAATATTAAAATATTATGTCGGTACATTTCCCTACACACAAATCCACGTTAGAAATTTTAGACTACAAAAAGGGGATTATTTGAAAGAAGGGCAACTATTTTTATTGACAAGAGTTTACGAGGATATTTCCTGACTTATAATATTATTACATAGTACTTAATGTTAACCCATAAGATAACTACACTTGTTACTCTCTGTCTATCTCTGCTTGATTTGTATCCGCATTTACTCAAAGTTTTGACCTGAATACCCTCGATAACTCAAGTGAGCCCGAGTCACAAAACAAAAGCCCTTTTGATACTGCACTTGATGCACTCCCCTACCTTTTACCAAAGACTTGGTAGCCAACTACACTTATTCACATAACTTACCTAATAATATTATCTCTTTCTCTCTCTCTTTGTGAGTAGTCGAAAAAAAGTTCAACAAGTTACGACTAATTTAAGTCTACTACTTACAAACTCCTCTTCATTAATATCAGCCACTAATTGATATCAAGATTTTTAGAACTCGGAAACTATAAGAGACGTTTGTGGAAAAAACACAAGTAACTCATCGTCTCAAGAACTTACGTTACTTTCGTAGGACGCTGGAAATCTGCTATCTATTGACTATAGGAGTTGTTCACTATGGAATTATATATTGTAAGGACTCGTTGCAGTTTTTAATGAAAAAAACCTAAGGCTACACGGAACAGAAACTACTATACTACCAAGAAAACCAATCATCAACAATTGACTAGATAATGGAGTTACGTTGTGTATTGATCTGCTATTATTATTATGAACTGTTTTTTATACTGGACTTTAGTAGCCAGCCTTTCATTCCCCTATTCTTAAAACTTAATTAGTATTTAATTACGAAGACGAAAGAAAGATATAGCCTTTTTTATTTATTTTATACGTAGTAGTGTATGTTTTTGTGTTTTGTAGATCTTGTAACGGACGTAATATATACCTTATCTTATTTTTAAGGTTATCGTCAAAGTGACGAAAGGGAGGAAGGTAGACCGAGAAATTACTTTCCTCTTTTTTAGAAAGAATGTGTGTGACAGGAAAACTGTGGGGGGAAGAACTGTAAATTGTATTTATGCTCCTACTTAATTAATTAGCTGTAAATGTTAAATCATGATCTGGTGAGCTGACATATTATATACTGAGGTTGAGATGCAAGTACTCCTATTCAAATGTCGACATTTATTCATTATGGTTAAATAAATATTATATCAGTTCCGACAAATCTTCCTCGTTCCTGCTATTTATTCCCTTCTCATAAACTTCCATGCGGATCTAGATTCTAGGAGTTCCCTAATCCTAGGAATAAGAAATTATCTTTCTAGTTTATGATGTATAATAGGTATCTTAAATCTTAAGATGAATTGTAGCATTTAAGGGCATTTATAGCATTTAATCAAAGACACTTTATTCAGAAGCACATGGTTTTAAACTTGTTTACAGAGAATTGTACATTTTCATAATTTGTAGTTAGGTATTTAGAGGTAGATTATTACATTGTTTTTTTGGCATACGTCTTGCGAGGGTAGTTAGCCGGGATGAGTTTGGCCAAGAGGTCCGGTTCGGAGCGTCTGAGTTCTGCGTGGAGCTTAGCCTTCTGCCGGAGTGACGCCATGGTCGGGACAACGATCCCCTTCCGTCCGCCCATCTTTGGCTTCAGATCGAGCAGTGGCTTCGGGTCAATTTTGATGAGAGCAAAGACATCATGAAGGACTCCATCCCCGTGGGAAAAGTCCAGTTTTGAGGGTGGAAGCGGCTTTGCGAGCAATTTCTTGATCGCCAATTCCCGCTCGGACATTGAACGCTCTGGCTTCTTAGCGACGGGTCGCTTTGTCTCCTGCTTGTAACCCAGCTTGTTCTTCCGATGCCGAAGGAGTTCCTGCTTCCGAGAAGCCCAGAGGGTCTGTTCGGCCTGACGGAGAAGGACGCGGGCCTCGTCGAGATTCCCGCTGTTCAGAGCTACTGGAATTGGAGGGCCCCGTGAAATCCCACAACGGTTCATCTCGGCCTGCAACGCCTTCTTCCCGATGAAGTTATTCATGTCGTACTTCTGGGTTGACTTCAAAGCTGAGGAGACGGTCGAACGGAGGAGTCGACTGCGCTCCTCTTCCACTTCCTCAAAGTCGTCGCTGTCCACCAGCTCCTACCATTCGAAACATAAGGAAAGTTAGTAAGGCAATTAAGACAAGACGTTCAATATTCCACACAAACGATAAGGACGGGCTATATGCTAGATGGGGACTAGAATAAATTGTCAAGGTCTTCTGGGCATGCTAAAATCACTATTTTATCCAAAACGAGCAGGAGATATTCAATGAAATCACGGACAAAATGCTAAATGACACTGTCTAAGTCGAAAAAATGACCATCAGCTATCTAGATGCTAAAAATCGGAATGTAGGACGGGGTAAGGATATAAGAACATACCCCTGCTTTGAATATAGATGAAACCGTTGGAATCGAGACGACCTCCTTAATTCCTTCCCGTGACATTGCAACCCACTTCTCGACATGATGGAAGGCATCTATGGGATCCGTTTCCTCATCCCAAGGTCTCAAGGGCTCCGGTTCCTGCGGTTCAATCTCAACCGATGCAACTGGGAGGAGCCGCCTGCGCCTGTCTTTCTGGAACACTACTTTCACCTCATTGTCCCCTTCGTCGGAAGCCAGATTGCTATTGCTGACATCGAAGGCTGTTTGAGGCCTCCGAGGGGCCCGATTGTTCCGGAGAGAGGCCTTAGAGTCAGGGGCTGCAGCCTGTTGACTTGTGCTACTGGCTTGGTCCTTCGACCGCTGTAGAAATCGGGTGGAGGATGGGAAGTAGAGGAGCTCTCCTTTAGGACCCGTTTCGTAGCAAGCCTGGTCCAGTTGTCCGCTGAAGTACTGCTCCCGTGCCTTCAGAAGACTTTCAATTTCCTTCGTGTAATGAATGTCCTTGTCCCAGCTCTCTTTTACCTGTGGAACCCAGAAGATGAAATTGTAAAACATGACTAGATACTATACGAACATCTTTAAAGAGCTTAAACTCACCCGAAGAGATATCCCTTCAACGACATCGGAATCGGAGGAATGATGGTGTGCCTCGACTTGGACTTCTGGCTTTGGATCAGTGGCTTTCACGACATCGGGATTGGAGGAATGGTGGCATGTCTCGACTTCAGCTTCTGACGTGGGATCAATGACATACACGATGGTGGTGTCGGAATCGGATTTGGAAGAACGACAGAATGATGATGAGTCGAAATCGACTTCTGACTTTGGAACACTGGATTCGGAGTCGAAGGTAAAGGGTTCGGAATAGGAAGAATTTCGGGATTCCTCCTCTTCGACTTCTGGTTTTGGACTCTTTTTACCTTTCTCTTTCGGTATTTCCGTGTCCGAGGCTGAGTTTGTAGCGTCCAGGTAGCCGTCCTTTCCCTTCTTCACTTGGTATCGCACTTTCCCATTTTTCCTGAAAGGGTATTAGTTCAATTTTATCACCGTTTTTATTATTTTCAATCATTTCATTGAAATCTAAATCATGTGAATTCTGTGACAGTTCAAGAATTAGTTAAGCAATTAATTAAACTGTCATGATATAGTATGTACGTTGGTTAATATGTGATCCAAGAGTCTTACGATTCCCCAACCAGAACTACATACATTTTGACAAGCCAACGACATCATACATAAGTGATAGCCGTATATGTATGGAGACAATTGAGAGCATACGAGGGTACGAGGCAGGTGAAAGGACCGGTCGGGGTGGTTTAAGATTTGGCTGTAGAATAGAACCCTTGCCTCGACCCTTATTTATTACGGCCTACTATTTCTATTTCTGCGTTAAACGGGGACTGAAGAAATAAAGTGAGTTGCTCCGTGGGAATATAATATGTAATAGTCTAAGCAATTCCTTCAATGTAAATCAGAAACTAGAAAAGGTCAGAAGTGACGCTCTAAGCCCATGCAATTCGAGAATGAGAACAAGTGTGGATAAATGTTGATTAAAAATGAACTAAACTCAATATGCATCATGATTAATTTTGAGCCAAACTAAATAAAATGGAAATTGTTGCCGTTCTATTTGTATCTACTTGGTTGAAAATTTAAGTTTCTTTAAAAAATTGATGAATCATAGGGTGGTAAAATAATAGATAGGAGGGCCCTTACTTGATTTGAGGTGGTCGTATGAACGGCATTGTAATCCGGTAGTCCGAGTTTGGAGTAGAGTCAAATATGTCGTAGAGTTCCAGAGGAGATGCAAGATGTAGAAAGGCCGTAATGCAAATGTACCAGGAACGAGCAAAATTAGCAAAAGTCAGGAAAAATTTCGAAGAATTGAGAAGAAATGAAAAGCAGAATGATTTTCAGAATTGAATTTCGTTACATTCTGAGTCAACTGCAGGACTGTTTGGTCGACTAAATCATCACCATGGCAACGGGGTTAGAAGTTCATTTCTAGGATCCATGTGGCCCTTCCGTTACTATGAGGACTCTTCGTCAAGGTTCCCTGATGGGTGGGTACAGCAGGTTCCTCTCTTCTCGGTACATCCAGCCACGCGAAGCGGCCGGGGGATAGTTGGAAAGTTGTATGTAATTATTATTGATCTGCGGGAGTAGGAAAGGGAGTCAGGGTGAAGATATCGGGATTTCCAAATCAATATCCACATGGCCCGGAAACCCATGTGCTTCTCAGATGTTTTTACAAACATATCGACCTGACCCGTCAAATGTTCCCATTCACCCTGGGGCATTCTGACCCACTATCCCGTCGGGGTCACAGGGGTCATACTCGCCTCATACAAACCTCTACAACCAAATATTATAATTTCAGCCCCAAGAATTCCGATTCCATATCCTTGCAGGATCTCCCTCCGTCCAACTTCAGCCCTTGCATTGTTTTCCAGGCTGATAGATGATCGTAAACTTAGAAAAGTGTAAAAAATCGAGGGCTAATGGTCATGATTGAATCGGGCTGTAAAATCGTAAATTCAAAACTGTAAGCAGGCTGGAAGGTTTGATTAAAGTCTAGCCGGATGTATTTCCTCATCACCTGCAATCCTCCATTTGCATGGGAGAGAGATGATGAGGGCACGAAGGAGGGCCGGAAGAAGGGCCGTTGCTATCAATTACCTTTACGGCTCCTAGCTTCCATCCGAACGGGTTTTTGTGAACGGGGTTTATTCAGCCCGGAATGAATGGCCCATGTTAAACCATGCTCAAAGAGGTAAGTAGTAGAAGGCAGGTGTGAGTGTCCAGGGAAGCTTGGCAGGCTCCAGAGGCAGCTGCCCGTCCGGGCATTCTGTAGATCCCTACGTATAATCTATCCCAACCTAATGCTACCTTCAATGATTCCAGAAGAGTTGCTGGAGAAGTTGGTACCGAGTTATAAGGTCGGTGGTGGGGATGATGATGATGATAGTGGTAGTGGTACATATTGCTCTGGATGGTTTTTTTGTTGTTGTTGTTATGAAGGGAGGGGGAGGAGGGCGAGATGGATGAAAGAGGGAGTCCAAATGAGGGAGACTGGTATGGAAGTTAAGGACGGTGATTCATCTAGGCTGGTGGTGGTGGTGGTTGCGGGAATGTAGGCTGGTATTATTATATACGGGCTCAGTACAGGGACTACCCGGGCGTTATTTGGGACTCGGACGAGGAAATCGGGCTCCGAAAACGGGGACGAGAGAAAGAGTCCAAACCCTGCGCACAGTCTCCTCTCCTCTCCTTGTCGACAACATGGGCGAAGGAAGAACTAGTCAGGAAAAGAGAGACACAATTAAGATTCCGTAAAAGAGTAATTAGTGAGGGGAGTTAATTAATTAAGGACTCAAGGGAAGGGTACCCTTTCCGACCGTCGACGAACCTTGTTCTGGAACCTGTCCGCAGGCCTTGGGCTCAGCGTCTCCCGAGGAGAGACGTGTGCAAGTGTTTGTTTGTGTGTATGTGACGGTGTGTTAGTGTGTGCGTGTAGATCCTTGTTATATGTGATGTTAGCAGTTGGTGGCTTTGGACCGGATGGGGTCATCATGGAAAATATAAGTGAAGAGGACCTGGTCGAGCACTGCGTCATCGTTGAGCCCACTTCCGCTCCCCCCGAGGAAGATGAGCGTGAAACGGTGGAATCCGAAGGGGACGGTGGTGGTGGGGGCACCCGGATTGTTTACCATCACTCCTCCCTCCAACAACACCACCACCATCAACAGGCCCACCACCGGATGCTCAGTCACGGAGGTCAGTTGGTTACGGTGTTGACCTCGGAGGGGGACGAGGGAGATGATCACCATAGGGAGGGAGGTCATCATCATCATCATCATGAGGAAGGAGAGGAAGAGGAAGAGGAAGCGGGCGGGGAGGAAGGAGGGAGACGAAGTGAGTTGGACCATCGGCTCGTTGTCGTCACTTCTCTTCCAACCTCTGCCCAACACACACTCACGCTGCACCGGATCCAGCTCAAGTCACCCACTGACACTCTTCTCATCACCCAGCAGCAGCAGCAACAGCAACAACAACAACAACAACAACAGTCGCCGTCAGGGGCACAGACCACTGCCGAGGACCTCTCCCTCTCTAACCACAAGGTCAACCTACTAAGTCACGGGGGTCAAACTACCCTTACTGTAATCGTGCCCCCTCAGCCGGATGACCTCCCTCCTGAGGACGAGGACACTGACCAAGGACTCAACAGTCCCCCCTTAAGCCCTTCCACCACCATCGGAGGAATGATTGACGCGGCCGAGTTCCGGGCCCTCCAGGCCTCCCACCATCATCACCAGAACACGTCGACACAGGTCTCGTCAACGCATCACCATCATCATCATCAACATCATCATCACGAACACTACCAGTCTCTGAATGGGCGGCTGAGTCCTGCCGGTTACTCCCCGTCGGGGGCCTCTGCGGGTCAGTATGCCACTCTCACCCCCCTCCAACCCCTACCCCCAATATCCACCATGACGGACAAGTTTAGTTACGGGCATGGGACAAATGTGAGTGGGGGCTTCAGTGTCATGCAACACAATGGACTGGCCAATCTGGGTCTTAACTACTCGGGCAACTACGAAAAGTTACCGTCGATGGGCATGTCGCCCCCGCATCATTACTCCTCTCCCAGCAATGGGCTCGGGATGCACCAGTCCAACTCACCCCCCTCAATAAGTCCCCACCACTACTCCCAAAACGGACTGTCTCCCAAGGCCCTCTCCCCCAATAATGGGTACGAGTCGTACAGCAACAATGGGAACCGGGGTCGGAGTCCTGACCACAGCCCGCCCTTACACCAGCAATCCAGCCCAATAAGTCCTCATGGGGGCCTCAGTTTCGGGGGTACGAATGGGCTCAGCCCACACTCCTCCCATTCCTCGCCCCCACTGACAGGGGCAACGGCCGTGGTGGTGACTCACCGAGATGCCTCCAGTCCTCCCTCCAATCCCAGCCCCCTCTCCGTCGTTATGAGTTGTGCCCACCCTCACATTGCCCACACTCAGCAAGGGAAGTTGGGGGGAAGTGGGACGAACAATGGTGGTAGTGCTAATAATAACAACAGTGTGACAACTCCTGCTGGGTCAGGGGGCTCCACGGCCTCGTCCACAACCTCCAGTGGGGGTGGTGGCGGGGAACTCGAGGAAATCAACACCAAAGAACTGGCGGCCAGGATAAGTGCCGAACTCAAACGCTACTCCATCCCCCAAGCCATCTTTGCCCAAAGGGTCCTCTGTCGAAGTCAAGGGACACTCTCCGATCTGCTGAGGAATCCAAAGCCCTGGTCTAAACTCAAGTCGGGACGAGAAACATTCCGCAGGATGTGGAAATGGCTCCAGGAACCCGAATTTCAAAGAATGTCTGCCCTTCGTCTTGCAGGTTTGACTTTCACTTACTTCCGACTATAATCCTCACATGTCCAGGGTGTCCAGGTGTCACGCTATGACGAGATTTGAATTACCCCCAAACTTGCGTGAAACCCCGGACGATACCCTTGGACTTGGACAGCCGAGAATTACAAAGTCGGGAGCAGAAACATGCATAGCCCATAGCTTTTTCATCCCATCATTATTATTATTAAATCATCCTCCTATCTCTTCCCTTTACTTTAGCCAAATTTTAATTACCCCCTCGACTAAATGACATCTTAAGTTAATTATATCTTCAAGCACGTGGACTACCGTCCATCATTACATCCCGCACGCTCTGTACTCTATTCGTAATTAAAAGGCACTCCCTCGGATCCCAAAATCCTCCTCTCTCTCGCCATTTCAGACAGTGTATTAAGATGGACGGACTACTTGCATTTTAAATGCCTGTCCTTTAACTTCCATTCAACGCTCGATTCCTTAAATCCGAGCTTGTACTAACATATTATTAGTTGGAAAGAGTAAACGGGGTGAAAGCAAACCAAAAACCTCAGAGCTCTGTTTATTCAAAATATTCCGACGATCTAGATAATAATAAAAAGAGTCATGATTTCAAATTCGGGTTCTTATTTAGAATTCTGCGTCCTAAAAACCCGTTCTTTAAAAACTAAGAAGCAGAGAGTTGTAACCTTAAAGACACCAGAACATTAAAAACGTAGAATACTATCAAATCCGACACGTAAAGGTTAACGATCAAAGAATCATAGCGTTTTTATATATTCACATGCTTGGGATGACAATTATTCCTTACATCAACTTCCCTTCTAAGTTCATGTTGATTCTGGAAGTACATTCATGTGTCGAGTTGATGTTTCATAGTAAATCAAGGTAAATTACTAAAACCCCAACTTCCAGTCCCATTTCCATATAGCTTATTATATAGGCAGGATGCTATTACAAACTACAACCGAGTGGGAACTTTCTCCTCCAATTCCTCCATCCAAAATCCATTGAAAGCGAAATGGCTGGACTCTTGAGAAAGGGAGATAAAATTCCGTCTCTCCGTCTAGGATCTAGAGTAAGGACGTAATTTGAGGAGATAAGGTGAATATAATTAGGTCCCTTCTCTCTGCTTAAATTCATTACTCGGAAATGAATTTGGATTTCTAGGTCTCCTTTAAAAGGAGGAAGTGTATCATAACAATATTAATGATATGACGGAGGAATTATCATTATTATTAGTAGTATGTGATGTCAATGGGCATTTGGTTCGGGATGGTTAAGTTAAGGAAGTCTCTGTTTGTGCTATCAGGTATATGGAGAGGTAGAGGGGAAGATGTTTCGGGGATTTCTGTGTTGGGTCTGTCGGTTGCCCGGGTGTCGGTGCCCGGCAGAGCTGTCTCTCTATCAAATGTTATTATCCCCTCTCCTACTACAGCTTATTTTACATATTATCTCCTAACTCAGACCTTCCTTACACTATTATACTCTGACTTGGAAGTTGGAAAGTTAGGCTAATAATACGGAGAGGAAGTAAGAGAGAGAGAGAGAGAGGAGCTTTTAGTTAGTTAGTTTAGAACTAAAGGGTTTATACTTTATATAATAGAGGATTGGTAAGGTAGGACGTAGGACGTAGGAGGGATGGAAGTAGCCTCAATGTCCTCGCTAATTACCTATAGGATATAGAGATATTAATTATTTATCGAGATATTTATTTGCAATCCGATCCCGTTCCCTCGTCATTACAATAATCCCACTGTCCATTTCCTGAAATCGTTAGAACTAGAAGTCCAACCGTTTGTGACCACCGCTTTTAATAGAGTAAGAAGGAATGAAATCCGAGGCATCCGAGTTGCCTGAATCTGAGACTTCGATAAGTTTTGCTAGAGTTGAGATTCGTAGCGAAATCGAATTGTGGAGGTATATAAGTATAAGTGTTTCGTGGATGTCTGGGAGATTTTCTAGATGATATGTATCATAATTATCTTGTCATTATTGTTAGAAAATGTTACATAAGATTAGGAGAGGAGATGGAGATGATGATGGTAGTCATTACGGGTCAGGGGTATATATAGCCAAAGGTCATCACATTTATTGACATTTGCTTGCCGAAAGTTGGGGGTTTGGAAGGGGATTCGGAGCTTTTCACAAGATAGTTGGAACGTTGGGAGATTTGCCTTGTAATTGCTTAAATTATAATTTTAGGTTTAATGGTTCGGATTTCGGTTATTTTAATGAGGATCACTTGAAATTTAATTCTTGTGTCTAATCTAATAAGTTAAATTATTGTTGACACTTGGATTTTTTTTTGGCTTTTGACATTATCAAATTATTTCATTTCAGATTTTTTTCCATTTGATTCCAATGTTCTTCCGAAATCATGAAAAATGTAGCAAGAAACTATAATCTATTATACCGATAGAATAAAAATAAAACACATTTTAATGACACGTTTACAGCTTTAAGCTAGTATGCAATGCTATTTTTGTACCTACGGCCCTGTACACCCACTTGGTTCCGTCAGTTCCGTGACAAAAATATTAGACCAACGTTTAAGCATTCTGTAACGATATTTAGTGCACAAATTAAGCCTATAAAAATACCCACTATGGATTCAAAACTTGGAGCATATTTTTCTGGTAATATATAAGACAATTGGATAATTGGTATTTTTAAAATAACATAGTAGATAAGCAAAAACTTTAAAATTTCAAGTCTGCCTGATAATTATCTTATAGTTCAAGAAATTAATACCTGATCCGACTTTCTAATTAGTCCACAATTATCTCACGGCACGTGGATGAACTCATAGTTTATTTCTGGATCTTATCAATAATAAACACATATATTAACTAGACAAAGACTTAGATTAGAGATTGAAGCTTTGAAACTTAACTAGAAAGAAGGGTTTAAAATCCAATTCCTGAACCTACAATGTCTTATACGTAAAATCAAATATAAAATTTCAAGAAAATTCTTGTAACCGAAATATTAATTTATTTTGTCAAAACTTTTAAGAAGGAAATAGAAAGCAGGAACAAACCCGACTCGACACTTGCAATTAATTATTTTTTATTCCTAAACTAAATAGACCTACGCCCAAGCCCGGAAGGACTTCCCTACTGCATTCATATTATCTCATGCTATTTATACATATGAAAACGGGATAACCAAGTCTGAACCGTTTCTTATTCAAAATGTCAACAAGAATAGAGTATAAAGAATTTAAACCCTTTTTGTGTAATCGCAATAATATATACCAATTCCTTGCCAAATTCATTCAAACTTTTGTCATACATAGCATTCTTCTTCTTTCAAAATACGATTGAAGAACAAACATAAATCCATCAGTGGCCAAACTGTCGCTTCTTGTTAATAATATTAATAGAAAAATGTACAGTAGGAGGTTGAGATCTAAATCTCAGATTCGGAATCCCCCTATTTCCGAAAGACACACAAAGCAGATGGAAACCGACATTATGACTGATCAGATTCAAGGATGAAAGAATTGATTCAAGTGACTCAACTATTTTTTACCAGACAACAAAGACAAAGCAATAAATGCATATTTATTGAATAATAATGATATTATATGAATGGATTTGGGATCTGTGAGCCGAAATAACTTGTGAAGTTCTATACCTTGTTAGTAATAAGCTCCAGTCGAACCAAGCATATGGAAATGCCGATTGGATATATAAGAGACAATGATGATGTAAGGGGGAAAGCAGGCATTAGAATAAGTTATATGTAATTGGTAGGCTCATATCCTCTACAATTCCCGTTTCCCATGGCTTATGAGCTTGTGACTGTAATCTGTAATGTTCCTGAGCTCCTGTTATTCTTTTGAGGGGATTTGTGGAATGTAGGCAGGGAACCTGAGGTCAAAGTTCAGTCCTTGAATATTAAATAGCTGAGATTATTTCATTAAAGAATTCCAGGAGCAAGAATTTGGATCGAAATTCCATTTCTAAAATCCTACCTGAGTTCCTTTACATTTTTATCCTATTTTTTATGATAGAATGCGGAATAGATCCCGAATAACCAATACACCTTCCAATACTATAATTCTACTACTACAAACTACAACTACCCAAAAACTCTCTTATTTAGTACTAGTATTGAGTAGTAGGACCTGAATCCAAACTAACCTAACCTCCAGCTCCAGGCCCTTTCATTCTTTACAATATATTTCCTATAAAGCTAGAGAAGAAAGTTCGGAAACTTCCTAAAATCGGCGTATAAAATGCCATATAGTTCCTTGTCTACAAGCACAATCTGCTCAAAAATTAGAGTAGTAGGTAGTATTCGTCTACGATCCAGGATATGAGGCATTTTAGACGGGTTTTTGCTCGTATTTATAGAAGACGACGAGGAAGAAGAGGACATGACATTATGACATGAGATGAGACAAAAGAATGGCTTTAGTTTGAATAGGTTGTGGTGTTGGGATGGGGCTATAAAAATGAAATTTATATAGATTTTATTGTTATTTTATTCGGATATAATGTAACATTCCGTAGATGAAGAGGTGTAAGACTGATGACTAAATATTGAAAAGATTGGTGATGAGTCTTAGGCCGTTTTTCGGGACTCTTCTTGTGGGATCTGCCCGAAGGGGTCTCTTGTTCTAACATCTCTCTACCTCCAGAGCCCGATGTGTGCTTATCTTGCAGTTTGAACAGAATTCATCAATCCCCGTCTTTTTAATTAAATTTCCTATTATTTGTCACATTCTCTTCATCTCTCCAAAAGTCTCCTAAGTCACCATATATTATATACTATGCTCTTCTATATTCTATATCTCATCAGCATCACGGTTCCTTAGCCCCGTTTTTCCTGTTTTATTTGAAACATCGGGGAAAATAACATTTTTCCAAACTATTTGTCTAATTATGGTGGGTTAAGAAGATGAGGTAGTGGATGACTCAATGAGACACGACATAACTCTGAAGAAACTCTTAACCTCTTGAGGTCTTTGGAATTCATGGGAGTCAGTATGTTTGTGCTCATCTACAACTTTAGTAACAGCTATGGGATCATTTATATCATGCATATTTATATAGTACGTTGCATTGCCTAAATTCATCTAGACTCTGGAGTTCCTGACCCAACCCCTACGGGGCCCTTGGAAAAATGTTCGAAATGTATAATACAGCAGGTTACACTAGAATATAAATTATAATAGTTTGTGACCAAATACAATGCATTAAATGTTGTGGAATTCTACTGCTATCATGGGGAAAGTCCGGGGAGAAAGGGCCACCGGATATCATGAATCCGAATTTGGATATTTTGATTTCGACTGGACATCATTATAGTCTGATGATGAAGTTGTGATGGTTGAGTAGGGAAGTAATTAAAAGAATAACTATTGAATAACCAATTAGGAATAATAGAAATATATTATTTCAGAGGATGGGAACATAATTGTTTGAATGATGTGGGTTTGTTGTCCCTACGGGTTCCCATGGCAACGGGTCTCTGTACACATCTTCCCAAGCCTTCCGCTTCCTTCTATCTCTCGGTTATATAAATATTATACGGTCCTAGTCCAAGTACACTTGTACCTTCTCTCTATTGTATTAATTCCTCCATGTTACACATGTAAAATGTACGTATAACTTTATATGAATGAGGCAAGGACTGCGGACATTATAACATACTCGAATGTATGTGTAACTTTTGTACTACAAAATCCAAAGGGCAATCAGACTTTCCCCTTCCATGCATCACAACACACGGTCCATTGTTCACTAAATGTTATGTTACAACTTTACAAGATAGTTGCATTTTGAACCAAGTCCGGTTTTCTACTACCGAGAAAAACTAGCGGATGTTAGGTTAAAAACCGACTTCTGAAATGTAAAAACTGCCTCCAAAACGGTTGTCCGTACGAGATCCATGTTGCGTAGAGAACTTTTAAGTTTGATTATGCATTTGAAGCTGTACAGGACCTTGTCGATTGCTAAATACTTTTGCTTTTTACGAACTAACGAACCGCAAATATTGATGTAAGTCCCCCAGGGGAGTTTTTTAAATTAAAAAAATGACTGCATTTTAATACAGAAATGGAAAGTGGAGGGAAAGTTATTCCGAGGAACTTAAAGCAGTATTTACGGTAAAAAAGCAAATGAATTTATGGGATTGTAAGCTTTCTAAAGTAATGAGAAAGAGCGAGGCTATTTATAACGCGTCGAATGGAGTTTTTCTGCTTATCGTTATTTTTCATTTTAATTGAACAAGTCTAGTCCATTCAAGTCTAAGTCCAGTCTCACAACTCGACATGATAGATTTGCAATTACTAGGTACAGAGGGATTCCTGTAATTCGTGCCATAACGATAATAGCCGTCGGATTAATTAAGATTAGAACCTTCCCAGTTAGGACGTACTGAGGATGAAATGGAGAAAGGTACAGGAGATAATGAACTTCGAGTAGAAGGGAACACATGAGTTCTTTAATGTCAAAAATCGGATCGCTATAAAGCAATCGGTTCTAAACTATGATGAATCCTTCTGACCTTTGACCTATGACAAATATTGTACTCTTCTTCCGTTAATTGACCCCTTCAGAAAGTAAATTACTGTCGGATCACAGTACAGTGTATTTGGGCGGAGATGGACAGTTGGCATTCATTTTTCCCTTTTGAACTCCCTTATTATTTGAGAGAGAGTCCAGGAAGTCATTTCCTAGCGTCCTACCTGACACAATTACCTTTGATCTTTACTACAAACTATAAATTACCTGTCCTACCTGCTAAAATACCTATCATTTGCCTAAATAATGTCCCCGATAACTCCGATTCAAAAACCCAAGTGTTCTTAAATTAATGCCTAGATTCTGTGTTTTCTCCCTTAATTTGCAGGTAAGCAGTCGAGTTCGTCTTGCGGCTATTCCTCAGGCTCGTCAACATGTGGTGGGATGATGGGCCCTCCAGGCTCCTCCCCTTCCTCGTCCTCCCCATTTGTGAGTCCGAACATTGAGGTCCACCCTCCTCATCCCTTCGGTAAGACTTCATCCTTACATTCAATCAGACACACACAAACATACACGCACTAAAATAAAACTAACCAAGCCGACCAATAGTAGTAGAGTAGTTAGTATAGCCCTGATTTACTAAATATATGCTGCTTTAACTTCCAGTAGCCATCCCTAATTATTCATTCATTGCCCGGTTCTTAAGAATTCAGGGAGTAGGAAAAAAGAGTGAGGGTGACAGTCAGGCAGAACAAGTGTCACTCTGTCAGTCCTTTTCCAGTCCTAGGAACCTCCGTTTAAAGGAGAAATGCTCTATAGAGATATATTTATTTTATATATGCAGATGAATTTATTTTAGGGAGAGGGGGATTGGGTTTTGGGCCTAGTTCCAATTTTTGGGCACAAGCCTCAGTAGTAATGATATAGTAGCCTTAGTAGGAAGGGGAATGCTTATCATCTTTCATACATGATTGCCCCACATGATGATCATCATTATGCCAACATCCACCTTCCGAATCATTAGCCATTCCCTCCATTGTTGACCCACCAGGGCTAATTACTTGCATAGTAGCCTGGACGAGAAGAGAGGGTCATTCCGACGTAATAGCAACCAGCCAGTCGAAGCAGATTCGAAAACCCGGAGCTAGTTAGGCCAAAATCCAAACTCATCAGGAGTAATTACGGATTTAGATGCTTTTTTGAGTAACCGGACCACATCCACAGTCCTTTTCCTTATTGTCATTTATTCAGAGGGCTGGACACTGAATTCTGACTTAAATTACTTTCCTTGAGGGTGGGGTTTTTGTGAATTTTTACGACGGGATTCGTATATATATTTAGATTCCTTCTCACTGATAGACAGTAAGTATTGTATAAGTAAAGGTAGGAAGTTGTTTATTGGATGAGCACCTCGAGCGGTTCCCTTCCACCCTCCGATTCCATGATGGGCTGATGGGAAATGGTGAAATGAGACCCTCTCTGCTTTCCCCACTCTTCCTTGCCAGGAGGACAAGAGAAGAAATGAGGTTTCCATGCCCATTTTCAAAGATTGGGACTCATTAATCATTTCCCCGAGACTTGAATGGCCTTTGAGTTGATGACAGAATAGAAAAGTCCAATCTAATTCTCAACAAATGCTCAAAATTCACAAATTCTCAATCCAACTAATTGCAACTATTATCCCCTCACGATTGTCACTTTGTAATCTGCATTTTTCCAGAGTTTCTCGACGTAGATTTTCGTAACCTCAGAATCACTTGTCCGACTCCGCAATGAATACATATATATGAAATGAATACACATTGACACAAGAACGGAAGATGATGAGTCCGTGCACGTACAAGCATTTATAATTATGTTCAAGATTTATTTTATTTATGTTTGGTTTCTTTCTTCTTTGATTTACTTTAGATGTTGACAACTTGTACAACGGACCTGAGTTGGGTAAGCCCCCTTCATTACACAAATATATATTCCAAATTTCAGTTTATTTTCTACGTTCTGTTTTTTTCTACAAATTACTACAACTCTCCCAGATTTTCTGTCTTCATCTCTTGATTTTTTTGCTCTTTGATTCTTTCTACTAAATTATATCATTACAGTCTGTAACGCTAACTCTCTAAACTACTACCTAAATCTAACATCCTATAGCTCGGCACCGGAGACTGTTCTCAATAAGATTTGAGGAATGGAAATAGATACTATGTATTATTTCACTTTGCATCTAAAGGATCTCATAACCGTTTACCTTTTAAGTATGGGTCTATCTACAGGGTATTTTTTAGGATGGTGACAGTTTTCAAGCTACTCTAAAGACCCTAACTGCCTCCACAAACTGGCTCTTTACAAATAAGACGAATCCAATTATTGATGCAAAAACTGTCACCCTTGGCCATTTCATTGATTTGGCTAATAATATTCCGTGAAAGGGGGCATTTCGTCCAGACTACTCTGAATTGACTGGCCGTGGGTGCGAGTCCATGTATATTCATGTAGGTACCTGTGAGTTGCGAGAGGGATCCATGTGCTAGTGGTTCTATGTTGTAAATTGAACGGAAGCAGAGGTCATGACGAACCGACGGTCAGGGATTCATGGGAAGACGTTACGTGGCTCTCACTCAATCAACCCAATCATCTTCAACTTGTTATACGAATCTATTGTACTACAATACAACTACTACTACTAATAATCATAAAAATGCCATAATGATTTCCATAAACAAGGCCAGTATTTCATCGCATATAGAAAGGAGTGAGGAATATGTGTCAGTTCCGAATTTCAATCCGTAGGAATATATTGTCTTGTTGTACATCTTGTTGAGTTCCTCGTAACGATGTGCAAGATTTGTCCGAGGGGGGCAAAGAAAAGACGACCCCACGAAATAACGGAACATGAATTGTTTATTTAATAGTTTTTGAATAATTGGGGACTAATTGAGGATGTTAATTGGATTACAAGGTGGAAGCTGGTGTATATGGTTTTTGTGGCTGGGAATAATTATGGAAATCTTGGCGGCGGAGGTGGATTCCACGATCCAGACCAAGTTCCGATTAGAAGGTCCTTTATCAGGAACTCATAATAAAAGTTGAAGGGAAAAATATTATATTTTAGAGGAGAGAGGAAGTTTTTAATTTAATTTAAAATTGGCCCACCTTCACCGTCTTCTCCTTGGGGATGAATTATTCATGCGGCTAAAATATGTGAGGGAGGAAGTTTCAAGATTCAGTCGGAAAATACGGAAAATACCTGTAAACTTTGAAGGAAACTGGGAGGTAGCAATTCAGTGTCCATTTATATAGGATGTCAGAAGGTCGGGGCGACCCGAACTTCGGATGTCCAGCTATAGGGACTAGGATCCCAGGATTTGGCCGAGAAGATAAAACGAAGATGAGGAGTGTGTTGGGCTGAAGTGGATGTCAAAGTCAATATTTGTCCGGCAATGTTGTTTTTTGTGAAAGGGGCACTTGGTACAAACCACAGGTCACTCCAGCAGAATCTATATGCCGATCTTCAAAAATGTCCTTAAGATATCTATCAAGGAAAGTACCTGTGTTATTATGTCTCAATGAAATAGAGGAGAGACGCAGAGCTGGAAGTTGGAACTTTGACCATGGGGGCTGTGTGGTCGTTAGGAATTTGCAAGGCAGTATTGATTGGGTAGTGTTAATAGTATTAGCATATGTCACTTGTCTTGGACAGACACGTTACGCGTTGTGGATTTTGCGGTGGCCGAAAGGGACGAGATCATTAATGCGACTAGAGGAATTTTATAAGAGGTCAAACTGGTCTATTGGAGGCATTGCGAATTACGATTTAATGCCAACTTGTGTAGTTCGAAAGTCAGATCGGGTCAAATGATCGAAAAGACTGACACAGGATGCATTATGGCGACGTGACGCTAATTTTAAGAGATCAAATTGGAAGATCAAAATTTGGACACTTTGGCATGTTGAAAGTTGAAATCGGATTATTGAATTGCATACATTTAAATACTGGTTTTATTGCATTGTTGCAGCTAAAGTTTAGTTGACTTTCATATGTATTTCTCATCATTTCCAACGATTACGGAAGTCATCAAGCTATTGTGAGAGAGCGGATTTGGCAATCCCAATTTTGTACTGTAATTATAGTTGAAATGTCCGAAGGGAATGAACTCCTAATCGACAATGAGATTTCGAGATCTTGAACCCTTAATTTACATTGGGTGGTTGGGATATTGGGATAAAAATAGATATTTAGACGTCAAATGCGTTCGGGATTGTAGAATAGATAAGCTCTTGGGGAAAGATTGAATGTTGAATGTGAAAGGTAGCTCTTCGGCATTGACAATCTAATTGCAAAATTATGCACACTAGACTAATTGGAAATGTCATATCATGGGAGATGGTTCATTGAATGACTTTGTCAACGGAAACCGATCAAATTAAAAATTCAGGCAAAGTATGACACACTGGGTCACGTAATGATGGTCATCTCCTATTACTACTCGATAATCGTACGTCAGAAGCGGTCGAACCCAATCGAACGGCTAATGATGTCGTCATGAGTGAGGTAGCTCGTAGTGATTGAGATTTAGTGTGAGGATAAGGTGATGTTGGTCATATTGGGTGATGATGTCGTAAGTGACTTGGGCTGTTGGGTGATTGCAGAGCGGAGGATGACAGGGAGAGAGGCTCCTTCGCTGGACAACCCCCGTCTCTTTTTGTGAGTCTCATTCTGAAAAATCTCCGCTACTGCTGCCACACCCCCACCCCAGACAACCAACTATTGTTATTACAACCCTTAAATTGTCACAGAATCTGTCGAGTTCGGATCTGTTGTCTGTGTGGGGGGTGGAGGTCATGTCATGTCATATCATGTCGCTTCACTGCCTTCACTGTTTGTCGTTGGTAGTGTCGTAGTAGTGTAGCCAGTGTTTAAAAAACAACCGTATGGGGGGAACCCCTTATCGGTTTGAGACTAGTATTGATCGGTTCACTTAGCTGAATTCCGTCCGTAACGTGCGTTCTCTTACCTCGTAAGACGTTAAATATCGACCCATCCGTTGTCTCTCGAGCTGAAGCTAGTAGTATCTCTCTCCTGCTTTCACTCTCGCTCCGTGTCACCAACAATCGATCCATATCATTGGCCATCAACAACTCAATTCAGGAATAGACAGAATACACACGAACCCATCTCCTTGACCTAGCTCAACTCATTAGCAATTAATAAACTTCCTCGTAAATCTGTCCAGGGACTCTTGGGGCTGTAATTAATGCGTTCCACCTGGAGGGACTCTCTTGTAAATCAGTCACTTGTCCTCTCTCTCACACAGCCCCAGCCTCTCGTCTCTACGACAGTGTTCAGGCCCGGATGTCTTAGCTTAGCATTCCGTACTCTTGAGATATCTCTGAAGATGTTGTCTGGAAGAATAGTATGATTACAGGATTCTGGTGAGGTTTTTGAGCCTTGATTCCCAAAGACTGGCATGGTATCCCACAACAGGGTAGTTTGTAGGATGTAGAGGTTCGTAGGATTCGTAGGAGTTTAGGAAAGGGCCATCAGTTTCCCATTTGGGAAATGCCAATAAATTTGAATGACTCTGGCTTGTCTGAAGGGTAATAAACCGATGGGAATGTGTGACAGAGATCACTTTTTGATTTGAGGGATGGATGGAGATCATGTTTTGTTTACTTCAATCTCAACCCTCTCCATTCCGTGCATTTAATAGAGATTCGGTCCTAGAACAAGCACAAACGATAGAAACTATTATGATCTCCTACTGCTCTCTCCCTGATCTCATACGTTAAAAAGATACAGGCTCCACACTCCACAGACTATCGACTAAATGATTAGAGAGAGGGGGATTAGGGTGACACTTGGCCTGATTCTTGAGTCAATTTGGATTGATTTCCCTATGTTGTGTAGCACCAGGTTGAGATTTGAGATGATGTTCCTGGGGACACTTGCAATTATATGATCATTCCACACACATACATACTCCTTTAGATGTTCCACATGGTCTCCACATGGCATTCATCTATCCACATAGATTCACATGTACGGAATATTATGTTGGCATTATTCTTTCACGTATGAATGTGTCTTTTCGGTGGAGGGCAATGCGGTTAATTTAGCCTCGATTCCGATTCTTCTCTGTACTTTCTTAGCAGAGTCAGGATCGTGTGTGTAGGAATTGAGGCCTAGTGTCGGCAGAGAGGTTGGGAACATGGCTTTACCATTTAAGTCCCCCGTCCTCATCCCCGGTACTTATGTTGTTTGAAAAATGTTGGAGTGGGGATGTAAATCAGATTATATATGAAGATGTAGAGGGGCACTCAGGACGTCCTTGTTTGAATGTGCATGAGGTTGGCTGGGCAGTTTTCCCAGCCACTTGAAATCTCGTGTAATGTTCGGAAATGTCCAGATGTGTTCCTCCATTCTCTGTCCGCCGACGACGTAGGAAGATCCACTTAAACAAATAGAAACAAAAAACACTTAAGCAGTAACAGCTCTTTCCAGTCCCCTCGCTCTCTCCGTCACCTAATCCTTATAGTCATCTCCCTTGACCCCTTCTGCCAAGTGCCAAGGATCGGAGCCAATCATACACCTTATTTTTCCTTACTTTCTCTTACGATATAAGTTCATTCTGCATGTCCTATGTCCTCTCACCTTTTTGCATATGACTTTGTGTCTTGGAAGAAACGCTTCCCCCGTCTAAATGCAGGGAAAAGCCTATGGAAATGCTAACTGCACCGTTTCACACTCTTTGTTGTCTCCTGTGCAGTCTCATTAGAAATGTCCATAGGGGCTTGATGACTTTTGTTTAAAAATTTTAAAATGTGATGTTTTTTGTGAATTACAGCATGCAAACGGAAGGACGATCAGCAACAGACTACCCCCGAGCATCCTCCTGCACCCAAGAAGCCCCGACTCGTTTTTACCGATCTACAGCGTCGTACACTGCAAGCTATTTTTAAGGTACGAAGATTTCTATGTTTATGCATTTAAAAGTCCGATTTTTCGGTATTGCTATCAGTTAGTGCAGTACACTTTTACCATCGACGTATCCGAGCTTATATGTAAAGATGGATACGGTAACAAAGTCTTTTTTTGTTCAATAGGAGACAAAGCGACCGTCAAAGGAGATGCAAGTGACGATAGCTCGTCAACTGGGTCTAGAACCAACAACAGTAGGAAATTTTTTCATGAACGCCCGCCGGAGGTCCATGGACAAATGGAAAGAGGAGAATGAGAGCAGCTCCCCCGGGGGTAAAGGTCAGGGGTCAAACAATAATAATAGCTCCCCGGCCAGCAATGCATCCTCTACGTCGGCCACCCCCAACGGACAACAACAACAACAGCAGCAGCAACAACAACAACAACAACAAATGCAGCAGCAACAGCAACAAGTTCAGCAGCAACTCAGCCAACATTTAGGATCCGTTCACGTGGCCCAAGTGGTGACGGTGCATCACACAGGACTTTCAGGGACAGGAGAAGAGGGTGACACTTTGTGACCCTCCCAACCTATCACCGTCATCCTCAAGTAGCCTTCTCCACAACCGATGACCTCCCTCCCTGACCTTCCACCGACACGACATCATCCTCATCTCTAAGGCCCAAACTCATTCTTCTGAATATATTATTAGCCAGTATCAGTCTTCATCCCGTAACGTCAGCGGTACAGTTCACCGCCTCCTCAGAAGTCAAAACGAATAGGAGAAAGTCATTTCATCAAGTCATTCCCAAGAAACGAGATACATTCTAGTCTGATTGTTTAGAAACGCAATATTTAGTTCGTAGGACTTTGGGATCTCCTGAGTAAAATGTCATTTACTTGGGATGATCTTCTCGAAACCCGTTCAAGAAGTCTCTGTGTCATAACAGAAGAACAAGTGCATTCCTCAGAAACCAAGGACTTACAATTAGTTCAGCATGCAACTTCTGTGTTATAATATTTTTACTTTTAATATCCTTAGAATTTTACGTTGTCAAACGACAGTGAGTACATTTTATACGTTGATCTCAGGATGACTCTCGGGTCAATTCTTATGCATTTCTCCCAGTTGTGATTATTTTGTGACTTTTGTGAGTACTGATTTTTAAGCAGTTAGTTAATTAAGAGACTCTAGTCGTTGAAATCTCTGTAAATGAGAGAGAGGTGGAGGATCAGGAAGGATAGGACAGCCCCTAAATAGATAACATAAAATACAAGCATAATCTCTTGTCAATCAGATCTCTCATAATATTTAGCTATACTCCGTCTCCGCCACACACCTATATCCGTAAATGATGAAAAAAGTTTTTCTATAAAAAAAGAGAATGACATTACTGGTACCGTTCTAACGGAGACAGGGGGTCGGGACACGGCTTACCGATTTACTTGTAATTATTTAACGAAAGAGAGGTTGAATTTTCAGATGTCATGTCCATATTTTGCACAGGAACTGTACAAACGTTTGAGAACAACAAGTTCTTGTCTTGACCTCTTTCACTCCAAATTGGAGACTTTCATGAACTTTCATGAAACTTCATGGAACTCCCGGAAATTTTTAAACACGGAAAAAAGGTCAAGAAATGTCAAAAGTATATAGGTCTCTAGTCTACTAATTACTATTCCAAAGCTATTTAGATTTCGGGATAATTTACCCACGACACACGATGCAGTTAGACTTATAATTATATAGGTATGTAAAACGTACTGCTCTCTAGTTCAATCAGTTTACTAATAGTGCTATGCTAGGTAACCTCAAACGAGTCATCCCACAACACAACAATGTAATAATTAAAAACACAAACTTAAACCTCGTATCCGTTATTATCTATGATGAATTTACGGTAACTACCGAGCATACTGTGTACAGGAACTGTCTGCTGCTTTCCTTGCTGCATTATCCTTGTTGTAACATGACTTCTGATTAGCATTTTACAATGCGGAACAGTCAAGTCACCTCGGAATACGGGAGGTGAGATTTTTTAGGTGTGACTTTACAAGTTTTACTATACAGATTTAAGGGTCAAAGTTTAAAGTTTAAAAGGCTAGTATTTTGATACAGGAACAAAAGGAGTCAGAGAAAGGGTGGAGTACAGAAGGGAGAGGGATAAGGTTATTTTGATAAGGCAAAAGGAAGTCTGTTGAGTATTTTAACATTTTTAAAACTGTACAGAGGGACCCCCACCCCCGTCGTGGTCGTGGTCCAGTCCCGAAAAAACACATGAAACAAAGAGTGAAAAACAACCAAAGAATTACATTCATTCCACTTATTTTATTACAAGGATTAAGTACTTAATTATTACTGTTCCGTTAACTATAATTAATTAAGTAGAGCTAGTCAGTTAACCACTCCATGATCTCCATCATCAAGAGACACAATATAGTTACTTATTTCGCAAATGATTCCACACACCGCTAAAGTCTTACATTTATGGTTGGTACTTAAACATATACAATACACTTGTTCATTCCCAAGCAAATAATACTTTATTCCAGCACTTTACGTTATATGCATATTTCAATGTGATTTTTAAAATTATGAATTAATTATACAAGAACCTTTGTGTTACTGAATATGCAACAGTCACCACCAGTTAAGGAGACATTTTTAGACATTTTAGGATGTGCAAGGAGACCGTTCTCTAGTTTTTAGATGGTGACTATGTAACTCTTGAACCACATCTTTAAATGCCATGCATCTCCATTAACATTTATTCATTTAGCCCGGAAATCGGGCTTTAATTAAGTATTAGTTAAAAGCTTTAAGGCAAGTACTTTCACTATTTCGAAAAAGAAACGAGATCTAGTCAATACTCCGTGTACGTGTAACTTGCAATGCAACAAAAGTACTTATTTAGCTATCATGCTTTCCCATCAACGATTTACAGCAAAAAACTACAGCTATTAAAAACAGTATGGTTTTGGTTGTAACTTGGTAGCTTATGCAAGGAAAGTCTGATGCAGAAATACTAAACTCTTGCAAACACAATACTAACCGATAGTATAGTGGCTGTGAATTTGTGAATGAACCAAACAAATGCCAAATGTCGGCTCTTCAGTTTAAAACAATTTATTTAGTGTTCAAACGATATTTATTCTGTTTTTGAAAGCAATTCCAAAGAAGTTAGTCATAGCTGGTCATAAATAAAAGATAAAAATAAGGAAGCCCGTCGTATCTTTCTTAAGTGGGAGTCAGCCAATATGATCCGTAGTGAGAGATATTTCCGCCATTCAAAATGATATTTATAAATTATAATTTAGTCACTTAATTGCCTCTATAGTTATAGTTATAATTTCCGCAGTCTAGTTTACATTCCGTTGCTTATACGAAGATTTAATTACAGAATGAGTTAGTTGAACCCCTCCTTCGGCCGTGTGTGTGAATCTTTCATGGGAATAAAAAAATTGAGAAAAATGGAGAAAATTTATGTAAATTTCCAAAATCCAAACTGCACACAAATACAATACATACAAATAACAGTTATCACTAAACCATGATTTAAAGGTTAAGTAGAAATATCATATTCGAGGAAACATGATTTAGACTTTTTAGAACTCTCTGGTCTCCGGTATAATATACATGACTATATATTATTCTAAATCGTAGTTAAGTTAAGGTCTGCCTATACTAAATAGTCAATGAATGATACCTCTAAGATAATAACAATGTAATTAACTCTAATAATTATAATAAATGATGATAATAATATAATAATTAAAGGGAACCTGTAATAATAGAAACGTAAGAACCTGTTTAACATTTAACTGTTAATTACATTCGACTCTATGCAAAAACCAAAACATACATATATATTAGTCACCACCAACCACACCTAACTACAAACTACAACTGATTTAACTCTCTGACCCAAAAAATTCTCTTTTGTAATATGGCTAATAACAGGCCTACGAAGGACGGAATCCTTGGCGGGTTTTCACCTTCAACCTTTAATTAACATTGGGGGCGGGAAGAAAATTCAAAAATCCCGTCCTACATAGGCCTGGTATAAGCCATAGCATTTTAAACGGAAGGAGCCGGATAGTTTGTAGCTCCGTTTATTTTTAGGTTTTCCATAACTGTTTTTCCAATGGGATTAGATTGTAGGAACCCTTGATTGTTCACATTATCAATTATGCAGTATTAATTATACAAGAAATGCATACAATCTGTGCCCTCATTATTACAGCCTTACTCCTCCGACACCTAACTTTTTACATGGTCCGGTTTTAATTTGTACCGATTTTAATAGAGTTGAGTGGCTTTTACAAGATTTCGACTTTGTTGAATTGTCGACGACGGATTTCAATTGGAAGGGATTGACCCCGTGGGAACTGTTCAGGCACACCCACCCATGCAAACTGGATCGGAAATCCAGTATATCTAGACAATATTTGTATATATAGCTATATATGAATGTATTTAAGTACTATGGGGAAAGTGCATACATATCAAACAGCCCCGTCGGGTCCATCCCTTCGAAGGAAAGTCTGGGACGTTTCCCAAGTTCCTTAGGAGTTCTTGGGAAAGGGTTAAATCAACTGAACAAGCCGTGATTCGTAATCCACTCTTATTTTGTATGAAAAAGGATGTCATCTGTATGAGGAAGGGATGTCTATGATTATTAATCGTTATGATTGTTACTTATTATAATTATTAATTATGATAATATTATTATATATGGGTGTCATTGGTTGATTATTGTATTAGGGGAGGAATTGTTGGAGACTAGTGAACCCTCATCCCCTCTAAATAATGTGAAATAATATGTGGGATGATATGACAAACACATCTCTTTTCGAATAGAATTAATAAACTTTACTCCATGTAATACCTACAGGTCCGGGGTTTAATTTGCATCAATACAATTATTACTACGTGCACTGTTAGAATTTCATAAGAATTTAAGATTATGTATCGTTTTATTGGGAATTCCCATGAAAACCGGACAGAAGTCAATGTTTTAGGAATTCATACCATTTGTATACGTTGGACGCTTATTTGTGTCACGGATTGGTACATCAGTATTTTCCAAATCATAAGGTCAGAACATCATTCTTGCGATCAAGCCTGGATTCCGGGTAAAATTATGGAAGTTTTGGGAGTCAATGCATGGCGCTTTAAACCAAAAATTAATGCAATCTTTTTTCATGCTTAACTCCGATCCAACCGTGCGTGGTGTCAGGAAATCGGAAATAAAATTAGATTTTCAAAAATCAAAACAGTTTTTTATAATGGTGCCTGAGGGTGGAGAAAATGAGACGGGAAGTTGGAGAAAATGAGGAGTGGTGGTGGTGGTATGGGGCACTCGCGTTTCCTTCCGTTTTAACCTCTTCGAGGCCCCCGCGAGAAGGAGCGTTGTCTTTGAGAAGAAGTCCACTTTTTTCGGTCCTTCACCGCGGAGGCGAAGAGGTTAAAACGGAAGGAAATGCAAGTGCAGTGCCCCATACCACTAGTCCCCATTTTCTCCAACTTCCCGTCTCATTTTCTCCATCCTCGCACCATTATAAAAAACTATTTTGATTTTTGAAAATCTAATTTTGTTTCTGATTTTTTTGACACAATTCACGATTACATCGAGTTAAACATGTATAAAGGGTGCAAAGTTGACAGTATTCATAGTATTTATTTCAGACGAGCTCTATTTCATAGTATTCCAAAAACGAGCAAACCTAACCAATAATCATCACTCCTGTGCCTCCAAGGGCCCAGGCAGAGGGTTTTAAAGTCCCATATCCTCCTGTATTGACTATTGTAATTTCCAGTCCCTAACCCGAAGAGTTTGCGTTTGGTTTCTCTTTAACTTCGATAGGATTGAAATTGCTTACACTCATTTCATGCAAACAAATCTGTTTCTTCCAGTCTTTAAAACAGGGGAATTAAGGCATTATTGGATATTGGATCGGGTGATTGTTGATCTTTCTATTAAATTTTTTTTTTGCAGAATTTAGGGTAGGTAATTAATGTTTAATTTGAATTTAAGTAGCATAAAAAACAGAGATGCATTTATCTTTTAATTAGAATAGAGTTACTTATGATTATGATGCAATTACTAATATATAATAATGAACGTCAATTTTTAAATACAATTCAAGGGAAATATCTAGAACTTAAAAGTCAATATTTAATTCGGTATCATATCTTTTGCAATCCAAATTAACACGAACAGGAAGGAAGCATAACTAAACTACAGAAATATTTATCTTTCTTTACAAACGCTTATCTTATAATTACAATTATAAATTCATAGTTGACATTTCACCATCATAGACTCTGTTCTCTTTGACTTGGCATTGAAGAGCAGTCCACAGAGTACTTAAAAACTTAAACTTAAAAATTGAGGCCGTGTAAGTACATCGATGGTTGGGATTTGTACGGCATCTTAGAACGTTCAAGAGTTCCTCTAGAACTATGTGGACCATTGCGATTGAGATATGGATTATTTTGAAGGTTTTTTTGTTAGCACTCTGGCTACGTTGAGAATAAAAACCCCAACGCGTCCGCAACCTCTCCAATCTATAACCCCAATACTCCATCCTAAAAGGTTTCTCACAGGACTGAAAGACAAGCAAAAATAACAAGAATTCCAGGCTAACTGATCGTCTTTATTTTATACTAATTTTAAATTTTAATAGCTTGCGGGTTTTACAGCATGATATTGAATTGGAGGCTTTTGCTGTGCATGATAAAGCTGTTAAAGGAATTAACGGATCTGACTTTGCTAATTGCTTGGAAATTAACTATAATTAGTAAAAGAAATCGGAAGTCTGAAAAAATCATCCATAACACATTCGGGAATCAGATTTGCTCCGAAATACAATCCATATTATTTCCAGTATCGATAGACAATTGAAGTAAAACATAGCCTTAATCGTCCGAAAATATTTTAGCTGCACTGCAAAATGCAAACTGCATCTCAATTAACTTATTAATTATTTCATATTACCCCAACTCAACATGTCCAAATCATCCGAACAAAAGAAAAAGTCAATCTGCATCTTCAACTGTATGTAGAAACAGAAAAACAGGGCCGTCCAAAATGTCAGAACCCTCTACCAATTTTCAAGACAAGATAACCTTTTGCCCCTTGCAAATCCTCAAGAACGGACCGTTTGACCCCAACCGTTTGCCAATTTTTTCCCAAAAAATCTCATCTGAACAAAGGGATGATCAGGGTGGACCATCCCTGGGATTTGTGCCGTCTCCTCATTCCTGAAGGATTACCAGTTGCCGTACTGACCGTCAGTGGAATAAATGACCCTTCCTCTACTTAGGGGTAAATGTGCATTTCGACGTCTGAATATGCCGATTTTTACCCCAAAAAATCCTGGAAAAGGGTGAAGGGAAGGGGATTTTGCAGCTAGAGGAGATAGTATGTAGTAAGTACGGCTCTGATTTAGCATAGTGTGCGTCTTAAGTACAAAGTGGTTGCTAGGAGCTGAACCCTCGGACGGGCTCTTGGTTAAATCATAACAAAGAAGGAGAATGCAAAGTCACCTGTGAAGGCAACCAACACCAACCAGGCCAGCCAGAAGAGCAAGAAAATCAAGATCAAAGATCTCTGTGTCTCCAACACAAAATTTCATTCTCTCGGAAATTCTTTTCCCAATCGGTTGTAATTTTCTGGTCTCTCCCTGCTCTCCGCAGCCTAATTCTCATTAAATTTTGATTTTGAAAACTTTGTGAACTTTTGACTTTGACTTTACATAATTAGTGCTACCGATTAGCGTGAACTTTTCACGAATTCAAAATTGTGAATTAATTTCGAATCATATATGAATTTTATAACTATGAACTATAGTTAAATTTTAGACACTACGCAATTTAGTGAATTGATCATACGCTTAAATTAATTGATTTGTTAATCATCAATCATTTTACACCTTAATCAATAATTGCTAATCCACATTTGACATCCATTGGTTGTTTGTGGAGCTCAGGACTGAGAAGAGGATAACATCGGCTGATAAGTAATTGGTTCGCGTTTGGTTTATGGTTAGTCCTGTTTTTTTATTTTCTTGACCTTTGACCTTTGTTTGTATGTTGTATTTTTTCTTTGATTTGTCATTGTTGATTGCATTGTTTCTATTCTGATCAGATATCTATGTTATGTGTTATGTTATGTCATATCAATACACAATATGCAATATGTTCATTTTCAATGTTGAATGTTGTACTATCATCTTTGAGCTCTGTACGTTCTTTGTTCTTACTATGTACTAGTCCGTTGTCGTAGTCGTAGTCGTAATCAATGCAATCCATTCAATCCAAGTAGTATATCATATATATAGTTGTAGATAGTAGCATGGTTTAGTAGACTAGCATTTGAATTGGACGTGTCTGTGTTTTAACTTCATGCTTATCATCTGCAACCTTTCGCTGTTAGCCTTCTCTATTTTCTCGGATTTTTTATTTTTGTTTGATCTTCGTCATCTCTTCTCCATCCTCTAGCTTTTTACATTTTTTATTGAACGTGTGCTCACTTGTGACTGGCAGTGCAGCTGTTCTTTGTTCATATCCTCTTGCATCTCACATCTTGTCGTTGTGCTTTGAAAGTTTAAAATGTAAGATTAGAAACAAAGATGATGACAAAGAAATTTGAAATTGAAACTTTGAACAAAAACAGAATATAACGAAGTTAGTACATAATATCTGAGTGATATCTTTGAGCTGGTATTTTTTATTTTTTGTTTCAGATCTATAATTCAAAATTCTTCATTGAATTGAAGTTACTTACGCACGACTGCACGAGTACAGTAACATAAATCCAGTCGATCATCCTCTCTTCATTACTTCCTATAAACTCTTGAATTTGAAGTTGAGAAGCTTTACCCTTTGAAATTAGCTAAAACTCAGTCTATAATCAATAGATTGTAGATTGTTAACGGAGGGCTTAGAAGACCAAAGATTTATTTGCTACCGGAATTGAAGCTTTAGGGCTTTGCTTAAACCCTTCATGGGGAATCGTGTTTGTAAATTTTGGTATGAACATACTATTTCGTCGAATACTATTCATTTTTAAATACAAATGCTTTTCAATTGATTATGTGTGACATGACGTTAAAATGTACCGATGTTGTATAGCCGGAGCATGGGCAACTGTCTAAAAGGAACGGCGCCTGATGATGTCTCACTTCTGCGAGGTGGAGTAGGTACTGGGGAATCATCCTCATCGGAGCAAATTCATGGATCTGAGGTCTACACTCCTCAGGTAAGGCAAAAATTTCAAAGTTCTCGAAATTGTAAAAATTTTTGTAATTGCCGTCGTCTTTTGAATCAATGTCAGTTAAAGAACCGTAGCAGTCTGAAAAGTAGAAAATAGTATGTAGTCATTAAGCACTGAGAATCGATGAAATCCTTTCAAATTGTGCTAATTATAATATGTTTTCTTACAGCAGGAATCTAATGTGCCTGTGTACTACCCATCTCCCAACGTTCGACGGCCAGTCACCCAGTTAACCGAAGAAGAGCAAGTCAAAATCGCCAAACGAATAGGCCTCATTCAAAACCTCCCTATGGGAATCTTCGATGATGTCGCAAAGTCTAGAGAGTCAGTTTTTAATGTTTTTATATTAAAAGTTTACATTTAACCTTTTTTAAGATTTGAAATAATCCATTGCTGTTGAAAATTTGAAGGAAACATACGTACTATTTGCTTAAATTACTGTCAATTCATTTATGTTTCTTGATTTTTTAGATGCATCATTTGCATGATAGACTTCACTTGCGGTGACCATATCCGCTATATGCCTTGCATGCACGTCTACCATGTCCAGTGTATTGATGATTGGCTAATGCGTAGTTTCACATGTCCGTCTTGTATGGAACCAGTCGATGGGGCGCTTTTCAATACCTACGAAACTCATTAATAATCGTAAGTAATGGCCTTTGTTATCTCTTAACTCTGTATGTTGTCGATTTAAATTCAGAGAATACAAAATCTAAAATATTAGTAGCACATGCCGTATTTTTAAAAGACATTTTATGTATATTCTGATGCAGGATTAATCGAAATTACTAACGACTCTACCGTACCTCACTAATCGGATCCGCTGTAGCCAATCATCGCAAATATTTAAACTATCATGAAGAACGATTCTTATTCCCAGGAAGCCATTTTTAATATAGATCTACATGACGCCAACAAATCACAAGGAGCTATTACAGGTTACATCAACCAATCCCTAAATTATCAATGTAAAAAATGTAAATTTATTGTACAAGTTTAATTGTCTAACGAGTATATCAGGCAAGATAGTCATCCCACTGTAATGATTATGAATGTTATTTAAGAAGAAGGGGTTTCCCTTATCAGTGTGTATAGTAAATACAATTTAATAACCCAGTCCTATGAAGGTGGGAAAATCGTGATCTGATTTTGAAACATGCTAGTTTTTCTCAAGTGTGATGTTTTTTATTTGTTTTTTAAGTTTAAGTATTCGTTTACATGCCCCTTACGGTCGAGAAGTCGGAATATCTGGTTACCCCTAGCCCACAGAATTCGACGAGTTTTGTACGTTTATGTTCAGTTTAATTAGTTCCTAAGCCTTAATGACTGTTTGACATAGACACAGAGTGTGTTACACCTGAACTACATCATTGTTTAATTCTCTCACCTCGGCAATTATATCAAATTATTTGCCGAAGTCTTAAATCTGAATTTTCCCGTTAAATAGAAAGATTGCTACTGAAAGTGGCAAAATTTCGGAAAGCAGATTAGATGTGAGAATATTATTGCGAAACAAAATGAATACACCATTCCATTTTTGTCAGGCAGATTAGCTTACTAAAGGGTTTAAGATACTTATATTGTTATAATAATGATTAGTAATATAGGCCAACACTGTATTACTGGTTGACTGTTTAAATACTACTATAATTGTTTCAAAAAATTAATTTTTACGTCACTAAAGTGAATTACAGCAGGCGAAAATGTCCATAAGTTGCTTGAGTATCTTGCGTATTATTTAACAAATTCGGAAGGAATTACAATCTTAAAATGTAATCTTTAAAACGATTCAAATTACCTATTTTAAACGTTTACTACATTTGAAAGTTTAACGACTTTGGGATTTGGTCTTTACATTTACATTTACATAAAATTGAAATTGAGTATAAGTATCGTGGATAAAATTATATCTTTAACTGAACTGTTAATATAAAGTAAGTTATGTTAAGAAACACTACAGAGGCTAATGAACTGAATGAATGTAATGTAAGTACAAGAACTTAATGGACAACGGATTGTTACTTAAATTAGCAATTACTACATGAAAATGTAAATATTTCGGGGTGTTGTGCATTATGTAATACGCATTATTGAAGACTAACCTACGTTACGGTTTTTAATACACATTACTATATAGCGGCAAAGATACTAAAGTTTATTAATTAGGAAAATGTACGAAGTGTCGGATGCGTGTAAATAATATAATAATAATTAAGTACTACGTAATATAAACGGTACGACGGAAGGAGATGAAGATAGTCAATCGTGATGGACCTCAACGCGACGAAGAGGGTGATTTCCGTGATTTTACGAAACCAGGAGTTATAAAATAAAGGATACGTTATTATCCAAATAGTTTTACGGACGACGCATTTGCAAATGTTTAATTATACAAAAGTTTCTAAAGCAAGGAAAAATAAATATTCAAAAAATCAATAGGAGTTTTACTTCATCATTATCCAACTATGATTAACATTAGTGGTTCTTTGTTCTATGGTAGTGTCAGTTTTTCAATTTCCATTTACAGGGCTTTTAATTAAGAAACACATTATGAACGCTAGGTTCTGTGTTCTGTCGTTCTTTGTGGTCGTCACCTGTCAGATAGATCGTTTCCTAGACTTATAATTAGATATCTTATTTTGCATCTATTGACTTTCATTGCCCTCCTAATGTCCTAATCCAGATAAAGCATCATTATATTATTGTCCTTAGGTTTTTATTCCAGATTAGTTAATATCAACATACTACGAGCATTATTTCATGGAGTAATTCAGAAGCTTTGTAGTTAGTTTTAATTGAACAGATCTTAATTAATAAGTGCGTTAGTAAAGAGTAGCGTAAGGAATCTGTATGAGAGACTAAAGTGAGGGAAGGCTGGGCTGGGTGGGACGCTGCTATATTCAACCGACGGACTCTGTCAACAATTCCGCTTCATCCTTCCTCCTCCCTTTGCCGTTCATACTAATTCATACTGTGTACTGGATATACGAGTAGAGTAGAAGAGGGTAGTTTACAACGGGTTATTTTTAGTTCCGATTTTGTTCCTTCTTAATTAGTACTAATTGCCCCCTAATTAGCAACTGAGGATGGGATGTGCCGTGAGTAAGGACAAGGCGGCCGAAGCTCGCTCCAAGCGAATCGACAAGGATATCCGAGCAGATGCAGACAAAGCAGCCAGGGAAGTTAAACTGCTCCTTTTAGGTAATTATTTGAATTTCGATGTAATTGCTTGACAATTCATTAATATCAGTTAATTATAATGTGGATTTTGTACGGAAACGAATGAATAGGTGCGGGGGAGTCGGGCAAGAGCACGATTGTAAAGCAGATGAAGATAATCCACGAAACAGGATATACTGGCGAAGAATGTGAGCAGTACCGGCCCGTTGTGTATTCCAATACTATTCAGAGTCTTATGGCCATCATCCGAGCTATGGGGCAACTTAGAATTGATTTTAGAGACTCCAATAAGACGGTACGTTTCAAGATCAAGGGTGTTGTGTGTGTTGGTAGTTGGTATTGTATTTAATTTAATTGCGAATTTTTATAATGCAGGAGGATGCAAGGCAGTTCTTCACCCTTGCGAGTGGGTCAGAAGAAGGGGAATTAAGTCTCGAGTTGGCTTCGGTAATGAAGCGTCTTTGGTCTGATTCGGGCGTCCAGCTTTGTTTCTCCAGATCGAGGGAATATCAACTTAACGACTCGGCGGCCTACTATCTTAATGCATTGGATAGAATTTCTCAGCCCGGTTATGTTCCAACTCAGCAGGATGTTCTTAGGACGAGAGTCAAGACAACAGGGATTGTGGAGACCCAGTTCACCTTTAAAAATCTTCATTTTAAGTAATTGATACTCCTTTCTTTTGAAGGGTTGGTAAATTAGAATTTTTAAGGGTAGACAGGTTTTATGAAATCATTTTAAGTTAGAAGAGTTTTGAATTGCCTTTAAATTAAAAAGTTTCGGGATAGGGTGTAGGCGGAATAGGCGGATATATGGATAAAGTAGACAACGGGTACCTCGGACCCGTGCCTATATAGATTAGGATATTTAAGGAGTAAGAATTTTAAGTACATTTATGACATCAACAGTTAGTATTTAGTACTCATGAATATTTAATGGACAGGGACTCTGAATATAAGTTAATTAACGGTTTTTACTAATTCCAGAATGTTTGACGTCGGAGGGCAAAGATCAGAGCGGAAAAAATGGATTCATTGTTTTGAAGGAGTGACAGCCATTATATTCTGTGTCTCTTTATCAGGTAAAATAAAAGATTACGATTGTCGTTTAAACACTTCATTCTATATTTCTTAGATGCCTATATTTTTATATATGTATATAAGAGTTTTACTGAAGGGTTATATTTCCATTTCCAGGTTATGACTTGGTACTAGCAGAAGATGAAGAAATGAATCGAATGATCGAGTCTATGAAACTTTTTGACTCCATATGCAATTCAAAATGGTTTGTAGAAACGTCCATTATTCTATTCCTTAATAAAAAGGATCTGTTCGAAGAGAAGATTAAAAGAAGCCCTCTCGTAATATGTTTCCCTGAGTACAGAGGTATGTACAATTATTCTTGATATTTTTTCGATTTAGACAATTGAATTGCGTCATAGATATCACCAATTTAACTAATTACTTGTCTTGACAGGTTCAAAGTCATATGAAGATGCATCTGCGTACATTAAGAATAAGTTTGAAGACCTTAACAAGAGGAAAGATCAGAAAGAGATCTACACGCACTTTACTTGCGCGACGGATACTTCGAACATCGTATTCGTTTTCGAAGCGGTTACGGATGTGATTATCAAAAATAACCTCAAAGACTGTGGGCTATTTTGATTTTTGAATCTGTCATCCAACTTTACGTCTTTCTTCCAAAAAATTGAGTTGTGACGTATTAATAATTGATAAGAGTTTCTAAAAACTTGATCAGTGGCCTTTTGACAAATGTCGAATTCATGTTTACCATTACAACTAGATATTCAAATCAATTTTTGTCTAGATCTTTAGAAGCTGAAAATTTTTGACTTCCATTGAAAGATATGAAAACGTAATATATAGGTAATAGTATTAGATACTTCGCTTTTTTACTAAATTCTGTAATTTTCACACCAGTTCTCACCTTGGTTCACTTGTCGTTCAGAGATATTTATTGCTAAAACTATTTAATCACTTAATGACTATGGAAATTCATATAAGCTCGAACGTCTGTACATGTAATTGGTAAGTGCAATTTGACAAATGGATACCCTAAAAGTGGCATTCCAATAAAGTACCATTTTGTAATTACTACACATAAACATGCCATTAGAATAGCAACGAGATTTTTGTTAGTAATTTTAAAGAAATGAAAACCAAGGATTACAGACATACACATTTATATGACAATAGTAATTATTGATAAATTATTGACACAATTGTATTTATGTAAGAATTGAAAACATATTGTTTTGCAGATTTGTAGATAACTATACTACATAATGTTACTTTCCGTTTCATAGAAATGAAGAACCCAAAGAGGGTGTCTAGGATAGCCAATTTTTGCATACTTAAAAACTAACTGTAAGAACTAATGTTTACGAATCGTTATCGCTGTATAGTTTTTTATGCTGAAGACTTTAAAATATACTTAAATTATATTTGTTGCTTTCGTATTTATAGAGAATGATACTATATATAGATAGGTAGAAGTTTAAATTCGATGTAACATTCCTCTTGTAATGACTATTTGTTATTTGCTAATTTTTAGCTTAGTAATGTTAAGAAGTCTTTCGAAATAACTCCTAATTCGTCCAATCTGACTGACTAAAATTTTAATTGAATTCAAGACAGAAAGATAGAAATCTCGACGAATGAAATAATCTTCCTCATCTGCATTTCAAAAATCTCAAGCCGTGAAGCTACTTACTCTGATACATTTACATTCGCACTACTTCTGGTACAAACAAGTAATAATTCTGCAACCGCAACTTAAGAGACTTACAACTACAAGTTATAATATAATTCAGGCTAGCTCTCTATAAAATAAGCCGTTTCTTTGACTAAATCTTACTTTTTGCTCTCTAATATATTTAATCTTGCTAGTCTGTCTGTCAATATGTCACAAATTAAGTGTTAAACGGAATTAGTTGTTACTCGTACTACAATGGACAATTGTTACATAAGTATATCCAGTTGATAAGGTCAAACGCGTTTCTATGAATCTGGCGAGACATAATTGTTTTTTTTAACTTACAATGCCTTAATCGATACCTCCGAAGCCTTTGAAACGAAATGCCTTAACCAAACGATAGTACCATAATACTATTGCATATTGCCTCGATATTTTATACTGTTTTCATGTAGTGTAGAAGAATAGATGATAAGGAATAGATTTATAACTGTAAATGAAAGTCTGTTTATTAAAATGCCAACCATTGTGTAGCATTATATTGCAGTGCCAATAAAACCACATAATATTCTCTCGCATTGACAGTTTACTTTCTTTTTCTTGTTCATATTTATGTTAAAGTAAATGGAAATTCGTCGAAAAAGCTAAGACAAGTTGACGACAACTGCTGTACTATGCCGAAATTGAATGAGAATGAGGGCTTGATTGTTTTGCCTTACTAATTGAGATTCAGTCGAGATTCCAATAGTTTTTTTAATCGTCGTTTATTATTTCGATTTTTAGATTCATAAGAGCACCCCGTTTTTTTTACATCATAACTATAATGGCAAATCTGCGAATCTAGAAATGATGATAGTTCGATAAACCCATATTCGATGATTACACACGAATTTCCGGAAATCATAAAACTTTACTCTCTAAAACTATCACAGTCTTTCCGTAATGGAGATACCTTTACAATTTCATATTAAAGGCTCCATTAGAGCATTACATTTACATATAATAATCTTAATATATAACTTCTTAGTTCTTGTACGGATTCTCTTCATCATGGACTAGATATCTTTAAAAATAAACAAAGTCACAACTCATTCATTCTCATCTCAACGTTGCAACGAAACAACAAGCATTCTTCAATCACATTCACCCCATCACAAAATCAGATTCCAGCTCTGATTAGCATATTATACGTAGATATAATCTTTTGTATTGATGTTCTTATTACAAGGTCAGGTCATGGGATTACTCGTAAGTTTCACTAATTAAGTAATTTCAATCGAAGTCACTTTATCGGAAGCACTTCCAACACTTCCACGATCTGCAACATAACTATTAAATGAATAAATCTCTTCTATAAATTAACATTATTCGTCTAACTTAAATTCGGGACAAAATCAAAATACTTAGATTATATTAGAAGGGTTTATAGGATATTCAATGGTTTTACAAATACGCATCCTGTCCTAATCCTCTTATACTGATAGTTCAATAACTCCTAGACTTAAAGTCTAAATTTTGACTGATAGAATAATGACATAAATACTTTGGTTGATTTATCGACTCTGACTTTCAGAATATGATATGTAATACTTGACCTGGACCTCTGCGGTCATACAAGTCGGGATTCGTTAGACATATTGATCGCCTATTAAGTTTGGTACATATAAACTGTAGATGCGTTTACGTAGCATAACTTGGCAAGAAACTACATCTAGATTATCGCCTGAATAGATGTACTATACACCAGAAGGCTTCTATTTTAATCGGTTGCATTGCTAATTTGTAGATTTGTAGAAATTACACGGTGTGCAACAAAACGTGAAAAATTGAGCGAGAAATGCGAAATACAACAAAACTGGGCTACTTAACAATATGGATATTAGGAACATTGAGTGTACGTTGTGATCATGTTTCCGACTTTTTGCGTCACAGTTTTGCACCTCCCACCGCTTGAACTAGCTTGTGCATTAACATTTCCCCCAAACCTTCGATGATGTTCATGATTATGATGATGACCTCCACCCCCACCACCGAAATGAGTCCCAAAGAATGAATCGCCCCCTCCAAACGTGTGAGACTCGAATGGGTCTTCCTCCTAAAAATCATTCAAAATTAAACCAATGCGTTCCTTAATAAGGATAAGGAAAAGGAATCCTTATCCGTCAAACCACAAGTAAAATTGTTAATTCCTTACATCATTGAAGAAGTCTTCAAAAGTGAAGAAACCACCCCCACCGCCAGCCGATCTCTGATCTCGTCCATGATGTTGCTTTTGGCCATGTTCATGTCCACCGAATGAAAAATGGAAATTGTCTTCTCCAAAATCGGGGAAATCGAAGTTCTTGAAGATGTCGTCAAAACTGAATGGGAATCCGCCACCTCTAGCACCAGCACCACCACCCTGACTGAAGGCATCGTGTCCGTACTGGTCGTATTTTTTTCGCTTATCTCCATCAGATAGAATCTCATATGCTATGTAAAGAAAGAATGATGGTTTATCATTTATTACAGAGGTGTCTGATTTTGCATAGTTTAACAATATATTCTTTACAATTCTAGTTACCTTCAGCAATCTCTTTAAACTTTTCCTCGGCTCCCTTTTCTTGATTTTTATCTGGATGATATATAACAGCCAATTTACGGAATGCCTTCTTAATCTCACGATCTGTTGCACTGTTTTTGATTCCCAATACTTCATAGTAGTCCTTCTTCTGAGCTCCTTCAGCTAGCGATGTCATCCCCGGGTCAAGGATACCAACTCCGAGAAGAATAATGATTGTCAAATATGAAGTCACCTCCATTTTGAACTGAAAATAAACAAGTTCCTGTAAGTTCCTTGTTCGGGTAAGCACCTTTTACAAAAAGAATTGAAATCGAACATAAACTGCATATAACATATCAACTTACTTGTACGTTTGACTTTGACGGATTTGACCGAATATCGTAAGTATATTTAACGATCTCCGACGTGATATGGGATAATTATAGATACTCTTCTGTGTCTATAGCCCTTGTTAAAATGGCCAATCAATAGCTTGATGAATTTAAAGAATTTAATTGAAGGACTGGAATTGCTACGTAATGATAATTCCTGGGGCCTAATTAATTAATGAGTCCACCTATCCAAAATCCAACGTCTAGGTCTGATATCCGTTTGATGAGTGAGGAAAGGAAAGGGATCCGAGTGTAAATGAATTATATGAATTAGGAAAAGGTTGTCTTTTTTGGGTTAAACAGACGAGGACTAGCTTCATTGGATGGTATCCACAAGAAGGAGTGGTTTTGTTATTCAATGCGAAAATCCACATCAGTATAAGTTTACACCAAATATCATGAGTTTTTTCAACAGCACATTATTGATATCTTTGGGGCTACTTGATTTCGTAACTTATCGTTACTGTTGGGCTTATCTTAAAAATTAAAACTGTAATCGGTAAACGCTACAACTGAACCATTAGATCTCTCTAACTGATATATCGTTATCGTACAATACTTGTTCTACTATGGATGGACTGGCTTGTCAACCAACGCATTTAATAAAGCAGGGTAAAAGAGGTATAAAGAGCATTACGAGACAAAAATACTACAAGAAACCGTAACTTGAGGCCGTATAGATAGATATAGGATCAAAACTTAATCAATGGTTAATGACTTCACTGTAGTAATGTAAAAATATAAAAACGAATTTATTGTAACTTTAGTTTCAACAAAAAGTGACTGGTGGAAACCAGAAGTTGCGTATGGAAGGTTTCGGAAATGTAGAGGTTAGTTCTTTTTCTTTTTGGCCAAAAATTCTTGCATAGGGTCTTCTTCTCGACTTCGTTTCATGAGATAGGCTTCCACCTCAACTTCCGTAGGTGCCTTATCATCATATCGACTGTTATAGGGTCGCTTTCGTTCGTCCATCTCAGCAGCTTGCTTCATCTCAGCAGCTTGCTTCATCTCAGCAACTCGATCCATCTCCTCCTCCCTTTCGGTTTGTAAACGTTCTACTTCGGATAGGGCATAAAGAAACCTCATTCTCTCTAGGCCTATGTCACGTTCGCCATCTGAAGATTCTTCCGAAGAAGTATAAATCGGTTTCAACTTCTGCTTTCGCTTAGACTCTGATTGTTTCTTCTTCTTCTTCTCTCGTCGCTTAGCTTTACGTTTCTCGCTCTTGGCTTTCTCTTCGGCCTCTTGATCCGCCAATTCTGATTCGGCTTCCTCCTGGTCTGCCTTTCTCTTCAATTCCATGTGAATCTCGACCAAAGTCTTTGGTTCCGCACGTTCTCGAACACAATCCATGTTAAAATCAGATGCTGAAAGCGGAACTTGAGATTTATCATTCGCTACTCGTCCCGTTTCCCCCGTACAATATGAGTTCTGCCAGTAAATTTTTTATAAATTATTATTTAATAATGACTTAAAATAATTGAGTAAACGTAATAATTACTTCAATCAATGCGTGGCAACATTGGTATCCCCAGGCCCCTGCCCTCCAGTAGGACCCAAACACTGAATTATGGTTGTTCGGGTAAATATCCTCTTCATATTTGGAACGAATTACAGTTCTATCTCCACCCTAAAGCAGTAGCAAGTAGTTAATTTGGTTATAGCATCATGAATGAATCTTAATTATTTTCTAATCCGTCTAATTTGCACACCTTTAAAATTTTCCCTTGCCGCGAATATTCGACGTAATCTTCCGTTTGAGCGAGAAGAAGGGATTTCGGAGGAGCATCCAGATGCTTCTCTCCGCCATATTTGTCAATAATGTTCTTGGTTAGAGATCCCTTGAATTCGTCTTTCTTTTTCTCAAACTCCTTCTTCAAAACTTCTAGTTTAGTAGGCTCAGCCAGTAAATGAACATCAACTCCTTTCTCATGAGCTTCCCAAGCAAACATTTGTGCCTGGGCATGCTTCGTGGTATCTCCAGAAATCCTTACAAAATTTTCTCCTGCATAGTCCAAGCTATTCAAACAAAATGTGATTAAAGAATTTGGTTAATTTTTTAAGAATTTTTACACGACTAAGTCGACTCACTCATCCATAGACTTTCCAGTGTCCTTGTAAGGGTTATCACGCATAGCACGAGTTTTGGGATCGTAGTAGGCTGAATTGGGGTCCAAATTTCTTAAGTATTTTGCCACATCTTCACGGATACGTAGATTACGAACAGTAATACGTTGCTTAGAGTCGACCTTAGTTCCCGGCATGTCGATATCATCAACATATTTGTCTTCATCTTCTTCAGGCCCTTCATGTTCTTCATCCATGACCATGTTATCAGGAAGTTCACCCTCCTGGCCTGACTGCAGTTTTTCTGTTTTCAACAGTCTTTTGGCATCCTCGATCTAATTATTGCAAAACAACATGAGAGTTATACATTTAATATTCGAATTCAAATTAAAGATGTACTTTCTATTCAGCTTGCTCTTACCTTCTGGAATTCATCTACTATTGTATGATACTCGTTAGGATCATAACCGTTCCATCTATCCCGTTTGCCGTCAAAATCTAGATCCAGATTCGGTTGCAGATGTTCATCCGGAGCTATGTCCTCTCCAGTAAATCTGGCCCCAATCATCCTAGGTCTTTCCAGACAATCTTTCTTTTTGTGCGTTACTGCACCACAATTTTCACACGCTCCTTTTCGATACTTGGTAGCTACTTTGGTCTGTTTAAAAAAACCAAGTCAAACATTTTGCAGAAGAACTTCAAAAACAAGCTGAAATTAAACAAACTTACCGAATCAACACCTCTGTGATACCAATCATCTAACGTTGAATACACCTTTTTAGTTTCATCTTGTACCCTCTGATGCCTAAGGGTAGGACCCTGGGCACTGTAGTACCACGGTGCAGCAGATATATACTGTGGGATGTGGGGATTTATATCTCGACCACTCTCGTCTACTGCAGCTGGAGCAGTTCCTGCCTACTCGATCAAAATCAAAAATCAAAACAACACCATAAATCAGATTTTATTTTTAATATTACATCCTACCTTCTACGTTCTAGTTTTTAGTCTGTAAATCGCGAAAATATATGGGCAACGTAGTTTTTTATTATAATCAATCATGAAAAACCGATTCTTATTTCAATGCTTTGTAACTACAAACTACAATCTACAAATACAAAATATAAAACAGTGAATTACCTTTCGAGCCTCCTCAAGTTCCTTTTGCCGTCGCCACTCTTCCCTCGTTCCTCTTGAATCTCCGGATGGAGGCTCAGCGTCCTTCATTCGGATCAGCTCCGAAACGGAGACTGTGCTTTGACCTTGAGACATTCTGCCCAACTCTTTTAAAAAATCGTAAAAGTCGAACGTTAAAAGTCAGTACACACTACACAGTACAGTACATGTACAAATAGTACAAAGTGTGAAGTGAGAAGGCTCCGTTAAAACTGCCGACTGCCGACTCTGTGGTAATTCGTCCATAAAATGACCATGTCTAGTTTCCCACGCCCGCCTCCCGCCTCCCGCACACGCAACTCCAGCTTATACTGCGGTAAATAGGGAGTCGCGAATCACCTCAGGCATATTCCCGCACACACAACTTCAAACTTATAGCCTATACTGCGGTAGATAGGAAGTCGCAAGTCACCGCTGGTGGAAAAAACTCTTTCTTCCCGGTAATCTGTGATCTGAAAGAATCTCTCGATTTTTACCGTGGTTAAGGAAAAAAAATGGGAAAATTTGACAATTTCAGTGGAAAATTTTTCTAAGAAAAGGATTTTAATTTTTCTGATTTCCCGAATTCCTGAAAATTTCCCGGCAACGTCGTTGCCGAGTTTTTTCCACCAGCGCAAGGCACCCCAACTCTCCTCTTGCACGCTCAGCACAACTCAAGCCTATACTGCGGTGGATAGGGAGTCGCAAGGCACCCTACTAGCTAGTCCCTAGCCCTTTTCTCGCACCTTCTTCTGTCTGCAATACGCATATATTACATATTAGTGATCACCGTCCCGTCCACGGGAGCAGCATCGCTCATATTATTATTTCATATATGTACAATACGGTAGCAAATTGCCTGTCGGCAGTTCTATAATCGGCAGTCGGCAATTCTAACGGAGCCTAGTGTGAAATGTATGATGTATGATGTACGAGTAGTACGAGTCAAAAATGAAATTGATATTTGAAATGTTGAATGTGAAATGTACTAAAAAATAAAACACCCTTGTCAGAATGCAGAAATAATCGACTATACCTTTTCAAACTTCAATAAACTGCCAACTCTGCTCTCGGCCTCAATTTCCGAATTTCTTTTTGCACAAATTTCAGCATGAAACAACAAACAACTTCCAACTTTGAAATACTCTGACTGAAATATCAAAGAACGAAAGAGTAATTTTGAAGAAGAGGCGGCGAACTAGATGAATTAAAGAGCGGGAAATAGTTTCCTATCCTAATTTGATTTTTTTCCGTCAAAATTCGATTCTCTTTTGTGTTCTTGTGTCTTGTGTCGTGTGAATTTGTGAATCCTTTCTTCTTCATTCATCATTCTTGGCTCCAACAAAAGACAAAAGATCAAGGTAAAGCAAAGACAAATAAATGACAAATGACAACCTTCACAGCCGTATAAAAGGTGAAAGGTAAAAGGACACAGGACACAGGACCGGCTGTTCAAAGAATCAGCCAAAAAACCCACAATGCAATTCCCAATTTTGAATTTGCAATTAATTCAATTCTAATTTAATTTGTAATTCTGGGTTATAGATAAAGAGGAGAAGAGCACATAAAAAAGCACACAGGTTGAAGTTGAAAGGTTCCACAAGCAAGACAACAAACAACGAGTTCCTGATCAGAGTGCAAGGGAAGCCAGGATGGACTTGTCTTCGGATTCGGACGAGATCTTCGGCCCCAGTGACGAGGACTCTGAAACTATCAGTTTAACCACACGCGAAGTTCTCAGTCGTCTTGAACGGGTAAGTTCTGTAACAAGTATAGGTATTTCATAAATTTGCCAAAAATATAACCAACCGGGGATAGAACCCAAAGTCTCTCTAATTTGTAATTCTAGTTTCAAGCACTTGCCCACTGGCCTAGAAGGTTAATTATTGAATTGGTATCGATAATTCCTGACTTGTGTTATTAAGAGTTCGTTTATCTCGATCTTCGGAGTAACTCAGAGCCTATTCACTATTCATGTCATATTAATGCTTGGATAGGTGGAATTTAAATCATAATCTGATGGATTTCTGTATTCAGTCTAATCAGAATCACATCAGGTTATAGTTCAAAGTTTAAGATTCATAATCATAGTCTGTAGTCACTCCGTTTTTTTAGTACATAGTAATGTATTATGGCTGGATGATTGATTTACGATTTACAAGTTTGTGTCATGCTAAAAATGTACAGAATAAGTTTAAACTGTAAATGCAATTGTTGCAAAGAAAGCAGGCAACATTTTAATAATCATTCATTTGTCAATATGTCATTGTTCTATTTGCATTTGTCTTTCATCGATAATAATGTTTGGCTCTTCTCTGGTACAATTAGTTTTTTTGTGTTTTGTATGAATATCGCTGAAAAATTAGAATGGAGTAGTAAAAGTCCTTTTGTACATTTGAGATTATTTATGATGCTTAAAAAATATAATAAATTTTTATTCCGAAGGGTTGGATCAATGAGAAGATTGCACCTGAGTTACTTCCCCCTTTAACAGATGAGAAAGATCTGATGTTAACTCATGTTCGTGCTATGGAGAGAAATATACCTAAGCTGGACAAAACAGATATAAGAACTGGAATCCATCGGCTTGAGGTATTACCTTGATTTAAACAGTTGTTCCAGTTTTGAATTGCATTGGTTTCATGGGGTTATGTTTTATAGTTGCCCAATTAATGTTCATGCAGATAGAAAGAATTCGGTTTGTCTTGGTAAGCTACATGCGAATCCGATTGTTCAAAATTCAGCAAATGGCGAAGTACCTTTTGGACGCTGAAACGAAGCGATCTCGTAATGAAGAATCAAATCTGATGCCACAGGAACTCAAGTTTCTTAGATCGTAAGTAATTGTAGATTAAACTACAGTCTTCGTGCATGATGTCTGTTGATTTTGAATTTTAATTAATCATTTGCAGATATGTCGCTACTAATGATGAGTACTTGAAAACCGTGGTAGCGAGTAACTTTCCCCAGCCACTTCGAAAATTAGAGCCCAGAAAATATACAAAACCGCCTCAGATGGATGCCTTTGTCTTCCTTCGTGCCACAAAAAGCGAAACTATACATGTTGACAATTCCGAAGGACAGTGAGTACATACCGAGTTAATTTTATGCATGCGTAACTACATGGTGCTTATAATTACTAATGAAATCATTTCATCTCTCGATTTCAGAGTCTTTACACTAAATCTAGAAGATGGAGATCTTCACATCATTCGCTATCGTCCTGTCTCATTCCTGGTGAAATCGGAAAGTGCTCACTTGGTTTAGACGTATAGCTGGGTCTGCAGGGATAGGGCATATCTTGTAAGTAGATAGTGCATTATGAATTAATGATGAAATGTAAGGATTCATAAAAGGCTCCAAACTGTGATTTTATCGAAGTCTTTCGGATAACTGGCCCTGTATTTCGGTTCGAATTAAATAAATCGTTTTCTGCTGCAATTAATGTAATTTTATTAAAATTGTGTATTAGTTGTTGATGATAATTATAGGGAGTGACCTATGGATTAGTAATTACTAGCTACGTGAAAAACGTTGGATTGAGATTCAGACGTCAGATCCGTCCACAACAGATGAATAAACGGTCATAATCTTTCCCATCCTCCCTGAGCATTGAAAAATCGGAAAACGAAAGTTTTCGTCATAGACTCAGGGCTGTTCTCGCCATTTCATCGTTTATCATCATCATGACACCTAAATCCTTCTCCAAGCCGTCTTATTATAGAGAACTAACTGACAAATCATATTAATAAATCGGATAGATAGAGAATCCCTCCACAAGAAGGGTTTTAAATTTAAGGAATACAGTCGTGAGAGTTGGAAAACAGGTCGGTCCGAGTCGTATACCGTTGTAAGGTCATGAGGTCAATAGTTGACCTTGAACCTAGCACCAATGCATGGATGCAAAGGTTTGCTTGTTTTGAAACACGGGACCCCAACTTCCATAGTTGTTGGCCTCCTTCGGTGGAGCGGCCTTGTTCATCGAGGCTCCCTTCTGTTGGTCCATCCGCTGAACGGCTTCGTATCCAGCCTTCCTGCTCATACAAAACCCATTTTATCACGCGGAATCATGTTTGTAACCTAAGAGCAAACGCTTCAGCGTTAGGCCATCATAACTGTCATGGGTCAGAAAGGACACGGACCTGGCAATTGGATCGGACGTTCGAGCCATGCATGAGCTAGCGGTCAACATGTTGGTTTTTTCTCCTTGAACCATTGTAACTTCCTTATGTTATGCAATAATAGGTGATGAGGGGTGTAGTCCAGAATTGTCTTCTAGAGAGACTATCTATCCACCGTCAGTTTCTTGTCACTTTGTTATCTCCCTTAGGATCGTCTCCTCAGCGTCTTCACTCCGCCTGTATGAATGGAAATGCCATGAAAAATCATATGGAAAACCAGACCATTCCTAAAATAGTCCTTGAACTCTAGGATAGTCCAAGGGCTGGAATGGTTTCATTGATGACGTTGAAGGCTCTATTGTGGTTACATACGCTAGAAGAGATGGGCTAGCCAAGACAATTCACGGAACGTGATGGAGTTGAGTTAGAACCCAAAGTTCAAGTTTATTTCCCGAGTTACCACGTCTACTTCCCTTTAGGGAGATCAGGTTTTTGTCAAGCCTGTGAACAAAAAAAAACAAAAAGCGTCACACATCACACATTGACAATTTTTATGAACAACTTCATCTTGTCAAACTAGTTCTATTATCTCCACTCTCCATCTATTTGCTCAACCTAATCTGCATTCAAAGAGAACAACTCTCTCGACCACACTACTAGATATTATCGTAGAATCGTATTATTACGTTATCCTCATGTTGACAAACTTACAGATATCCAATAATTATGGCAAAACTGTTGAGCTCCTTACTAAAATACAGAGGCCCTAACTAATTAAATTATCCACTATTCTTCCTCCCAGTATTCATTATCTGTGATTTTCCTCCGTTGGTCAAATGATTTGTATTACTTATTATAATCATGGAATGAATACATACGCAAATACGCATGCATTAAGCATTAAATATATCTATCTGAATCTGACAAGAATCTTTATCGACCAATTCGGGACGAACGCCACAATTGCGTTGTACAACGGAGTAGCATGAATTTTGTAGACTTAATTGGTAATTGTAATTAGATACTTTAAGTGGAAAAGCCTGTAATTTACTTCAAAGTTTTTAAAGTCGCTTTAAATAAGATTTCTAGCTTAAACGTGAAAGCTAAACTTTTTGGCGTCTTTACTTATTAGTGGTAGTTGGTAGTAACTTTTATGATCGGTGCATTTTTCATGGGTACCACGTATGAAAATCTATCTAGATATTTTGCTTGTTCTTGCGGTAGACGATGGTGAAATTTCTGATTGATTTTGACAAGAATTTGACATTTTAATCTTCCTTCGTAGAGGATGAGACAAGGTACCATAATTTTGGATAGATACAGACAACAGAGTATGAAAATGAGTTACGTACCTGAGTTTATTCTGAAGCCGAACAGTTTCTTGATCGCGAATGACTACTTTGTGCATGGACACATAAATATCGGTTACAGCTCAGCAGGAAACGGTTGTTAAAGACAATATTGTCCTTAACAAGGGTGCTTTTTGATGAGAAGTGGTCTAAACGGGCTTTATTAAGGATTGGCAATAGTACGGATTTGAGGGATGACGGACAAAAAAAATCTGGAATTGATGGCTAGGTCTGAGGTATGAATTTTGGAAGAGGTTATGATATTGGACTTGTATCTAAGACAGGCTGGATTTCACTGGAGAGTTTTGTCACGAAGGTCTCGTCTATTATATAGCCTTCCGAGTCTACCTGTTGATTGCCAACAATATTGTTGTTTCACCACCTCATTCACCACCACCACCACCATCATCATCATAAGATTATCCTGATCGAAGACGATGATCATCACAATATCACGTTGATTTAGGGACCAAAGGACGTGATAATGTGATATGCAAACCGTCCACCCTGTGGTCCACCCTTCTTCCATGAATTCGTAAAGGGGTCTCGATCTCTTGAAATCTGTAAGGACAACGGGATCTATCGATTGGTATACTGCGTTGCAACTGTCGATGCAGTTCGAGTTCCTAGAATCCATCATCTTATAGTCTCTTCTTATCAAACTGTCGCGATGGAGTGGTGTGACCAGATGTCTTCTTACGTAAAAGGACTGGAAGCAATAACAAATATGCTAATCTATTTCAATTAAATGGAATAACATCGTCAAGTTCTACTTTTCTATTGTCAAACCTTTAATCTCCATCCCATGCAGCTTTGATGGGTCCGTATGGACGCCTCAAGTGCCGCATGTACCTACCAAACCCCTAGTCACTCTGTCCTTCGACGGCGTCCTGAGACATAGCACTTGCTTCAATTAGCATGACAATTAAGGCTTCAATGACATTGAGAATTGAGACTTGAGAGACTTGAAAGTCTACCAGGGCCTAGTATAACGTACTTGATAAGCACTATTCGGCCCTGTCATTGAATCGGAATGTCAATGGACTGGAACAGAATTTAAAAAAAGCTACACATGCTTCGAGCGTGATAGTATGACGCACGAAAGCTGCATTATTGTGACTCGATTCTACAATGACAATTTTACCACCGACTCTTTATCAAGATTGGCATTATTCTAGGAAAGAAACTACGTATTAGCAGTGAAGCTATTGTGGTGTAGTAGAGCATACTAGAAAGTGCTAGAAATAACCGGTAAGGGGGTAATAAAATGCGACGGGACGGAGAGTTCAGGCAGGGTGACAGTTGATGTGACATCCCGTAAGCCCCGATGGGCTTACATTTTCAGAACAGTTGATGCTGCAAGATTCGTTCGTAAAGGAAAAATGAGGTGAAGGAATCAGGGAGAACCTGCGTGACAACATCTCGATGAAAAATTGTGACCGAGTCCACCACGAGCCTGTCTCATGATCAAATATTTTCATTCGATCCACTTTTTATAGCTTTTGATCAATCAGATTATCACCAGATATGCACTTCTCCTAATTAAAATGACACCAACAATGAGATGTAATTTGACCAGGTTCTGCTTGAACAGAAACTACGAACGTTCGTCTCAGCCAAAATGTCTCACAAAGTCCAAACTCCAAACCAACCTTTTAAGTATGCAGGATACCATAGTCTTATCCAACGTAACAGGGAAATTATTGCCTTTTGTCAATAGTTATAAATTCTTCTTGTTGTTGGGGCAAAAAACATACGCAGGATTCTACACTTATCCATTATAGAGAGGCAGGGGTTGATAAGTTGGCTAAACAAACAGGAACCGTTGATTTAGAAATTATATGATGTTGTTGCAATATAGAGACTCATTTTTTGACATCTCTATTTTCCGTCAAAAGGCCCTGAAATGGCTTCAATAAAGTACATGGGACAAGAATGTAGTTAAGTGACGATATACTGTTTAATGGATAAATATCACTTTCGTACAGCTAATAATATTTATAGTGTAGTATAACAGGAGTAGCACGGTATGTAGTTCTGATCTAGATTCTAAAAGAGTTTTAATTGCTTCCGAGAATTATTTTATCTGGATCCATTTGCGGGGAAGGACTTATTTGATGTGATTGACATAATAAATTGCTTGCATACGTTTGAATGATTATTGCTTTAGATCGAAAATCTCAATTAGCAGGGGTTCAACTTCTCTCGGATTAACTTCTAAAAAGACTCGTAAGTGATTAGAGTTTAGGACGTGGAGCTCAGCTATCTTCTGAATTAGTTGCAGATACGTTGATCGGGCTTCACATCCATTTCGAGTAGACTCCAGGTACCTGTAATTAATTAGCAGAGATTAATTGAAACTCCTGGTTGAAAAAAACAAGAAGAACCCCCATTAATGATAAAAAAAAACTAAAACTTACTGTGACAAAACATATAATTACTTAAAAAAACTAGAACAATATTTAATTGCTAATTTTAATGTGAAAAAATCTGATCAATGCATAAAAATTATCCCATGGATCTAAATAACTCCTGTTTAGGCCTTTATATGGATGTTAGAGCATTTAATTACATCGAATATGCAAATTTACAGAATCGATCAAGAAAGGATCATCAAAATTGTAGTAAAAATAAACTCGATCCAACTGACCCTCAGAGAAGAGGTGTATAAGAAAAGCAATGCTTGATCGTGATCATCGAACCAGTTCGTGTCATATGTAAATGACATTTATATATGCGTGTCGTGTAGTAGAATCGTCCTTTGTTTTCTAGTTATTCTATTCTAGCCTTTCTTGTGAATAAAAAATAGGCTGATAGGTGCGATATAATATACGCAGGAATAGGTATACGAAGGGCTGAGTAACAGGTTCCATTATTTCAAAGGAATTAGAGGAGTAAATACCGTTTAAGGAGATAGTAGTAAGAATCCTGCTCTAGCTTTACAACGTCCTTGTGAATGACATTTGGCCTTTCGGGTGTGAAGAGGGTAATGGCACACAGAATCGTCATAATATTGTCATCTGTTCTCCAATCCGCTTTAAATGACTTCACGAATCTTTGATGTTCTTCGTACAAATTCCCACGAGCTTCCTTGAGAACCCCGAGTTTAATATTGTATCCATTGCTGTGTGGAATCTGTGGATCATTTAAAAAATGTAGATGTACAATTTAATCATGGTTTCTATTTTCTTTAATTTTATTTTAATTGTTGGTCTAAATTACTATTAGATATGAGCTCAGTTTTTGCTCCATTTTTAATACAAATTATCGCCTTTATATTAATGTTCTTACGTTCCAGGAGTCCCTTTCAGGGTCGTAAGAAACGACGCTACGAAGTATCATCATTTCGGTACAGCCTCCTTTCAACAATGCGATTTGATCCTCCTGGCACATATTCTTAAACGCACAAATTTTCTTTGACATCTTAATTAATCTCCGAATCGCGATATCCGTCAGATTTATGACATTGATTAGCGACGGGTCACACGATTCCTGCTTTAAAAATACAAATCGGTACAATTTAAAGAAACACATTTTCCATACCGATGACAGTTACATTCTATCCAAAAATCCAAAATAGGCACTTACAATGTCTACGGGCCCATCCTCGTCGACGGGTGCATTGAGAGCTTGTCCAGCAAAAAACAGTTCATTTAGCTTAGCTTTTTCTGCCTTGTTAAGGTCTTTGGAATGATGACTTTGTGTATTCCCAAGGACACCGAAAGCGTTGAACTCCGCACTGATCGCGACACTAAGGATAGAATCCATAGTATTGAGAGGCAGTGGGGCCAATTCCTCGGGCATTGCGTCCTTACACGAGGAGATGGGCATAGGCTGACCCATGCCCCCATGCCCCATGATAACTGCTCCCGTTAAATTGAGAAGGTGGGGTGGTGAGCTATTGGGCGAATCCACGGATTGATAACCCTCTCTGTCCGAACCGAGGGGCTCAGTCTCCTCTTCGTCGTAGCTATCTGGGAAGCTACTCGTACTTGACTCTGTTATTAGATAAAGACTTATTATTACAATTAAACCCTCACATAATAATTATTTTTAAACTTGCATAGTTAATTTAAATCGGCATAATACGAATTCGGCATAATTTTATCTTTTTGACAAAAAATGAATTAAACAATCCCTTGATATAAACTGACCTTACAGAATACGTCAGGATCACCCTGACTATCCACCGTTAGAGTTATTTTTATGATATAAATGTTTTTAACGCAATATATATTTGCAACGAAACTAAAAATTTAAACTAAAACTAAATCCCTATCTTTTTTTAAAATGTATATAACTGGAGGGTCAAATTACAGGAAGGACCTTACTTTCACTGAAAACAAACCCCTCGTTCATATGCTCACTCCGGTATTTACGGCACAAAAAATTACTGAAAATAATCGTACCTGCAAACTGGGGGTCCGGTGGAGATTCGGCTACACCAGGCCCGATGAGAGAGGCCAATAGGGGCATCTGAGTAGGTTGACCTTGGACTACACAAACGGGTGCTCCCTTTGAAATGACTGAAGTAGGACTAAATGACTCCTTTTCTTGGTAAGTTTGGATAACCTTGTTCGAGAGGACTGATTGTGAGTTGTTAGAATTCTCAGAGTTCTCAGACCAAGTTACTCTTTGGTTATCAGAGGAATTCTCCACAAAGTTAGGCTGGTTGAGTTGATTTTGATGATGGCCTTCGAGTTTCCTTTGAATCTCCTCGTGACCAGTCGGCAGGGTTGACTGAATAACGGATGGAAGTCTGGAATGTTGTTCCGGAGGTGACGAACTTCGACTCTTGCTTATTACGATATCTTGGGACGGTGATGGGGATATATCGAGGGGGTCTTGAATGGAATTATTGTTATGGGGCATCATCGGCTGTTTCGGTAATGCGACTGGCGTTTCTAACGTATGATGACCCTGCTGCTGCTTCTCCGGAACCTGGTCACCAACGGCAGGGACTTTGGGGGCAGTGACTTCCCCACTCATCAACTGAGGCTGAGACTCCGAACTCGAACGTTTCATCCGATTTTGTTCGATCTTCTGCTTTTTCATCTTCTTCTCCTCGTCTGTCATGATCCACTCTTTTTTCATCCCGATGTCGAAACATTTCTTGAGCCGACATTTCTGGCAGAACCTCCGGGTCACGGGGTCCACTTTGCAGTTATTGTTAAATGGACAGACGAATTCTTTGGTCCGGAGGGCATTTCTACGGAAGAAGGCTTTGCAGGACTCGCAGGTTATTGCGTTGAAATTGTTCCCTAGTGCTTTGTCCCCGCAGACCCCGCATAGCTTCGGGTCGGGTTTCCCGTGTTTGCTATTTCTGAAATTAAAACAATCATTAGTAATGGTTGTCAGTTGTCATTTAATGTATTGAATTGCATTGTTTTTGTACATACCTTTCGCCGAGACTGCCTTCTTCCAATGAATGCGTGTCCCCATCGTCCCGACTGGCATCCGATGACCTGCCATCCTCATTTGGGGACAGTTCAAGTTCCATTTTGATGGAATTTGATTGGGAATCAACTGTAGTTGAGTTATCGGTTAAATTGTAAACCTGCCCATGTTTCCTTGGGCTGGAAGGATCCATTTTCCATGAACTGTCATCATATTTCAGACTCGGCCTACAGAAAGTTTCGAAAAATATTTGAGTTAATGATAGCCTTTAAAACTGCAAAGGATTCTATTTTAAACGAGACGACCAAATCGCCAATTTATTGAAGATCTTTGTAACTCGTCCTGTTCAAATAATTTGACTGACCGATATATTTCTTGAGGGGTTAGAGGTGCCTGTAGCATTCTATTTAAATGTTTCTCAAATATATATCCAACAAGGGTCAATCCTAATAAAGTCTGTCTCTAAATTGTGGCTCCAGATTCGAGGAATGTTTTTATAAAATAAAACTATAAGGTTAAGGTTATCGAGCAGAATTTAACTGGACATGCATTATCGTATGTTCAATTTAGCGCAAATTCCAATGATGACTGATGATCATTGAAGCAGGCTGAAATTTTAATGAATAAATGGTTATAAGTTATAACCAAAGCACTTGAACTATCCCATATAAATTACAGATAAAGGGAAAAAGCACAAAACCGATGATGATGAGGATGATGATGATGATATGCATATCTAGCTTTACACCTGCTTTGTTATCAAGTAAATTTATATCAAAGCTCATCCACAAGTTCTGGACCATCACCGCCTTTGAGCATAATTATAAATCGTTGATATGAATAAGTTGTGTTATTTTCCGAAAGTATGAGTCAATAGCTAAAATCTTGAATATTGAATATCCAACGCGAAATAAGTTATGAAGGTACGAGATAAGGTCAAAGTGGTCAAAGGTCAATGCATTCATTCTACACCGCTTATCAAAATTATTATCAATCATTCGCTACTTCGTAAGCTTCACTGAATTAGGGATGATGTTAATTTAATGCATTTAGTTAGATTCGTGGCGAAAATCGCAAATATTGTCAATTGTCATACACACATATTTATAAGTTATAACTACCCTACTATGAGACTATGACTAATTAGGTGTATTATTTACGAAATTACGATCCTTTTATAAACGTGTTGAATGCAGACAATGACAATAATATTGGGGTATTTTTATTTATGTATTGCCAATATTATTTCAATATTTATAATATGATTTTAAAACGATAAAAATCAAGGAATTTAGCCTCGTTTTCTAAATACCATCATTTACCATGCATACGCAATAATTGCATTTCAAATAATTTTATACACAATGCACTACGATGCGTTGCATTTGTATGTGGATGGATAACTAATGATCTAATTTTTTAAATCCAATAATTATACACTAATTGAAATGAACAATAAAACTACGCCTTTTAACTAGGTTGATAGAATTGAAGTTGATACAAGAAAAAAAAGTTACCTTATCTTCTCCAAAGCAGAATAACTGAATCACCAACCCCAAATTGTTTGTCAATACAAGGATGTATTTAGTTCCCTATATATTTTGCTATCGAATGAAGGTTTTGTTCTACTAGGGGTGTTTTTGTCTTTGTTTTACTTGATAGTTTTTATTTCAAAAAATGACTCATCAAAAAATTTAAACTTTTTAAAGCCTAGTTTTTAAAAGATTAAAGGTTGATACAAAATATTGAAGTTTTGATTAAAAATTAAAGTATAAAAAAGTACGAACTGTAGTGTTTGTTTTTATTAACAATGAGTAACCACTTTTAAGTTTAGTATAGTAGAAGATGTACTAATGTGTTTAATTTTAAATTTTACATATTTAAGATAAAAATTTTGGATTTTGGGGACGATAATTAAGTGGTTAATATGATGATATGATATATGCAAACATGTGACATAATGAAAGGCTGAGAAAGTCGATCTAATCAGATAATATTGTTATTATTATGTCAGAGAGGTATAGAGGATTAGGTCTGGAGGAGCAAGCGCACTCCATATATATTGTTCAATTGTTCCCTTAGAATTTCCAAGAACCTTTCTGATTTACAACAATAAATAATAAATTGTTAATTAAGTACGAATTGGGATATGTCTTTTTACATGTGTCGAGAATGAGAAAAATATGGGCTTTTATTGCATGCTGTAATGACATATCTGAATTACGAAGCAGAAATCGGAAATACATTTACATTACATGACATGGAACTCCCCTCATAGTAAAATTTATGTCGCAAACACAAGCGAGACAAAGCCAAATTCACATAATGTACATAATTATTATAGTAAAATATTTGAAGCTAAAATTGAGACTCCTTTAAATTCAAACATCAAAAGTGTCAAAAGTCCAATGTCAGCTCGTGATTAAAACATATCCGATTTTAGATATTTTATTTTCCTGTATATGCAGTAGACTATCTTTGCCAAAATAAGTCCCCAACTCGTCATTGCATTAATTGGTCCGGGGTTATTAATTACCTTTTTTATAAGTAACTCCCTATCCGTTAATAGCATTTCAACAATTAATTTCGCAAATATTTAAAGAAAGTATGAAAATGGGAAGAATTAAAAAAGATTAGTGTAAGACACTGATAAGCCCAAAAATACGATGTAAGCCGAGAAATTTTAAAGCAACAACAAGAAACTTGCAAATAAATACATTTTTAGATGGATGGATAAGGAAAGCCCCTTAAGTTTATGTTTCAAGGACAGATTGTACTTCAAAAAATGTATTATATTTTGAAGCGTTTTAATTGTTTATGGGCAGTCCTTAATTGCATAGAGATTGAAGAAACATACAAGAGGAATACAATAACCTGAGAAACATTTGGGTGAATGCATGGTCTGATGATGTTGAGACAATTAATGAGAATTAACGTTTCCAGTTTCAGCATAATACTCTCATTTCCCATCATCCTTTTGCATTTATAAATGGGCTGCCTAAAGCCTAATTTACGACTCTTAGGTTTAAGAACTTGGAATGTCTTGTCCTGCACCTAACTAAAGAAGACCTAAAACCGACATGAATAAAAAGCTAATAAATGTTTAGGAAATACCGATTGCGTAAACTCACCTTCGACCTTCTATAGATTCTCTGATTTCGAGACAAAAACTAGTATGACTTTCAAGCAGTAATGGCTAATAGTGCTTTAAAGTTACTCTTTTCTGGAGTGCATCTTACTAAGGCAAAATCTTGTAGCTTTGTTTTTTGATGAGCAAGCAATTAATAAGCCGTGGCGTCATTAATAACTTATACGCCCTAAAGCAATGAGTTTTCCTGGCAGATTATTTTAAATACCCCTGAGACCCCGGATGATATTTGCAATAATATGTGCGCTTTGTATTTATCCAAATGTTAAAACCATTTAAAATTTCGGAGTTTTTATGACCAATCCTTAGCGATTAATTGGTTGGTGTAGTCGTAAGTCGTAATGAGTTTATACGGCTGGCTAAATCCTACCTGTAGAATACAATTTCATTTACGTGTAAGCACATTTGCTGGGAAGTCAAAACAGATGAGGTGACATATATTTACAGACAGTATCGAATTAAGATCGCATGCAGACTCTAACATTTATAATATTTAGTATACCACTACTAAAATGACATATATTCGGGTAAATTTTTTCAATCCGGACATATTATACACCATTTTATCGCAAATTTTGCGTAGAATCCGAATCTGCAATAAAAACTAATTAATCATCGAGACGTTTTTGAGATAAACCGCGAAAACCGGGTAAAAATCGGATTTTTTCGGGTTCTTCTAATTTTTCGGTGCTTTAAGATTCTAGATCTAGAAAACAAGATACAAAATGTTATTTACGCTTTCATTACGAGTTTAAATCACTAAATAGATTTTCATATCTCCGAAGCGTTAGTGAGATATGTGCCAAATACTAACCCAAAAACCGGTTAAAAATCAGTTTTGTGCGAGTTTTCCTCATTTTTTATCATGGTATTTTACACGTTGATTTGTGTACCATTTGATTGTTGTTATATTGTATTAATTTTCGCCTCGTATACTGAGCACTATAGCATTGAACACCACACTTCCCTGCCCCCGGCAGGGGCCCCGCCGGCAGGCGCCAAAATGTAAAAAAAAAACCGTTGGTTTAGGTTAAGAAGATAGGGTTAGGGTAGGATACCGAGCTATGCGAGGTATGTAGGGGTAGGATACCGAGCCATGCGAGATAGGTAGGGGTAGAATACCGAGCCATGCGAGATAGGTAGGGGTAGGATACCGAGCCATGCGAGGTATGTAGGGGTAGGATACCGAGCCATGCGAGGTATGTAGGGGTAGGATACCGAGCCATGCGAGGTAGGTAGGGGTAGGATACCGAGCCATGCGAGGTAGGTAGGGGTAGGATACCGAGCTATACAAGGTAGTTAGGGGTAGGATACCGAGCTATGCGAGGTAGATAGGGGTAGGATACCGAGCTATCCGAGGTAGATAGGGTCAGGATACCGAGCTATGCGAGGTAGACAGGAGTAGGATACCGAGCTATGCGAGGTAGATATGGGTAGGATACCGAGCTATGCGAGGTAGATATGGGTAGGATACCGAGTTATGCGAGGTAGATAGGGGTAGGATACCGAGCTATGCGAGGTAGATAGGAGTAGAATACCGAGCTATGCGAGGTAGGTAGGGGTAGGATACCGAGCTATGCGAGGTAGGTAGGGGTAGGTAGAGGTAGAATACTGAGCTATGCGAGGTATGTACTATGTAGGGATAGGTAGAGGTAGGATACCGAGTTATGCGAGGTAGGCATTGGTAGGTTGAGGTAGAATACCGAGCTATGCGAGGTATGTAGGGATAGGTAGAGGTAGAATACCGAGCTATGCGGGGTATGTAGGTGTAGACAGAGGTAGGATACCGAGCTATGCGAGGTATTTAGGGATAGATATCTGAACTAATACACCAGATTGTATCGTTTCTGGGCCTCCAGCAAAACTAAATAGCCACTGCCCAACGTTCTGTGGCCTCCCCAGCAGTCTTGTTAAAATTAAAATGTATGATAAATATGATAATAATAATAAACCTTCTGTCGACACTCAATCAATTCATGTTCACTGCTGAATAAGACGGTGAAATTTTATGTATGAGGATTTGTTGGCGTCTTGAGACGATTAAAGTATATGCAATTATCTATTTAAGACAGACCAGGCAAGCAAGGTCCAGATCAGATATCGCTGATTTTTTTTAATTGCAATTCTCCCATTCAAACTGATCCAAGAATTAAAATACTTTTAGAATAATCACAGATGTTGTATATGCTATCAGCATTTGATGACTTTTTTGGAATGCTAAACAAATTCTTATAAACAATTCCGGGGGCCTTGAACTTTTTTTGGACTTGGGATACACAGTAGAAAATGTATGCAGAAAATGAACAAATTCGGATTGAGGAATTTATTTAGGTAGAATTAGGTAAGAAATATTTAAGAAAATAAAGCACAGACAACGTATGAATCGAAATTATTTCGGATGCCTTTGTTCATTCTAAAATTGATATATGTATTTTCATGTGTTTATTTAAAAAATTCTCGTAATTGTGGCTTATCCTTTGACGTAGTTTTTGGGTTATAATAATGCAATCATTTCTAACTTCTCTCTTTAAAGAAAATTGAAATGTGTAGTGAGGAGGATATTGATCCGATACTGTCGTTCTAACGGCTCTGGAAGGACTGCAATTATTCAAACATTCAGTTTAATTAGACCTCAAAGTGCGAAATTGGTTGGCAGTCGTACAGATTCATACTTTTCATTAAATTCGCAATACAGTGGTGCTTGTTGCGTTTAAACGCCAAAAAAGAAATCCAAGTAAGCCTAATTTTACTCGATTTTGAGTAAAATTTCAATTTGGTTTTGATTTAAGTAGATTTTGAGCTCCCCATCAGGTTTCCGTCAGATAAATTTCTTACGCAGAAATTGCAATAAATAAAATTTTGATTAAAATTTTAAAGATTTTGCCAATGTGCGCTAACACTTAAAATTTACGTCCCTTTGACTTTTAGAAAAGTCCAAAGTTGTTTTGCTCTTTTCTATATATCCATAGAATTGGCTAATCTTCAAAACGGTTTTGCCCGAATTTCCGGGTAAATGTGTCATTTTTTTATGATGACCTTCCAACAAACGGTGTAATATTTTTGATGATGAACGTCAAATGTCAAATACATATTAATTAATATCTATTTGATTCAAAAATATACGGAGATGAGTTTGTCCTGAGACCTAGAATGGACATGGGGTCCTTGATGACGAGGAAGGAGTCTCAGTTTGAGGACATTTCTAAGGAGCTTTGTAACGTTAATGATGGCAAGAAATTTGAGGTTTGTTGAAAAACTTATTCTGTGATTGAAATAGTGTATTTACTGAAATAATCACCCACCCCGGAATAAGCTCCCATCTAATCTTTTTAAAACAATAGTTCCCCATGGGACTTTATTTCGGGAACTACGGTAGGTATAGCATTTAGATAATGGAATTTCTCCATCTAATGGGGCCGAAAACACTAAATTTTTATTCGAAACGGCTACAATCATTACTCAAATTAGTCCTATAGTTGGAGGAAAAGAGCCAGGACAGGATGGTGGTGGTTATTTCGGGGTGGGACTTTTATTTAGATAAATTACAACATATCCTTTGCTGAATGGGACAACAACAGAACTAAACTCTTTAGGATCCCCTGAATTTAATATTTCAAAAAGCTCCTGTCTCATTTGTTTATTGCAGATTTGAAATCTATACTTTGTAAAGAAGGATTTACCAGATCTCGAAGTTAAAAACACTTGTGCTAGTAACAGCGTTCACTTATAAGCCCTTTATGCATTGATATCGTTTTTATTCTACTATAAAAAGTTGAACATGATAGTTGGAAATTCCTACACACTCAAACTCTTATATGTAAGCATTTAAAAGATGCTTTTGATTTATTAGATTGTTTTTACAGCTGACAGTGCTTTTAAACCTACTTTTATAATTTATAGATTACAACTTTATAATTTTTGGAATTCCACTAAAAGCAGAAATTCAGAGCACCTTTGAACATAAATATTTTATATGTTTTAAATTTTAAAAATCACAATTTTATATTATGCACATTTGGAGTTGAAAATCATCTCTGTTGCTTCCCTATGATAAGTTCAACAGCTTGGGCTAAATCATCCACAATCCCATCGGGCTTCACTTGAGGATGGTTTTCATCTGAAGGGCGGAATTTTCCCGTTCGGACTAAAACTCCACGAAGTCCCGCATCCTGAGCCCCTTTTACGTCCCCGACAATATCATCCCCAATCATCACAACCTAAATATTAAATAAATACCGAATTAAAAACTAATATATCAGTGTATTTCCATGAAATATAAAACAAATAAAAACAATCCCTACATCATCTCCCGAGATTCCCATTTCTTTTAAAGCAGACTGGAAGAAAGTTGCCGAGGGTTTTCCGACAAGTTCGGACTCAATACCTAAAGCATATTCCAATCCAGCGGCATAAGGGCCAAGGTCCAACCACAACTGCCCATTGTCTTTGTAATACCGTCTATCGAAATGATTCAACAACGACGGGTTTAAATAACTTTACGCATCCTTTGGTAATTTAAATTGTCGTAATCATAACCAATGTTATTTAAAACCCCCCTACCCTTTTCCAAGAGTGAATAATCTAGGTTCCTGGCCCTTGTCCCGGAGACCAAGAAGTACACGGAAGGCTTCATTAACCGCATCATATGTAAAGTGTTCGGCAGCATCTCCGAGTACAACACAGTTCGGATCCTTCGTGTCCAATCCTTCGAACTCTTTTGATAACTAAAATTACGGCAAATGGCCAATTAAACATGATTTTTTTTAGATTTTGTGGTCGAAAAATAATTTAATTTTTGATGTAAAGGTTGAAGTGAAGTTACATTAGGGTGGATGAGGAGGTGAGGTCGAAGGGCCTGGGATTTCAGTAACTCGGCAAGAACAGGGGCTGGGGCCAGGATGTCATTCAGAAGAACATTCTCGTAGCCAATGGTTAACAGCTTTTGTTGACTAATTGCCCTCGTCACCTGGCTTTCATTCGTCACTAATCGAACTGGCAATCCAGTTTCCCTTAGCCTTTGAACAAAAAAATGGGGTTTAAATGTAGGTTAAAAAAATAGGCATTTCATCCATCATACTTTCATCATAAATATAATGCCGAACCTCTTAAATGCTAGAATAGACCCTGGAATAGCAATATCCCCATCCCGAAGGACTCCGGAGATATCAAGGAGGACACCTTTTATTGGCCTTTCTAGCCAGGACATTTTGATCTGGAAATTACAATTATCAACAATTTAAAATTTAAATCAATCAAATATTCTATTTTTTAAAGTCTTCAACGAATTTTAAATACATCTATCAAATAAATTAAAAATTGTTAATAAATTCCAAAACATAAAAAGAATGAAGAACGGAAACTCGACCTTTTCACCTTTAAAAAGTTAATCTTAACTGGTTCTGAATCGTTTTCTGTAATTCAAAACAGCATCAGTCATTAACTAAATATTCGACTAGCTTTTATCACAAATGCAGACCAACTACAAACTAATAAAAATCAAAAGTTTCAAAGTTTCAAAGTTTCAAAAATCTCAGGCAATGTTCTTGCAAAAGAGACGGCATTATATTTATAAGAAGGGACGAACCCGCTATCCGAGTTTACAACCGTTGAACAGAATCTTTATGCAATCAACATGAAAACAAATTCAATACTATTTTTTCCTAGTTTCTCATATAATTGTAAGGTGATATACTTCCATTCTGTTTTATTATTAAAATACTTGATCCGACAGAGATAATTTGAATATTTTTAGTATATTATTCGAGTTATTCTTGATCAATTTAGCAGGATTAATTTTATCATGTTTCATATTTTCATAGATATTTTTGACGGATTGGACTTAGGATGGCCGGGCAGAGATTTGGTATAATTACTATTAATATGAGCTAAAACAGTAAAATGAGCTTTAATTTTATGTCCTTTTTTTCATCACCAGTCACCAACATAATTAAATTTTTTAAATTAAAATAATTATCGATCCTACAACAACCTAGGAACGAATTTACTAAGGCACCTCTGGAGACTACAGATTTGAAACAGAACGAATGGATACAATAATGCAAATCAAAATATTTGTTTATCAGTTTTCAATAATCTGCTCATAATTTACATATTATCATCTTAAAGATAACTGATGGGACTCCAAGCATAGACCAACAAACATTTTGTCGTTTGTATTTTGATCCCTAATAAGTTGAATTTATTTGACAGTCTGTAAAATCCAGCTATGAACGAAGAATAAATATTACTTGAATGCAACTTCTGTGTTTTAATCACGATAGTTTATCTTTCTCTCCACTTGTATTATATTTACGAGTTTTTTTAACTGACTTCCTTTACATTTTAAGTATTTCAACTCAATCACAATTTTGAGAAAGTAACAACGGTACAGTCGTTTTAGTCCTCCGATTTTATCCCTGCAAACCCAAAATTGCATGCAAATGACAACGGTTCAAACCCGAAAACGTCGTCGGCATTGTGGTATGGAAATCGGTTTAGACGATGAGACGAACCAAGGTATCCCGAGGATGGGGACTGACACCGCTTTCCCCCCAATGTCAAGTTCTCCCGTTTACAACAACCTGGTATGCAAAAATCCAAAACAAAACTGATCTATAGTACAAATATTTTAAACTAGCGAAGCGTGTGAATTATTGAAATATTTACCAGAGCTTCGCTCCTGAATAATCGAAACTCGACACAGTATCATCGTGATGATTCATAATTAATCACATATTGCAAATAAGTAACCCAGAAGGGTATTCAATAACCAATTCTTATTTTTAAAATTAATAAGGTACTCCTCGTAGTTTTCTCTCTTCTTCAACTATCGGATTTGAAAAATTGCCGAGCGGTCTGCACCCTTTGGAGTGACATTGGAATACAAGTCCTGAAGTTTCGTAAAGACGTCAAAGTAGTTTTCAAGCTGCTGCCACAACTTGAAGGGCAAGAACAGAATCATCATTTACGCCGAATAAAAGAATTTGCAACAGCGATGAGTTCAAGGCCTTATAATCCGTTCTCTAATTACGAATTCCACAACTTGTCCTTTCGAAATCCAGCCGTGAAAACGTTCTTCAAGCTTTGTGGATCAAGCGTCAAGTCCTTGTGCATTTTTATCGATCATCAGTACCACAGTAGTAATGGAATGTTCGACGTTAAAACCTTTTCGAAACTTCTGACCGAACTCACTCCAAATTTGGAAACACTAGACCTGCAACGGATACCTAAACGGGTTTTGGAATCAAACAGTCTTATACTCTCGGACTGCCGTTCACCAAAGGAGTTATCCTTGCCAAAGTTACGTGTTTTGAGACTTCCTAGTCTATATGATTGCGAATATTATAAAGCCGACAAATTAGGTGGAATTTTTGATCAAATACTAAGAGCTGCAGTAAATCTACAAGAAATTGAAAACCGCATTCTCTTCGAATTTTGGGACGACGACGAATTTTCCATGTTATACTTAAAACAATTCGTACGGGCTTTAACCGACTCAGGAAGAATTACAGGCTTGACCACGTTACGGTAAATTGATTTATGGTTTTAATTTTACAGTCGTAGTTTTTACTTAATTGTGCGTTAAGGGGCCAGAGTAGTTTTGAGGTCGTCAATTTTTCATAAAAATATTTCCATCTTAGCAACAAATGGAATCCAACAAAAGCCAAAAAATTTATAAGAATCGTATAGTAAAACGCAGGATTGCTTGACAACCGGCGTCTGAAGAGACGCCGGTTGTCAAGCAATCCTGAGTAAAACGGTTAGTTGGCATAGTAACCATCGATAAAACTGATCATTTGAGATCCTTAGCAACTTATCCTAAACCCCCTTCATTTTTAATTTCTTGCAGACTGCAGGGCCCGACGGGGTCATCTAAAAATTTTGAAACCAGGACTGTTGGATAGATAATTTTATGGCGGAGGTGTCGAAGTGGGTCAAAACTTATCTATCTCTGATGGTTTTTGAGCTATAATTAAAAAACTAAACCACAACATGCAATAAAACGTTTAAAATGCGTTTTTGAGGGTCTAAACGTACAAAAGTTAATGTTTTGACCCACCTTGACACCTCCGCCATAAAATTTTCTATCCAGCAGTACTAGTTTCAAAATCTTTAGATGACCCTGTCGGGCCCTGCAGTCTGCAAGAAATCTTAAAAAGTGGATCAAGAATAAATTAATTGGAAGCCTTGCAGATCCGCTAGGTCCATCTAATTTATTTCATAAAACGCTATGATAATTATTTTATGACACTGATTTTTTTCAAATCCACATATTGTTGATATCATGAAGAAAATCAGGTTGGAAATGACCCTCATGGCTACGAATTTCCTTAGCGATAAACTACTCTGGCCCCTTAAGGGGCCAGAGTAGTTTAGAGGCAGGCAAGTTTTGATAAAAATTTTGCATTCCTAGCAACCAAATTGATAAAGATAAAAGATGAAAAAGGTACAAGAATGCTATAGTAAAATGTCGTGTTGGCATAGTAACCATCCATAAAACTGATCATTTGAAGCGCTTGGCTACTTACTTACGTTTTTAATTTTCCAGCAAACCCCCCGCCCAATAGGGTCATTATAGAGACTCGATTTTTTTTCTAATGTGTAGACAATTTCATTGCGGAGGTGCATTGATGGGTCAAAAGTGTGCTAAGTAGTAAGGATTTCATGCTAAAAATTAAAAACCAAAACCACACACCGTTGTTTTTGACTAAAACGCGATTTACTATAGGATAGCTTCAAAAAAATGTAATTTCGACCCATCAATGCACCTCCGCAATGAAATTGTCTACACACTAGAAAAAAAATCGAGTCTCTATAATGAACCTATCGGGCTGGGGGCTTGTTGGAAGCTTAAAAACATGATTTTGTAATAATTAAATTGTAGCCGCCTTAAACCCCATAGGGTCAGTTAAATGATTTCTTAATTTGATGATTGAAAATATCTTTCTAACGTATTTTGTCAATTATTTTTAGATGCATTGGTTCATGAGATAAAGGGACCCAAAGTACCCACCTTGACACCCATTTTCCCATAGCGATAACTACTCTGGCCCCTTAATGTTCCAGGTTTAAATATATTGACGGCCCCCTGTTACTCCAGCTTTGTTCCATAGCGACAAAATTAGGAATGGCTCTCATTGAGTTTCAGGCCGATTTGATCGTGGAAGAACCCCCCTACCTGTGGTCTATGGAAAGGTTTCTTCGAACGCAGAGCAATTGCTTGCAAGTTCTAGTAATCGATACTGTTTACCATTTTGGAATGCGTCTAGAGGAAATTAATTTTCCTAAGATGAACTGTCTTACATCGCTGAGACTAACAATTCCTTACGACGGTTGTGTAGTAACTTTCATTCAAAACGATGACTTGTCAGAAGTTTTCCCAGTATTATCTTTCCTTCATCTCAAGTTATCAAAATTAAAGTATTTTATCAAGACGTCTCCAACGTCAAAAAGTGTTCCCACAGTTAAAACTCTCAGCATTGAATTAAGTCAATCCGAGACTTCTGATATCTCCACGCTAGGTTCATTATTTCCCAACATAGAGACGTTAAAATTTAAAGATGCAACCAAGAGTGAATTGCTCACGATGTGGGTAACATGGCCGAAGCTTGTAAATCTGGAACTGAATCTTATTGCGTACGATACGAACCAATATGGATGGGACGAAGCCTTTGCGACGTATCCGAAGGGAATTAAAGAAATGCTCCCAGAACTGAACTTAAATCGCGAGAATCCGGAAGCGATTAGACAATCGCTCTTCCCGTCGATTTTAGAAATGAAACGTGAGTTAATTTGAGATTTTTGAAGTCAAAGTACGCATTAATGGAATGAGATGACGATTAAAATATATTTTTCAATATTATAGAGTTACGACGTTTGAAGATTGTTTCGTCTATTTATCGTCGGAATTGGCTAGGCCGCACTACTGATAAGATAGATCTTCTTAGCGATGCAACTGGAATATTTGTGTTTTCTAACATGAAAAATCTGAAGCAGCTCAGTATTAAGAACACTCAAGTAAGCTTGTTACTTTGTTTTTCTAATAGTTAGAATTTAGTAGTTGAAAAAAATGTTGAGTTCCGAATTTACATTTAAAAATTTCCTTGGATTGGGGTAAGCGGATTTTTAAATTATTAATTGATATTTAGTATTATCAAGCACAAAGGACTATAAGTATGCATTGTGTCAGATGGCTATCAAATTTTGGTATTCAAAACAGTCGGTCTAGCCAGAACGGTAGTTTTCTTGGTTGAAAAATTTTTTTGATCTGAAATCTGAATTATATGCTTAAATTAAAGTTTTAAAATAGATAGAAAGTTAATATAAACGGGAATAGATAAATCCTTAGAGTATAAAAAATAAATATAAATATTTATTTATATAAGGACAAATCGGGCTTAGGTCCATCACCTTATTTTAGAATCTAAAATTTAATATCATCAAATCAAACAAAAACTGAAATTCTTGGATAAACTAGACACTTTCTAAAACCATTTCCGTGTATAGAAATTGTGTAATTCATGATGTTTTTATTAATTCCAGATCTCTGCACAATGCGAGCAACATATTAGAACGGCTCTGCCAGGAATATCTTTGGAGAACTCGAGGCTGAATATCGCCTGCTAACTCGAATTATTTCAATCACTTATTATTTCTAACTTGCAGCGCAAATACTAACTAGAGGTTTAATTCTCTTGACGTTTGTATAGTAAATATAGTGTAAAGAATGTTGTACAACCCTAAAGAAGAGGGTAAACTATTAAGAATACTTAAGCTTACTGTTCCAGTTCACACCTTTTGTTGAACGGACTCTTAATGAAAATAAACAGTTACTAAATATAAAATGCAAGTACAGTATTTACTGTCATCCAATTTAATTGTTCATAATGCTTAAGTTCGGATCATTTAACATCATACACCTTAATAACAATAGAATAAAAGATTATTGAATATTAATTGATAAAATTAAAAGAATTTATTCATTTTACCAGCGTTTGGGGGATTGAGATTTGGTATGAGCTAAAACAAAATGAGCTTTAATTTTATGTCCTTTTTCCCATCACCAGCAGAATTAATTTTTTAAATTAAAATAATTACCAATCCTAAAACAACCTAGGAACGAATTTACTGATAAGGCACCTCTGGAAACTACCTACAGATTTGAACTCCGTGGATCAGAACAGAACGAATGGATACGATATACAAACCAATATAATTTGTTTATCAAATAGTTTTTCAATAAACTGCTCATAATTTACATATTATCATCTTAAAGATAACTGATGGGATTCTTAGCATAAACCAACAAACATTTTGTCTTTTGTAATTTGATTCCTTAAGTTAGAAGTTTTGACAGCTTGTAAAATCCAGCTATGAACGAAGAATAAATATTAAATATTAAGTACAACTTCTGCCTTTTAATCACGATAGTTTGTCTTTCTCTCCACATCTATTACATTTGTTATAATATCACGAGCTTTTTAACTGACATCCTTGACATTTTAAGTATTTCAATCCAAACCAAATTTTGAGAAAGTAACAACGGTACCAGTCGTTTTAGTGCTCCAATTTTATCCCTGCAAACCTAAAATTGCATGAAAATGACAACGGTTCAAACCCGAAAACGTCGTCGCCATTGTGGTATAGGAATTGGTTTAGACGATGAGACGAACCAAGGTATCTCGAAGATGGGGATTGACACCGCTTTCCCCCCAATTTCGCCTTCTCCCGTTTACAACAACCTGGTATGTTAAAATCCAAAACAAAACTAATCTACAGTACAAATATTTTAAACTTGCGAAACGTGCGAATTACTGAAATATTCATTTTGAATACTCAAAACTCGAAGGAACGTCAGTGTGATGGTTCATAATTACATATTGCAAATCAGCAACCCCGAAGGGGATTAACTAATAACTAATCTTATTTTTGAAATTAATAAGGTACTCCTCGAAGTTTTCTCTCTTCTTCAACTACCGGATTTGAAAAACTGCCGAGCTGTCTGCACCCTTTGGAGTGACATTGGAATACAAGTCCTGAAGTTTCGTAGAGACGTCAAAGTAGTTTTCAAGCTGCTGCCACAACTTGAAGGGCAAGAACAGAATCATCATTTACGCCGAATAAAAGAATTTGCAACAGTGATGAGTTCAAGGCCTTATAACCCGTTCTCTAATTACGAATTCCACAACTTGTCCTTTCGAAATCCAGCCGTGAAAACGTTCTTCAAACTTTGTGGTTCAAGCGTCCAGTCCTTGTGCATTTTTATCGATCATCAGTACCACAGTAGTAATGGAATGTTCGACGTTAAAACCTTTTCGAATCTTCTGACCGAACTTACTCCAAATTTGGAAACACTAGACCTGCAACGGATACCTAAACGCGTTTTGGAATCAAACAGTCTTATACTCTCGGATGGCCGTTCATCAAAGGAGTTATCCTTCCCAAAGTTACGTGTTTTGAGACTTCCCAGTCAATATGATTGCGAATATTATAAACCCGAAAAATTAGGTGGAATTTTTGATCAAATACTAAGAGCTGCAGTAAATCTACAAGAAATTGAAAGCCGCATTCTCTTCGAATTTTGGGACGATGACGAATTTTCCATATTATACTTAAAGCAATTCGTACGGGCTTTAACCGACTCAGGAAGAATTACAGGCTTGACCACGTTACGGTTCGAGATCATAAATTAATTTATGGTTTTAATTATTTTACAGTTAGTAGTTTTTATACATAGCTTTTACTTAATTATGCATTTATGTTCCAGGTTTAAATATATTGACGGCCCCCTGCTACTCCAGCTTTGTTCCATAGCGACAAAATTAGGGATGGCTCTCATTGAGTTTCAGGCCGATTTGATCGTAAATGACCTGTGGTCTATGGAAAGGTTTCTTCGAACACAGAGCAATAGCTTGCAAGTTCTAGTAGTAGTAATCAATGCTCTTTACTATTTTGGAATGCGTCTAGAGGAAATTAATTTTCCTAAGATGAACTGTCTTACAACGCTGAGACTAACAATTCCTAACGATAGTTGTGTGTTAACTTTCATTCAAAACGAAGACTTGTCAGAGGTTTTTCCAGTATTATCTGTCCTTCATCTCAAATTATCAAAATTAAAGCATTTTATCAAAACATCTCAAACGTCAAAAAGTGTTCCCACAGTTAAAACTCTCAGCGTTGAATTAGATCAATCCGAGACTTCTGATATCCCCACGCTAGGATCATTATTTCCCAACATCCAGACGTTAAAATTTAAAGATGCAACCAAGAGTGAATTGCTCACGATATGGGTAACGTGGCCAAAACTTGTAAATCTGGAACTGGATCTTATTGCGTACGATACGAACCTATATGGATGGGACGAAGCCTTTGCGACGTATCCGAAGGGAATTAAAGAAATGCTCCCAGAACTGAACTTAAATCGCGAGAATCCGGAAGCGATTAGACAATCTCTCTTCCCGTCGATTTTAGAAATGAAACGTGAGTCAATTTGAGATTTTTGAAGTCAAAGTACTCATTAATGGAATGAGATGATGATTAAAATATATTTTTCAATATTATAGAGTTACGACGTTTGAAGATTGTTTCGTCTATTTATCGTCGGAATTTGCTAGGCCGCACTACTGATAAGATAGATCTTCTTAGCGATGCAACCGGAATATTTGTGTTTTCTAACATGACCAATCTCAAGCAGCTCAGCCTTACGAACACTCAAGTAAGCTTGTTACTTTGTCATTTCTAATAGTTAGAATTTAATAGTTCAAAAAAGAATTGAGTTCCGATATTTGGTATTATCAAGCACAAAGGACTATAAGTATGCATTGTGTCAGATGGCTTGGTATTCAAAACAGTCGGTCTAGCCAGAACGGTAGTTTTCTTGGTTGAAAAATTTTTTTGATCTGAAATCTGAATTACATGCTTAAATTAAAGTTTTAAAAATAGATAGAAATTTAATATAAACGGGAATAGATAAATCCTTGAGTATAAAAAATAAATATAAATATTTATATATATAAGGATAAATCGGGCTTAGGTCCATCACCTTATTTCACCTTATAGAATCTGAAATTTAATATCATCAAATCAAACAAAAACTGCAATTCTTGGATAAACTAGACACTTTCTAAAACCATTTCTGTGTATAGAAATTGTGTAATTCATGATGTTTTTATTAATTCCAGATCTCTGCACAATGCGAGCAACATATTAGAACGGCTCTGCCAGGAATATCTTTGGAGAACTCGAGGCCGAATATCGCCTGCTAACTCGAATTATTTCAATCGCTTATTATTTCTAACTTCCAGCGCAAATACTAACTAGAGGTTTAATTCTCTTGGCGTTTGTATAATAAATATAGTGTAAAGAATGTTGTACAACCCTAAAGAAGAGGGTAAACTATTAAGAATACTTAAGCTTACTGTTCCAGTTCACACCTTTTGTTGAACGGACTCTTAATGAAAATAAACAGTTACTAAATATAAAATGCAAGTACAGTATTTACTGTCATCCAATTTATTTGTTCATAATGCTTAAGTTCGGATCATTTAACATCATACGCCTTAATAACAATAGAATAAAAGATTATTGAATATTAATTGACAAAATTAAAAGAATTTATTCATTTTACCAGCGTTTGGGGGATTGAGATTTGGTATGAGCTAAAACAAAATGAGCTTTAATTTTATGTCCTTTTTCCTATCACCAGCAGAATTAATTTTTTAAATTAAAAAAATTACCAATCCTAAAACAACCTAGGAACGAATTTACTGATAAGGCACCTCTGGAAACTACCTACAGATTTGAACTCCGTGGATCAGAACAGAACGAATGGATACAATATACAAATCAATATAATTTGTTTATCAAATATTTTTTCAATAAACTGCTCATAATTTACATATTATCATCTTAAAGATAACTGATGGGATTCCTAGCATAAACCAACAAACATTTTGTCTTTTGTATTTTGATTCCTTAAGTTAGAAGTTTTGACAGTTTGTAAAATCCAGCTACGACCGAAGAATAAATATTAAATATTAAATACAACTTCTGCGTTTTAATCACGATAATTTATCTTTCTCTCCAGATCTATTACATTTGTTATATTTCAAAGACGACGTATAAATTTACAACTAATTCGATCCTGGACTTGGGCCGTTTACCTCGTGCCACCGGAATCCTGTGAACAGGACGACATGTGAGCGGGCCAATGATCTTCCTGCAAAAACAAACATAAAAGTAGTTTAGTTATTTTATATTTAAGTTAATGACGTATAGAAAACAACAAAACATTAATGGAAAAATACTTTCTATTAATAAATTGTCATAGATTAAATTTTAATATTCGTGTAGAAAAATGAGGTTGGAAATTACGAACCTGACAACTATATCCGCAATATGAGGTGTTCCAGCAGCTAAAACGTTATAATTAGCATTGTAGTTTAATTCAAATTCGAAATTAATTGGAAATAAAATAATTATTTAGGGACTATTAAGTAAATTCAATGAATCCTACCAGTAGAACTGTGCCTCACGATTGCATCGGGCGCACCATTGCTTCTTCTTCGTTTCTTCGACGGCTTTGATTTTTTCGTGTTCAAACTGTCGCCTCAGTTCATAAACAGTCCGTTTTTTGTCAGTTTCCATTCCCATTTTAACCTCACGTAAGGCAATATCTTGAACAAAGCAAATTACTCGTCAATTCGCATACTACGGTGTTAATAAAATCATTAGAAACAAAAAAACATAATGTATAAACTTACCTTGATTGTCTTTGAAATCGATTATTTGTTTTTGAAGCTTCTCATTCTCTGGCTTCAAAGTTTTTACCTCATTTGTGCCCATTGATCCAGGGCCATTTTCAACGATTTCAATTACAATATTTTCCATTGTAGTCTTGACCATGTCTAGTAAGCTTTTCTGTAGATTTTGAACCATGTGTCCAACTGAAGGTGGAATTTGGTTCATTAGATTTCGTCTCTGTTGTGCACCAGGCTTGGTCTTATGTTGCATAGTTTGCGCTTGGTTCCCATCATGTGGTGAAATCACAGATATTGGCAATCCATTAGCTACCGTCACGCTGGTTGTTGCAATATTATGTTGAATAAGGCCCAGACTCGCTTGATTAGATGTAAGAGCGACAACATGACCACCGTTAACGTTCCCGTCTGATGATCCATAGGTTGTAATAGGAACACCAATCAAAGGAGGCAGTGGGGTAGACGTACTTGTACCTCCAGGCAAAGTTATCGCTCCTTGCATCGACTGCACCTGATACATTTGTACTGCCCCCGTATACGATGTCTGACCGTCCATTCTGAGAGACGATGATTCAACAACAACTGGAGAGTTTGGATCCTTTTGCTTCTGACCACCTTGAGATCTCATTTGCATAGGACTAGTAACCGATCTATAATTAATAATTTTAAAATAATAATTTGTCCATCCATAATCGAAACAAAAATTTAAAATAATTACCAGGTATTGCATTTAAATATATCGAATTACCTGTTCGTCTTCATGCCTGGTCTAACTTGTCCTCCTGGACGTAGGGGTCTAGTAAGAATTCGGTGCCAAGGCATTCTTTGATCTTCCATACCGCCATTTACACTCACCATCGGACGAGGCCTCGCACCCGCGATTTGCATTCGAATACCTTGAAGCATTAGCCCAGGTGGCATTTCCGTAGAGTTATTACTTCCTAGCATCATTGGCTTTCTCTGCCGAATTTCTCCCGTACTGCTTCCAGTATCTTCACCAACGGGTGACATGGCAATGTCTTTCGATGGATTAAAGCTGAGTCCAGGTTTGTTGACTTCGGAAATCTCATTCATCAAATCCTGCGTTTTAACCATAGTTAGAATTTATTAGTTGACAACAATTTTTGAGTGCCGATTTTACATACGAAAATTTCCTTAGATTAGGGTTTGTAAATGGATTTTTTAAATTATTAATTGATATTTGGTATTAGTATTAGCAAGACAAGAACGGTAGTTTTCTTGGTTGACAAATTGTTTTGATCTGAAATCTGACCTACATACTAAAATTAATGCTTTAAACATGTATTCCAATGAAATATAAATGAGAGTAGATACCTGGCTATATTTATCACGTTATTATAGAATCTAAAATTTAATATCATAAAAAAGAGCCGATATTTGGGTGAACTTGTCACTTTCTAAAACCTTCTCTGTGCATAAGACTTGTGTGATTCATGAAGTTTTTATTTATTCCAGATCTCTGCACAATGCACAATGCGAGCAACAGATTAGAACCGCTTTGCCAGGAATATCTTTGGAAAACTCAAGACCGAAAGTTGGTCTTGCTACTAACTCGGATTATTTGAATCCGTACTACTTGCACATTTGTATGCATAAAAGCACTAATAATACTAATAATAATTCGCTTGCATTTATAATAATAACTATTGTGTAAAGAGTAAAGAATGTTGTGCAACCCCAAAGAAGACGGTAAACTATGGTAAATACAGAAGTCGTAAGCCCACTCTTCCAGTTCACACCTGTTGTTGAACGGACTCTTTAATGTGTAATGAAAATCAACAGTTCAAGTTCAAAGTTACTAAATATAAAATGCAAGCACAGGTTTACTGTTATCTAATTTATTGTTCATTTAAAATGCTTGAGTTCAGATCCTTTAAACATCATGCACCCTAATGACAACAGAATAATTAATTGATGATATTAATTGATAAAATTAAGAGAATTTATCAATTTTACCGGCGTCTTGTGGATTGAGTTTTGGTATGAGCTAAACCAAAATGACCGTTAATTCAATTGCGTCAGGAGGGATGGAATCAAAATCAAATTTTTTCCACCAAAAATGATCAAAGCCAATTAGGAAAGGGTAGGTGTGAGAGTGGGCGTTAACTAAAAAATAAGAGCCGTGTAGTCTGTAGTCTCATGCTTCATGCAATGCATGAATGGTGCATGAACTATAATCCCCTTGAGACGACACTTAGACACTTGGGTGTGAGAGTCTGAGAGTAGGTGGTCCTACTGGAAAATGCGGTAAACTTTCATCCCGGATACGATTGAACTGAGCATTCTAAGCCAGAATGAACAAATCCATGCAAATCAAGATCCTGTCTATCATTCAAAAGTTCAAAAGGTACGTTTTTGGGAATGATATGCTCCACTTTGCATATCTATCACCGATGGCGTCCCAGATTTTTCTAATTTTTTAACGTATGATTCATGTCGACGAAATATTAAGATGTGTGCAGAAAAAAAATTCAAGCGCGCATGCATCGATCTGTATTATTTTGACTCAAAATTACATTTATCAACAAATAGCGACGCATCCTAAAACTGCTTAACACAAAAACATAAAATAGTTCTATTAAACACCGGTTTAATATAAATTGTTTGATTTACGACGTTTTTGTTAATTTCAGATTTCTGCAGCATGTGAGCAACAGATTAGAGCGGCTTTGCCAGGGATATTTTTTGAAATATCGTAATGCGAAAAGGTTTGGTAAATCGATTAGTAAAATTATGTTTTAATTTCAAATTCCTAATACATGTACGACCGCCTTAAACTACTCTGTATTCTGAATTCTGTAATCGACAAACTTCGAAGGTCTTATTCTCACAGCACAAGTTCCATAAGTTTAAATTATATAACAAGAATGAATCTTGATTCGTACGAATTAAAATTAATGATTTGCATTTGCATTCAAGTATCCGAGCTGACCTACATTCCGTTAATCTATGAGTCATATTTCCCAACTTAATAAACACCAAAAACCGTACACCGTACAACATTTTTGTTCTCGATCTCGGGGATTTTCTTGATTTGTAACATTTACTTTAGAACATCGGAAACATAATTTCTAGAGCGAAAATAAATCGGTTATGAAATCCATTTTGAAGTTTGATTTCACATACATTTCTATTTCAGTGTAGAATTTTATCAAGGAAGAAAATCGTAGTATGATAGTTCAACAAACTGTATTTATTAATGATTAACGTAAAAAATGCAAGAAAGTATATAAAGCTTTAAAAATGAGATAAAATATTATTAGAATCATTGAATGAGTGGATCAGGCATGACTACTCTACTAATAAACAACAATGCTCCGGACTGGTAGTCCCAAATGAAAAATAAGAATGGTCGGTTAATTTCGAAGAATTCTCCGATTTCCCCAAATCTCTCGATCCCCGCTGCGGTTGCTGCCGCTGCTTTCGCTCCTTTCTCTGTGATTTCCAGCGTCACTCTAAAACAAGGCAATGTTTACAGTAACTATATCTGGCAATTAAAGCCATTTAATTTAATCATAGTAGTTTGTGTATGAGTTACTTGTGAGCCAAGGCAGTGACACTGAGCTGGTCCTCTGTGGAAATCCCTGAAAAATCGGCACGGCTGGGGTCAAAAATGTCGGTGAATCCCATCCGGCTTAAAGTCTCAGCTAGTGGAGCACTTTGTGCCAGTTTGAACCTTGGCATTCTAATGTGAACCATTTCATCCTAAGCATAATCAATTTAAACATGGTTAATTTTAGATCTTTTATAGCTGCACAAAATATTCACAATCTCACTTAAACTGACAATGAAGCCGAATTTACGACACATAAAAAACGTGACTTTTAATATTCAACACTTACTCGAAGTGTTGAAAGCAGGCTCTTCAAATTCTGAGCCGTAAGGTTTCGTTCAAGTTGATATAGACCACCCCCACTGACCTCCCCTTCATCAGGTAGAAGAATAAACATTGACAACCGCTTTCCTCGAAACGGCAGCTCGAGAAGGCGACAATGGAGATCAGAACTTTCTCCAAGGAGAGCTTGAAATTTCCCAGCCATCATTGGGATTTCTAATCTATTAAATAAATTAATCAAATCTTAATTAAATAATTATATTTCTTATTTCATACACAATTCAACATGGATAGCGTCACTGTGCTCTTTGACTCGGCCGATAAACCTCGTTTCGTCCTCTATAGCCAGTCCCATGTTAAAGCAATGGCCGAATATATCCTGCTATAGAAGAAACGCGTTTTATCCGCCGAGTCAAAGATCACAAGGCCTTTAGCAGTATGATTTCGTATATTTCATATGTAAATATAGTTAGAAGAGTTGGTGAGAGGACTGCAATGGTTATATTATACTAACTTGGTTTTCGAGTCGTAGTGGAAGATTCCATTTGCAGCAGTCATAGTTGGATTAAAACTGTTCTTCCAAAAGGCTTTCATAGCCAAAGCATTTACGAGAAGAATCTTCGTGTCTTGTGGCAAAGGTGTTTCCAAGAGATCAGGGATTTGCCCTTCCGTCTGATTACTGACCCATCGATTGATCACTGACCTGGCAATCGGCTCTCCGTTCTTGAAGTCTACTTGGTCAATCGTTGAATTGTAATGAAGTCTAAGAGCGGATTCGAAACTGGGATTTATTACGACTCCGGCCTGGACGAATAACCCATTCCCCTGTTCTACGACACTCTAAAACGGCCAAAGTAAAAAAAAAAATAATGTCACCAAAGCCTTAAAAATTTTAAAATTGTTAAGTAGTGAGGCAAATAAAAAATACTTGTAAATGCGAGTCTTGTAAAGTATGGAGAGAGGACTGAAAAAGTTCATGAACTTTTTGAGGACTTAGGCCCCCTTGTTTATAGTGAAGTCCTTGTTGAAGTTGATCAAAGGTTCTAGACCCCTTCCCAGCACCCACCCACAACTGTGATAGGATTGAGGCGACACTGATTCATAATTTTAATTTTATTTTATTAATTTTTGGATCTTTAAATCTACTATTGAAAAGAATTTATTTTGTAAAGAATTTGCAAATACATAACCACATTTAATCTGACCTGTAAGGCGAAATGAGGATATTATCTGTTGCAGACGACTCCCGTGCGACTTCCCGAAACAAAGCCAATCCGAATTCGAGATGAGCTCTAGAGAGACGTTGTAAATCGGAACTACCCCCGGAACTGCTTACCTGAACTAGCACTACAACCACACCCACAACCCCCATGAATTTATTCATCTGTAAAACAAATACAGGGTTCATATTTAGCACTTAAATATCATTGTTCTTTATAATTTTTATAAAAACCAGAGTTAATTATATTTTCCAGCTTCGTATTTAAGCATTTAAACTCAGATTTCGAATATCTAAAGTACAATTAAAATTAAATACCATTATTGAATCCATCTCCGACATTTTACAAAAAAATCATTAAACTACCAATATATGAATCGATTTAAAATGTTAAAAAAACAACTGGATTAGTAAATAACCAAAATTCAACCACTAAATTAATACTCACCTTAACGTATCAATTCCCGTTAATCCCTAGTCTGGATGCTCCAATATTCCATACAACTCATACAAAAACAACTAGAGCTAAATTGGCATTTGCTCATCTTCCTCTTCCGCACATGAAGATTGTGATCTTACGAACTCTAACCTTGTAATTTAACTCACGTATTTAAATTACTTATAACTTAAAAAACCGACTTGGGTTTCTCCCTAGCTTAGGTCTTCCAATAATCCTGATATCCGTACCGAATTGACCGTAAAAAAACCAGTAGTAAAAAGTAAAAGGGAATAAATTTTGAAGATTATGCTATGTCCATAATTACTACTACAAAGCCGTACTTCTGCACTCTAACAATGCAAGTTTAAAGGACTCTGTAAGGAGCACGTAAGCAACTTGTTCCTTGAAGCAGGAGTCAATAATAAGACTCCTATTTGTCTTCAACAGGATCTTTTTGAGCATGAAAAGGTGCATCTAATATACAATGCTATAATACATACAACCACAGTCCTGGGACTTGTTATTGTTATTATGCAATGAATCCTCAGTACATTGTTGACAATAAGCATATTCTTAGGTTGCATTGTTGCATATAGTAAGAATAGTGTCTTGGAAGGGTGGTTATGTAACGGGAATTTACACCCTCTCTCACCACTTCCTTCCTTCATTTTTACGGCTTTTAACTCTCCTAATTTATTCCTGAATTCCTATTCTTCAATAAAATCATCCCATGTAGGATTTTCTTACCGTTGAATTAGCATGAATGAGAGGACTATTGAATGGGATGATTGCATGTACTCGAAATTATCGATCCGATTTAAAATTCAACACGAGCACTTGATTTACGCAGCTTTGAATTTATAGATCTGAACAGATAGGATACAGTGTCCTAAAATTCATGAGGCACGAAAGCCTTTCACTATTGTATTCTGTAATTGGTAGAGATTGGATCGATGATTGGATTTTGATTTTAGTAACGTTGTCATGTACGTCTTTGTGATCGTGATAGAAAGTATATTAACTCAAATAAAAAGATCAAAGCTATATGGCATGCAAATGCAAATACTCCTGTCAGACAGACGGGAAAGAGTTTATATTCCATCTAAAATTGAATGCTGGATATATTATTATCGCTTCACGTTTTTTACGATAAATAACTGGGTTTTAACCTCATTCAGGGTTGGATTGTATAAATCTTTATTTAAGTACCTTTAGGAGCTCAGTTTTCGTTGTTCGTTTAAAACAAAACAGGTAATGACTTTAGGACACCCAAGCTGATGGAACAAAATTAAGGGGAATCTGCTTTAAAATCTGAAAACCAAAAGATATGAAATATTAATTGGCATTTGGCTACTTTAACATGACATGCTAGAAATAAAATATATGCGAAATAGGTACATGTCAAATAGAGTATAAAATAAAATTTAAAGAATAGAAGTAAAGAATAAAAGTCCGAGCCCTTTACAAATTACTCGGAAATGAATGAATGGAAAAATCTTTTGGGTGCATTATAATATAAATAATACTAATCTGATGAATAGGAATTGTCCACCTTGATCAAAGAGATGAAGATAAAACAGGACGGATGCAAAATGCCATGTTTCACTTTTAAATCATGCAAGCTAATGATGCTTCAATTCTTGTAAAAATGAATTCAGATTAGCAAAGATCTGGAAGTCGAATATATAGTTGTTGCGAAATCTGTCGATCTTACCAATAAAAATGGGTATTCTTAATTTTGGATTTTTAACATTTCTTCTTCTTGTTATTGGAAACCAGGTAAGAATTTTTTGAGCATACATCTGGGTAAATAGTCAGGAATACTTTTAATTAGTGCAGACATATTAGTCCTTTTTGGGCCACATTGTATGTATAAAATTTGAAACTACTTATTACACAAAAAATATTCATCGAATTTTGTTTCGAAGGGGTTGCCATACGACCATAGTGGATTTCATTCAGAGTCCTTGTCCGATCTCTATTCAGGTATTCTCTAAATACTATGTATCAATAGAAGCTATATTTTAATTTTTAATGCACCTATTTGATTGATAATAAAAAGACGAAGGAGAGCTGGCGGAAGTGACTTATTCTACACAGGAAAAGAGTGAATATCACATAATTCAAATTAAAATCCCCTCGTTCGGAGTCCCCTTCTCAGTACATTTAATAAAAACGGATTTTATTCTTCCCGATTTGAGGTCAGTTGTCAACGCGGCATCTCTACATTTCGTAATACGGAAATTAACGAGGGTTTGATGATAAATTTAGTGTTCATCATGGCGGAAAAATGGAAACGGAAGTGGATTTACAACACTGCATATTTCAAGGCATAGTCGTGGACTACCTCCGAGGAACAGCTTCACTTTCCAATTGTGGGGATCATCCTGGCTTTGTAAGCTAATTATAAAATATCCAAAACTTTAAACTCCTTTACATAAAAGAATTATGTGATCCTGATATTACGATATGATACCAGAAGTTAAACTGGTAAAAAAAATTTAAATTTTACATTGCTTCCGCAATACAGAGTGGTCACATCGTGGTTGGGGAGCATCATTTATATATCGAACCCGTTCCAGCAATGCACAATAGTTCCGATGGTAAGACCAGCTCAAGGTTCCACAAAGTTTACCGGGTGGAAGAACTCATGAAACGAAATAACAATTCAATCGTTGACGGTAAGCGATCAACCTAGCCTTTGTCCCAAATCTTCAATTTTACCATTCCATAATATGGATCAAATATATATTCACCGAGCTATGGCATGAAATCGTTAACTGCAGCTCTTCAACCGCCTCCGGATGTCCTCAAAAAAGCGTTGGAAAAAATGAAGGCCTTCAAACCCACGGTCACAGAGCGTGAGGGAGACGAGGACGACGTCGAGGATGCAACGGGTGACGAGGAGGACAATGAAACTGATTCGAATATGGCGGAATCCGCTGAAGCAAATGCGGACTCTCTGCTTGAAGGCGATGATTCCAAAGAATCTAACTTCATCTCCGAAACATTAGCCGTGACGACAAAAAAGAAAGCCAAGCAAAAGGCTGCCACCAAAAAGAAGACAAACAAAAAGAAACCGGCAATGAGATACGCTAAATACATCGTGGACATTGCCGTTTTCACAGATGTCGCTCTCATGGAATCCTTTAAAAAGCGAATGCCAAAAAATACTGTTCAAAAAATGAAGTTGTTCATCCTCAATCTGATTAATAATGTAGGGTTCTTTTAACAAAACGCAAGGCCTTGCATGAATAGCGATGAGATACTTTAAGCGGTTGCATCACCTGTATCCAGGAATTTTTTGAAATGGCCTTTTTTAATATTGTTAAAGGTCCATCCTATCTGCCATTTTTTGCAATTCCCCAAAAAAATCCCGAGAAAATCGTAAAAGCAAATGATCCGGCTTCATTGGAACCTCGTCGCTGTACAGGGTGTTTCAATAAGAAGTCACCCAACGAAAATTGGTCAATATATTGCACCGACGAAGCTCGATTTGCGTAGGACGATTTTTGTTGCTAGTAGGGACTTCTAATTGGAACACCCTGTAGATTTAGGGCCTTGGAACAACGTAATTTGGTAACAAGTACAATATTGTGATGGTCTCCTTAGATGAACCTGTTGTACCGACAACCGTCCCTAGGAACAGACATCGGCTTCCGACTCGTCCTCATTGAAGTCTTGGACACAATTCCTCCAGGAATGGAACCCGAGAGTGCGGCTGGGGAAAGTGCTAATTATCTCATGTCCTTCTGTCAGTACGCTACTACTAAAAATACGAACACAGAGAAATGGGATCACGCTCTCCTCATGACTGGGACGGATCTCGTAAGCGGCGGCACTGCAGCAGTTATCGGTCTGTTTGAAATCGATATGTAACGCCAGCCGATTAAATCTCTTTAAATTTTATTACTAAAATTCCAAAGTGGGTTTAACAGTCGAAGAACCTTTCGAATCCTTCGTGACCCTTGACCCCTAATACTGAAATCAGCTACACTGCAGGATTTTTACCAGAAATTCCAACCATTTGCTGCTGCTTATTTTAGGTTTCCGTTGTTCGGGGTTTACGATTCTAGACATTGTGTCATGCAAATAAAACCCCTTACTATCTTTCCATCCTTTCCAAAATGTTGATCTAAACAATGTAACATCTTTAATAGGATTGGCATGGTATGGTGCAATGTGCAGCAATGACTTGAGCTGCTCGGTAAGTGAAGGGTTTAGTTTCGGGACGGGAGTGGTCTTGACCCATGAAATGGGACACAACCTTGGGATAACGCATGACGGAGAGGGCAATAATGGTGATTGTAACCCTGAAACGAACATAATGTCACCGTCGACAGGACCAGGGAAGATCACTTGGTCAGCCTGTTCTGCCAGGAACATCGCAGAGTTTGTTATATCGGGTAATTCCCGTTCAATGATCAATGAGCCAGATCGTTCCGAACCAACCTGCATTACTCGACCTTCAACGCTTAAATCCACAGCCATTCGCTACTCCAAGAACAAACTTCCGGGCCAAGTTTATACTGCTGACCTTCAATGTCAATACAATAACGGGAAAGACTTTGTCCTTTGCAAGTTAGCGCATAACGTGAGTTTTGTTCCAGTTTCATAAATTCATTTAATTGGATTTAGATCTAATTTTAAGATTTTACCACCCCACCTAGATATGTGAGTATATGTATTGTGAGAGTTCGGCAGAGCCGGGTAACTGCTTCGGTGCTCATCCGGCCTTGGAAGGTACCGAATGTGAAACTGGGAAGGTGAGGATATGTTGGTTTTTAGAATATATTTTTATGTGCAGGGTCCTCCTATGTTCCTATATCCTAATCCTAAATAAAAAATGGCATGGGCAAACCATAAATGTGTGTCTAACAATGCGAATTTTTAGGGTCTCAAACGAGTGACGGGGTGTACCAAATGTCAATAGACTAATTCGATGATGCTGATTGTACAGATGTTATTCATTGATTCATGATTTTAGTTAAATCCTAATTGCCCTATACTATGAAAAGAGAGAAGGTTGTAGGTGGCATGATCAAAAGGTTATTTCTAAATGACCTATCTCAATTCTCAATGTTAAATACGGATTCCTTTTTTTGTGAAAACGCTGGTTCCGGCATAATCCTATTTTTGCCCATCTAATGTTAATCCCCTGTCATCATCCAAGTCTTAGCAAAAGTAAAGCAAATTATAGAAAAAGCCACAGTCTAAACAACTAAGGAAGGGACACCAGCCTTGAACCCGTTGTGGTTAAAAGAGTGATGCTAATACAATGTAATTAAAGTTATAAAATTTGTTTCGCAGTATTGCCGAGCCGGACAATGTGTTGCGGCGGATTCGAAGCAGTGGTAACTGGTAACGCGACCAGTGGCAGTAAAATATTAATTCTATGAACTGATTGAGAGGTTTACAAAATTATCTTACCAATTGTTATTCATCCTTGCAAACAGAAAATAAAGATTAGAAATGTTGTTTTAAAAATTTTAATCTGCGTTTGTACAAAACTGTATTAAAACGATTTATTACTTCGTGATCGTTATTAACTCAAATAAAAAGATCAAAGCTATGGCAAGCAAATATGCAAACGGCTTTCTTGCATACAGATTGCAAGGAATTTATATTTCATCCGAAATTAAATGCTGGATATATTATATTATCGCTTCTATTATCGTTTCCTGCAACAAATAAAAAAAAACGTCTAACGAATGGACTGATCACTGATGTATCGCAGATGTGACGTGTTAAAACGTTTTAAACACATCAAAACTGCTTTTGAAATGTTTAAAATATATAAAATATCAAAAATCTTAATTTGCCCAACCATGGAGCAAAATTACACACGTCATTCGCAAGCACTTGATCATAGCTTTGGAATGACGTATCACACATATATATTTGTAATTGGACCTATTTGACCCCTCCCCCAGGTCGCGGGGTGACCACAACCACAGCCTCAAATCCTATACACTGGATAATGGTTTTCCATAGATGTATCAAACATGGAGGGTTACTATTTGAAAAAATGTTGACCTTCGACCTTAACCCCCTTGACCTTTGACCTACACAGCCCCTAAACAAACGCGACCTCCGTTTGGATGTGCTGAATATATAACCGCATGAAAAATATAAAGCTAAAAGTTTAGCCGTTCTCGAGTTACGTGTTTACGGACGGACAGACGAACGGACACCGAACTATTTGCATAATGTATCTGCGATTTATGCGGGTCATCTGGTCATCATCACTCAGGGTTGGATCTTTATGTAAGCGTCTTTCCGAGTTCAGTTTTACATGTATGCTCGTTGAAAACAAAACAGTGAAAGATTTTACCGCACCAAAATTGATTAACAAAACCCAATACGAATGGGCTTTAAACTCTGAAAACCAATAAATATGAAACTAGCTGTGCTCGGCCGCGCTCCGCGCGGCCATCGCACATCTAGGTGTTGACGATAAATTTAGCGGACTGGACGTTTTTGTTACTTTTCAGAGTAATTATATATTGAAATTTAAATTTCCAGCATTTTTTGTTTTCAGTGATAACACATTCCACTTCCCGTCTAGACACTTCTTTCAAAAAGCACACTTCAACCATGCGAAATTGTTTATTTTGTGTACGATCCTTTTAAATTGCTGGATGTATTAAATTTAAATGTATGCAATATCAATGTATGTGAATTTCAATGCATGGTTTCGAATTACAGTACTTCAACATGTATTTGTACCTGTATCTACATTTCTTCCATGTTGATATAGTGGTTTAACATGTATTGGCAATGCCGCAGCATGTATATTCCCAATTCTTTAATAAACCAATACTCTAAATGTCAGATTTATTACCGATGTAACATGTACTTGCAATGCTTTAACATGTATTTTCAATGTTTTAACACTTATTGGCAATGCTTTAACATGTATTTCCTATGCTTTAACATGTATTTCCTATGCTTTAAGATGTATTTCCTATGCTTTAACATGTATTTCCTATGCTTTAAGATGTATTTCCTATGCTTTAACATGTATTTTCAATGCTTTAACATGTATTGCCGATGCTTTAACATGTATTCCTATGCTTTAACATGTATTTCCTATGCTTTAACATGTATTTCTATGCTTTAACATGTATTTTCTATGCTTTAACATGTATTTCCTATGCTTTAACATGTATTTCCTATGCTTTAACATGTATTTCCTATGCTTTAACATGTATTTCTATGCTTTAACATGTATTTTCTATGCTTTAACATGTATTTCCTATGCTTTAACATGTATTTCCTATGCTTTAACATGTATTTCCTATGCTTTAACATGTATTTCCTATGCTTTAACATGTATTCCTATGCTTTAACATGTATTTCCTATGCTTTAACATGTATTTCCTATGCTTTAACATGTATTCCTATGATTTAACATGTATTTCCTATGCTTTAACATGTATTTCCTATGCTTTAACATGTATTTCCTATGCTTTAACATGTATTTCCTATGCTTTAACATGTATTCCTATGTTTTAACATGTATTTCCTATGCTTTAACATGTATTTCCTATGCTTTAACATGTATATCTATGCTTTAACATGTATTTCCTATGTTTTAACATGTATTTCCAATGCTTTAACATGTATTTCCCATGCTTTAACATGTATTTCCTATGCTTTAACATGTATTTCCTATGCTTTAACATGTATTTCCTATGCTTTAACATGTATTTCCTATGCTTTAACATGTATTTCCTATGCTTTAACATGTATTCCTATGATTTAACATGTATTTCCTATGCTTTAACATGTATTTCCTATGCTTTAACATGTATTTCCTATGCTTTAACATGTATTTCCTATGCTTTAACATGTATTCCTATGTTTTAACATGTATTTCCTATGCTTTAACATGTATTTCCTATGCTTTAACATGTATATCTATGCTTTAACATGTATTTCCTATGTTTTAACATGTATTTCCAATGCTTTAACATGTATTTCCCATGCTTTAACATGTATTTCCTATGCTTTAACATGTATTTCCTATGCTTTAACATGTATTTCCTATGCTTTAACATGTATTTTGAAATGAGTTTGAATTTGCCGCGAACACGCCCCACGTGACACGATTCTGACCAATCATAAGCGTCACTAACATGCAAAATCATTCCTCCATAAATATATAAGATATTTACTTGGCATTTTGATACATTATCAGAAAGTATATGCGAAATAAGATTTGCAAATCTAGAAAAGGTACATGTTATATAGATCACGCTATAAACAAAAGTCTGAGCCTTTTTTGAATTATTTGGGAATGACGGAATGAAAAAAAAATCTTTTGTGTGCATTTATAATTTAAACAAATACTATTCTGATGAATATGAATTGTCCGGCTTGATAAAAGAGATGAAGATAAAACAGGATGGATGCAAAATGACATGCTTCACTTTTAAATCATGCAAGCTAATTTAGCTAATGATGCTTAAATTCTTGTAAAAATGAATTCAGATTAGCAAAGATCTGGAGGTCCAACATATAGTTGTTGCTAAATCAGTGGATTTATACAATAAAAATGAATATTCCTTATTTTGGATTTTTACAATTCCTTCTTCTTGTTATTATATTGGGAACCAGGTAAGAATTTTTTGAGCATCCATCTGTGTAAATATCCAGAAATATTTAATTTTTTCAACCGTTAGTCTTTTGCTACACCCTGTATATATATAAATTATCCTGTATAAATTATTATGTATCATAGTCAAGGGGGTAAAGTCAAAGGTCAACAATGTTTTGAATGGTACTCTCCCATAGATTTAACGGGGGCTATTTTTGAGGGTGGGGCCACCCTCTTACTAGAGTGGAGGGGTCAAAAGGTCAAATTACAAACATACATCATACATGTGTGATACGTCATTCGAAAGCTATGTTGCTGTATGTCGCATTTTGCTCTATGATTGGGACAAGTTGAGATTTTCGATATTTTGTGTATTTCAAACATTTCATACATCATACGGAAGCTACGATCAAGTACTTTCGAATGGTGTATGTAATCTTATTTTCAATATTTTATGTATTTTGAAGATTTTAAAACACAGCTTTCACTTTGCACATGTTCAAAAACTGTTTGGATGTGTGTAAAACGTTATAAAAACGTCACATGTGCGATACATCAGTACACTCGTCGGACGGTTTATTCGAAGTAATAAATATGCAAATAATTCTTTCGAAATCATAGAAAATTAAATTCAACAAATTTTGTTTCAAAGGGGTTGCCATACGACCATAATGGATTTCATGCAGAGTCCGTATCGGATCTTTACTCAGGTATTCCCAAAATATTTTATCTAAACAAAAACTATATTTGAATGCGCATATGGATTTTGGAAAAAAACCGGTCCATCATCATAACCAGCCCACTGAGCTTCCATAATCGGCCCATTACAATAACTCGCCCATGACATAAACCGGCCCCTTGTAAGCGTCTATGACAATAGTAGGTCCTGTAGCTCCCACTATTAAGTTCACAATTTCAAAGGTTTTATTTCGTCTGCTTAGTTGCAAGGTATTTGAAGAAGTTTGTTCTGTTAAATTAACTTTCCCTTTGAAGTAAAAATATTTTAATTCTTTTACAATTTAATTTAATTCGAGAGATGCGAAGGGATGCCACAGCTTTTGCGGTATGTATAGCTGTATTGTTAGTTAAAATCACTCGTACGATCCTCCAGAAAAGATGCTTCTTAATTATTATCGCATGATCTTTGATTTTGAAAACGGGCCCTTTATTTCGGGACGCTTATGCGGGGCCGATGAATGTCATAGGCTGGTCATTTCCATGGGCCGGTTATGGTGGCTGCTTATTACAAGGGTCGATTATGACGCGGCTGATTACAATGGGCCGGTTATAATGGGCTCGTTATGATGGATCAGTTTTCTCCGTTTACCCACTTCTTTAATTGATAATTAAAAGGCGAAGGAGAGCTGGCGGAAGTGACTTATTCTACACAGGAGCAGAGTGAATATCACATAATTCAAATTAAAATCCCTTCCTTTGGAGTCCCCTTCTCAGTACATCTCATAAAAACGGATTTTATTCTTCCCGATTTGAGGTCAGTTTTTTAACTCGTCATCTCTACATCTCTACATTTCGTAACAAAGAAATTAACGAGGGTTTGATGATAAAATTAGTGTTCATCATGGCGGAAAAATGGAAACGGAAGTGGATTTACAACACTGCATATTTCAAGGCATAGTCGTGGACTACCTCCGAGGAACAGCTTCACTTTCCAATTGTGGGGATCATCCTGGCTTTGTAAGCTAATTATAAAATATCCAAAATTTTAAACTCCTTTACATAAAATATTTACGGGATCCCGATATATTACTAGAAGTTAAACTGGTAAAAAAATCAAATTTTGCATTGCTTCCGCAATACAGAGTGGACACATTCTGGTTGGGGAGCATCATTTATATATTGAACCCGTTCCAGCAATGCACAATTGTTCCGATGGTCAGACCAGCTCTAGGTTCCACAAAGTTTACCGGGTGGAAGAACTCATGAAACGAAATAACAATTAAATCGTTGACGGTACGCAATCAACTTGGCTTTTGTTCCAAATCTTCAATTTCACAATTCCATAATATGGACAAAACATATATTATTATATTCACCAAGCTAAACAAGGCACGAAATCGTTAACTGTAGCTCTGCAGCCGCCTCCGGATGTCCTCAAAAAAGCGTTGGAAAAAATGAAGGCCTTCAAATCCACGGTCACTGAGCGTGAGGGGGACGAGGACGAAGTCAATGGCACAACGGATGAGGAGGACAATGAAACAGATTCGAATATGGAGGAATCCGCTGAAGAAAATGCGGACTCTCTGCTTGAAGGCGATGATTCCAAAGAATCTAACTTTATCTCCGAAACATTAGCCGTGACGACAAAAAAGAAAGCCAAGCAAAAGCCTGGCACCAAGAAGAAGCCAAACAAAAAGAAAGTGGCAGCGAGATTAGCTAAGTACATCGTGGACATTGCCGTTTTCACAGACGTCTTTCTCCTGGAATCCTATAAACAACGAATGCCAAAGAATACCCTTAACAAAATGAAGATGTACTTCCTCAACCTGATTAACAATGTAGGCTTGGTTTAACAAATGTAGATAACGTAGAGAAATAACGCAAGGTCCAAAAAGAATAGCCACGAGATACTTTACCATGTCACATGTATTTAAAACTTGTTCTCCTTGTTTTGTTTACGACCGGGTATAAAATTAATTTCTTCAAACCCCTCCCCCTATTCAAAAATTGATTGGGGTGCCAGAATTTAGGAATATATCTTGAGAACAACCTTTGGTTTTGTCAAAAACCTTGTATATAAATGCAAGTACGAATTTTTTCGAAGAGTTATTTTTTTTATTCCTGTTAAAGGGGGACCCTATCCTCTGTCCTTGATGACGAGCACTTGCCAAAATAAGGCACTGACGAATGCTCGAATGTTGGATTGCGTATGACAATTTTTGTCGCTTGTCGGGACTTTTAATGGGAGCACCCTGTAGATTTAGGGATTTGGAATAATGTAATTTGGTTATAAGTACCACATTGTGATGGTCTCCGCAGATGAACCTATTGTACCGACAACCGTCCCTTGGAACAGACATCGGTTTCCGACTAGTCCTCATTGAAATCTTGGACTCCATTCCACCAGGAATGGAAGAAGAAAAGTTGACGGGGGAGGGTACTGATTATCTCAACCATTTTTGTCGGTTCGCTACTCCTAAAAATACAAACCAAGAGAAATGGGATCACGCCCTTCTCCTGACTGGAAAGGATCTCCCAGGCAATGTTCTCGGTCTGTCTTAAAGGCATTTTAAAAATCAATTTGCCATTAAATTTTGGTACTAAAATTTTTGAAATGGGTTTACCAGTCGAGGGACCCACCATGAACCTTGGACCCTTATTCTACTGAAAAAAATTACCCTTCAGAATTTATACAAGAAATTCCAACCTTTCATCTATTATCGTTGTAAAGATAACATCTCTTTAAAATCTTTAATAGGAACAGCGTGGTATGGTGCAATGTGCGTCTATGACTTTAGCTGCTCGTTAAGTAAGGGGTCTAATTTCGGAGCGGGAGTGGTCATCACACATGAAATGGGACACAACCTTGGGATGGCACATGACGGAGGAGACAATAATGGAGATTGTGACGGGGATAAGTACATAATGTCAGCGGGTGTAGGAGCAGGGAAGGTCACTTGGTCACCTTGTTCTACCAGAAACATCGCAGGCTTTGTTGCGACGGGTCATTCCCACGCAATGGTCGATGAGCCAGAGACACCGCCACCAACCTGTATTACTCGCCCTCCGACGCTTAAATCCAAAGCCATTCGCTACTCCAAGAACAAACTTCCGGGACAAATTTATTCTGCGGACCTCCAATGTCAATATGCACACGGGACAGAATATGTCCTTTACTCGGAGCCGCATGACGTGAGTTTTATTCCAGTTTCATTAATTCATATAGGAGATTCATATCTAATTGTAAGCTTTTATTCCACCTAGATGTGTTCGATGCTGTATTGCCAGAGTCCGGCAGCGCCAACTGGATACACTGCTCATCCGGCCTTGGAAGGTACCCCCTGTGACACTGGGAAGGTAAGGTTATGTTGGTTGTTGGAATATTTTTGGTGTGTAAGGTGCTCCTAATTTTCGTATATCCCCATCCCCAAATATCAATCGACTAATTTGATGATGCTGATTACACAGATTTATTCATTGATTCATGATTTTAGTTTTGCTAATTGCACTTTACTATGAACAAAGTAGGTGGTATGGTCAAAACGCGAGCGCTAATAATAGACGTGCCTCAATAGTAAATTCTTATTCCTTTTTTTGTTAAAGCCCTGGTTCCGGTGCAGTCCTATTTTTTGCCACCGTAGTGTTTATCCCCTATCTTCTTTCAAGCCAAATAAAAAAAATAGCAGAAATGGAAAACCGGAGTTTTGGTTCAATTAGTCTATTTACACATATTAAATATGTGTAAATATGGAGCGATGAAATTTTCATCGCTCCAGTAGTTAGACACCCAGAAAGTATCAATTGTATCATTGTAAGACTTAGCAAATGTTAAGCCAATCCTAGAAAAAGCCACAATCTAAACAACAACGGAAGGGACACCAGTCTTGAACCCGTTGTGGTTAAACTAAAAGAGTGATGATAATACAATTAAATTATAATTATAAAATTTGTTTCACAGCATTGCAGAATCGGACAATGTGTTGAAGTGGGTTCTAAGGAGTGATAACCAATGGCAGTAAAAGATTAATTTGATGTGCTGATTGAGAGGTTTACAAAATTATCTTACAAATTGTTATTCATCCTTGCAAACAGAAAATAAAGATTAGAAATATTGTTTTAAAAATTTTAATCTACTTTTGGGCAACATTTCAAAATGATGAAAATAGTTTCTCATCAAGTGCCGTATATCGATAATTAAGAACTGTCCAATGATGCTTTACAGTCTGCAAAATCCAGATTTATTTATTTTCATCCAAAACCTAAGTTCAAGTAAGATGAGAGCATTTTAATCCACGGCTGGGCAGTGCAGCTTGGAAAATTCATCCTCATCCCATAATTTCATAGGCAGTAAACTATCAACTCGTAGCTTGGCATCTCATTCAGCGGATATCTTTACTTTGTGTTTTTGGTACTACCATCTTGGCCGCATATTCTCTTTGTTCATGATACTCGGTTTATACACGACAAACTCAAAGCTGACAACACCATTTTGCTTGTTTGTATTTAAGACTCAATACTCTGTACTAAAACTTGATTATTCAGATATAATGTATATGTAACGACTGAAACTCTAAATGGCCCCCTTTGAAAAATATACGGATGATCTGGAAATTCTTTTCGAATGAATCCAAAGTTTATGCATTTCAAGGGCGAAGTGCAAGGATGTCTCGAAAACTGTTCCAAATAAATATTTCAAAGATTCCAAAAATTTCCCATCATAGTTTAAGATAATGACGTCAATTTTTCGGTATGATTCTCTGACAAACACAAAAGTAAGCAAGGAATGAGTTGCCTAATTGAATAGGTGAGTAAATGTGAGCGTATTTCGATAAATTGCATAACAACAAGGTTTAAATATTGTCCGTCAAAGTGACCTTCAACATTCAAGTGCAATTGGGCAAATGATTTAATTTCTTTATGCATTCTGAAGATGTGTCAAAATAAGTCCATGCAGTGAAATTTATACTAAAGTCAAACGCGTTATTGCTTATAGTGGCTTTCCACTTCATAAATGCATAAATTCAAAATTTGTAAAGGACATAATTTTATGATATTTAAATAAATCGAAAGACATTTTCCATCCTTCAATGAAGGATGAAGGCTTCATCAAGGTGAGCTTTCAATACTACATCATGTAACGATAATGAAATGTAATTCAACACGAAATAAAAACGTTTAAAAATGAGGATTTCCTGTTGCATGATAATTGGAATGCTGGTTCTCAACACGAAATTCATTCATCTAATTTTTCATTGTCAAATCAAAGGTTTTCAATTCCATAGAATTCCTGGAGGGTCGAGAAATGCAGAATATGTATTCATTTTCGGAGGTAGAAGGTAGATATGTGTCCTAAGATAGCATAAAATGATCATCCTTAAAAATTGTCTGGTCTTTATGCAACTATTTGCATTAATTGCTGTAAGAAGTTTTTACCTTTACGATTTAATTACCAATTAAGTACTTAAGTTTGATTAATATCTTTCAACTCATCAGTTGGGTTAGGAAATTCATACAGTTGTACCTCTTTCAGCGTTTTGTTAAATATTGTCGGCATTGACAAAAGAACTCTTTTACTATGATTTCAATTGATAACTTGTTCTTTATGAAATGTTCAAACACTTGAATCCTAGGTTTAATAATTTTTAAAATTTAAACCTTAAAAATAACGATGGATAATATTATTTATTTCTTACTCTAAACCCCTCCTGAGGTCTCTTGTGATTGTTTGAATTCAGATTTAATTGTTCGTTAGAGTTTCAGGATCATCAAGAACAATGGTAGAGCTTTCCTGGGAAGACTTAATGAACTCTTTGCTGGTAAATACTTACTATTAGCCGTTTCAAGTTTGAAGTTATTGATTATCAAATTTAATTTGATAATCAAAAGAATTGATGTAAAATAATGTAATGGTAACTTTTAGACGAAGGAGAACTTGTGGAAGTAAGATATTTAACAAGAGAAGGAGGAGACTATCACATTGTTCAAATAGAAATCAAATCATTGGGAACGCCATTTACAATTCATCTCGTTAAAACTGACACGGTGTCCCCTCAACTACGGTTGGTCATAAAATAAAGTCATTCCATTTTACTTTATTTATGGGTAAACTGTAAGTTAATTGAAAGCAATTGCAGGGTTAGTCATGGTGAAAAAACGGAAATTGAGATGGATTTGCAGAACTGTTTCTACTTTGGTCGGATTATTGAGTTCCCCGGGGGTACGTCTGCCCTTTCTGACTGTGGGGATCTTCCAGGATTCGTAAGTAATTTTAACCAAAGTTTGCTATAATAAGGGCTGTTAAGTTCGAGATGCAACCTAAAAATCGGTCGAAAAGCAAAATTTTCTTAGAGTTTAAAATTTTCACGGAGTACATTGATTTTCTACATGTTTCTCGATTTGAAATTTCAATCTTTGTCTATTCTTCCAGAACGGGCACATTTTGATTGATGGCGATCACTTTGTAATTGAACCAGCATCGCCACAAAACAATGAATCTACAAAGACCTTCGGAAAAGGAAGGACCATCTTGCACAATGTCTTCCGCGCGCAGAAGATTCTGGACCGAGAAAACGGATCCCATTCAGACAGTGGGTTCGAAATGTTTGAAAATGTATTGTTAATTAGACAAGAGGACCTGTTTGTTACTGAACGACTTTAGTCGGTTCCAACTCCCAAATCTGCTTAATTTAAGTGCAATTTAACATTGCAAGGATAAGAGAGGGGACGGTTTTTCGCTTGGGGCTTATTTCCGAATTTACTTTAGTTATTTCACCCTAGTGGCACGAGTACCTCAAGACGAGTTAAAGCATGCGATTGAGGAGCAAAAGACATCGGAGGACAGGAACGATTCTGAAGAAGAGTTGGAGGACTCCGAGGAAATGGAGGGAGGGGAGTCCGTCGTAGATACGGACGAATACTCTGATGAACTCGAAACGGTATCGGAAACGATGCGGGGGAGATCACGGCCACGGAGCAAGAATAAAAAGAAAAAGAAGAAATCGATGACCGTTGCGGGGGATAAGGTTGTCGAGATCGCTGTGTTTGCTGACGAAAAGCTTTTCAAACTATGGGAGAAACGGTTCCCTAAAGAAACGAAATCAAAACTGAAAGACTTCATCCTCAGCTTGGTCAACAATGTAGGTTACGAATACGAAGGCCTGTACGATTTGCGAGAATTTATGATATACAGAAACTGAAAGAATTGGATATTTAAAGGCATTACTTAAACTGGTTTACAATTATCTCCAAAGATGAACCTGTTGTACAAACAGCCATCCCTAGGAGTCGACGTCTCCTTTCGTCTCGTTTTCCTGGAGATTTTAACTACCGTTCCAACCAACATGAAGAGTTCAAAATGGTCTGGAGAGGCGACCAAGTATCTCAAAGCCTTCTGCAAGTACGCTGGTGACAAGAATACAAATGCAGAGCGATGGGACCACGCTCTACTCCTTACGGGCCATGACTTGGCGGAACATGGCGACAAACTTCTTGCAGGTTGGTTCGCTCTTGACAAATTCTTTGATTACGGTCTGTTGTCTTTGTACCGTAAATCCACGTTTTATTGGTATAAAGCATCGCCTTGAAGGTATTCGATTAGACGTAGGAAAATAACACCCCCTCCTCGTCTTGTTATTCAATGAAACGCCCTTTGTTTAATTAAGCCATCTCAAGTCTAAAATTCGTGCTAATATCGAGAATTTCTGGTATTATAATCCCAAACAACTTGAATAGGAATGGCCTGGTTTACTACAATGTGCTTAAAGTACTGGAGCTGTTCGGTAAGTGAAGGGACGTCCTTTGGGACCACCTTCATCGTCACCCATGAGATTGGACACAGCCTTGGAATGGAACATGATGGAACGGGATCGAGTAAAAACTGTCACGAGGACAAGTTCATAATGTCACCGACGACAGGAGCGGGTAAGAGTACTTGGTCATCTTGTTCGACGAAGAATCTCAAGGACTTCATAACGAAGGGATCATCGGAATTAAATAGAGAAGATCCGAGCGGCATCCCAACCTGCCTAACACGAGCCTCGCCTCTCAAAAGCAAACGGATCGAGTTCTCACGATCTAAACTCCCTGGAGAAATTTATGGACCAACGCTTCAATGTCAATACGACTGCGGATCTGACTGTCTGCCTTCCATTACCAACAAAGACGTGAGTTAAAAGTTTTATAATTATTATTAATAACTGTTTAGTTCATTCATTTAAAAAACATTAATTGATTGATCTTGCTGTCTTACCCCTTTGAGCTTTTACCCCCGCAATAACTCCCCCACCTCTATCAATCAATTAAATTGTCTATTGGATGTGGACTTGCAGGTCTGCTCAATGCTGTATTGTATGAAAATATTCACGGAAATTGAGGCTCATCCTGCGCTTGAAGGTACCACATGCGGCATAGGAAAGGTAAGAAACTGTTGTTTTCTATCTGTGATCTGACTTTTACAGAACGGTTAAGCGCTACGCTGGGTATCACATTTAATAAATAAAAACTAACAAAAAAAGACAAGAATCACCTAACGGATATTTGATACTATATTGTACTGATAAATTCGCTTGTACGATGAACGAAATATTCTGGGAGGTTTATAAATGTTACATTAGGATTACACATTTTAAAGAGTAATCCCTATTGCGGGCATAGTTTTTACTTTGGTGGTTGTGGTTAAGTATGATAAGCAATTAAAACCGGATAATTCCGTTGCTCTCGGCCGTACAATAATAATAAATATGCATTTGCCAGGTGTTGATACAAAAGGTTAAGCTCAAAGGACAGACTTCCAATACCAAAAAACAGACTTTCGATCCATGGATATTTTCCGAATCTGAATACAAAAACCTTCGTGTGATGATCAAAGTCGGAATAATTTAAACTTGATTTTGTTCATTCGTTTTGATAAAGTTATTCCTTATCATTGTTATAGCTTTTATAATAAACTGCACCCTGTCGGTATATTATCTGTCAGCATAAACTGAGTGACTATAAACATTTCCTAAAAAGTTACAATAGGGATCTGACCTTCAAGTATGTTGAGGTTTAAGGTTTCTGACTTCAAACCTTGATTGATTGAATAGAACTGGAATTAATTAATTCAATATCTGCGTATAACTCTGATCTTGATTGCAGTTTGCTGTGTTTTTATATATAGACCTGAAGTACAGTATTTTGAATAAATTCATGCGTTTCTAATTACAACGGCTACAGCATAATTATTAGCTTTACCTACGGAACGTAAATTATACTAATAATCCAATTAATATTGTAACAGAAACTTTACTTTATTTTTCGCAGCACTGTCGATACGGGAAATGCGTCAAGATCCAGAAAAAGCGTTGAGATCCGGATCCGTGATAATGAAATAAACCTTGGAACAAACCCTCTCAATTACAAAACAACTATTTTAAATGCTGGACAAATTTTTATTAAAGATAAATAAATAGTAGAATGATTAAATAAACTGAAATTTCCGGTTGTTTAACATCGTACATCATAATTCATTACCCCCGTTTAGAAGGGAAAACCATACTTCTTGAGGGTCCGGAGACAAGAATTGCCGTCTCGTTAATCTGTCCATATTGCAAGTCGTATGCAGTCACAGGCTGCGGGGTGTAGACTTGGAAGGAGAAGTTGTCATACACAAAATTTTCGACATAAATATCGAGTCGATAACCGAAAGATCGGACGTTAAAGTAAGCAATTCCGCTGTCCACGACGAGAAATAGATCCGCGAAACCGTTATTGTTCAACTCGTCATTGAAGTACTTCCCAGACACCGCGATCCTCTTGTCCGACAGAGTTGACCCGTCCACTTTGTAGCTGAACCCATTCTTCTCCCCAACCGTTATTGTCACTCTGGAGCCGGGGGCTTCGGCAGCGTTTCTGAAAATGTTTGTAATTTTTAAATACTCATGAATTACCTTATCTTTAACTACTAAATTAGCAACAAGAGTTTTCATTCCTCGGAATGTTACTTATATGTTATATGCCGTGGTTAAACACGACGAAGATAGTTAAGTTTAGGGTTGATGGATTTGAATAGGCCATATATTTACTTGTATTGTTCACAGGTGATAGGATGAAAAAATGTCTTTAGCGTTTCTGTTTTTTGAAGTGGTTATTTTAATTCAATACTGACGCCAATGGTATTCGAACTCTATACAAAATGTGTTTCGAAATTGCACTTATTCATAATGGGAATTTGCAATGTTAAACAAAACGTCTCGTGTTTCAATTTTTTTTTCTCCTCTCATTTTTTCCAGATGTTTTTAACAACTCAAAATTATGTCTTAAAAACTCCAGGAACGACTTACTTTGTACCCACTTGAAAGTCCTGAAGTTTCACAGTACCCGCAGCAAAAGTTGTAGAGACCAGAGCGAGGACTTGAAGCGCAATTTGATATTTGGAACGGTTCATGATCCGCAGTTTCGTTCAACAGTTGGGAAGGGTTGGGATGGAACAATGTTTCTGAAATAGGAACGGAATCTTCCTTTCGGTGAGATTAAATGCAGATATGAAGTAATCGGCACGAGTTGTGTAACTACGTTGCTATTCTTTCCAGTAATGATGTCTGTTAACCCCATTTTTCATTTATTTATACAGATGCTCTATAGAAATATTTAATTCATATGTCACATTATATTGAATAACATTGTAAACTTTAATCAATCAACCTTCATTCGGCCCTTTGTCTCGCAAATTTTCAGGGAATATATCCAAGAATAGGACCGTTTATAAACGGCGTTAGGAAAGTATTTTAATCTAGCCGTTTTTACTCTTAACATACACTGTTAATCCAACATTCAATGTAATAATTCTAGTAAAGATCATAAGCGTCACAAAAATAAATTAATAACATTTTGGTGAATAAAATGTCCGTCCTTTTGTGGCTTTTTTACGGTACGGTCAACGGCGTCCATTCGTCCAGAAGGCTTATGAGAATTTTGAGCTGAATACAACAATACGACGCCCATATCAATTTGACGCAGCCAGAGGCCTCAACGGAGTCAAAAACCATGCATTATGTTGTCCTCTGGGCCCTAGGCAGTGGTTTACTAGTTGGTTGAAAGAAACCGCAAGAGAATCCTAAAACTAAAACACTCAATTCAATTGAGACCATTGGCGTCGCATCGGCTTTGGACGATGCGATGGTCTTATAGCAGATATAATTGGAAATTTCGTGACTGGTGAAAAAAAAACTATTTTAAAATGAAAAAATTGTAAGATCTTAAAAAAATTTCCAATCTTTAGCTTCAACACAGTGTAAATGGAATTTAATTATTTGTCGCGTAATTTTTCTTGCTTGTAACGGAGATTCCTTTTAATCTTTGAATTTTCTCCGCCTTAAAGCGTTTCTAGATATTCGAAAACTGTTTAAAACAAGAAACTAAAATGATAAATGGGAATCATAATTTCATGTCATGTATTCAAGTTCTACGGTAGTATAGTAGTAGTCTTATTAATGCAATGGGGTCTTAAAAATTCCAATCATGCCATACGGAGAATACGAGAACGATATTTTTGAAACTTGGAATAATTGGATCAAACTAGGTCAACCCTGACCTGTCGATTTATAATCAAGTATGTTCATAAGAAAGCCTACTACGAAGTAGGAACTATGAGACGATGACGCAGGTATTTGGAATTTCAAAGAACAAGGAATTGTTGTACTATTCCATGTTCATAAATTACATTTATTAGATTATTAGCATGCATCCTCATTTTGACTCTGGTCTTCATCCGCAAAGATCCGGCGTTTTGAGGTTGCTTGTCAAATCTACAACAAAAGCAATAAAAATAAGAGTTCACCTGTGCCCGTGCATAATAGGCTGAAGTACATCTGTATTATTCTGTATTAATTACACGTATGGGATTTTAAACAATAATGTTTGCCTTTTTATTGCTTCAAAAAGCACTCAAAACCAGATACATCCATCCATTTTAGTACAATAACCAAGAGTTTCTGGACGAAGCGAAGTATGCAAATTTTCAATCATAATATTTAGTAATAAACCGTTGCAAACGTTAAATTTTAACGCACCTCAACGTCGTCTTGCAGGGATCACTCTCGTCCCACGGTAAGTGCTGGGTTATCGAAGGGACCTGCGGGTTTCAAGTTTAAACCCAACCCGACTTTACGGAAATTGGTTTATGAGTGGTGTCAAAGGTTTAGAGCCATGTACTTCAATTCGCAAAAGTAATGTTATGTATTTTTGAAGTAGCTTAATTACGAGTATAGCTGGGTTCTCAATTATTTACTGTACCTTACATTTTCCAGCAATGACGCTAAAATTTGGACGATCAGTTCATATGACTCACGTATCTTCCTACATAGCCATGTTCATCACAGATCAGTTCCTCTTGGCATCCTTGGTTAGTAGAGATTGGTGGGGGAATCCTTCGAGGGACTCGAACCATTCCGGATTTTATTGTCACAGGGGATTGCGATTGGCGATGTACCGAGTCGTAGAAAAGATTCTTTGGCATAAGTGACATAAGATTTGACACCCCGCGCGCGCTACAATGTTTCGGGAGCCTTATTGTAGAACCTTGGGGTTGGTAGTGTTAAGTCTGAAATGCATGGTGGTCTTAAGTCAAAAACTTGTCTACCGACAGATACTTGAGAATTTTCTATCGCCAAAGCCATTGGTTGCAATTGGAAAATTAAATTCGAAGTTCTTCAACACGCGGAAAGAGAAAGTGGAATTTATAACACGTACATGTAGCATCTCTATTTCAAGAAATCAGGTCCAATACCAATGGCGGCGACTTACCATGTCCTACAACATTGTTGTCATTTTTATGCATAACTGGTTGGAATAAGCTAGTCAGTCTTGGTGATTTCGGTTGAAACTAATGGAATTATGCTAAGTATTGTGTACATTTTAGAATCGATTGTTAGACAAATGGAAATCCAGGAATCCAGAATCAATAAATTTCTTAATTTAGGTTGAATTGGTTGAAATGAAAATTTATTTGAAATAATAAATTCATCTTAAGCAGTATGGCGAATAGTACATAAAGGTTACAGACGATTGGGTAATGTAACAACTAGAGAAGAACAAAAATCGAAAACGTTAAATTCAACTGTTAAATAAGACTTTTAAATATGTACAATGGCAGTGTTAACTAACGTTTCTAATTGACATGGAAGACAACGTAATTAACCAATGAACTTCCAACGAATTACGGCTATCCTTAAGCTTCAATCAGAGATCTTTCTATGGCAAGCCCAAGGTCCGTCTTGACCAAAACTTGAAATTGCTTAAGACCATAGCGTTTGTTACTTAGCATCTTCAAGCTTGGTGCGACCCATCCAACGTGATCACGTTTCTTGTTGCGGCCAATGTATAGGACTTCCCCAGAATTGGATCGACCTCCAGGGATAGCATCTTCTGGAATGGTTCCATTTTTAGCGTCTTCCCACTTTAGCATCCCAGGCTCAGCTGTCAGCACCTGAAATTTGTAAGGATTTAGTGAGAAAATAATACGATTTGTGATGGATGATTCACGATGAAAATTATTGCTATGCTATGCAAGGAATTTATATAAAACCCCTCCCGCTCACCCCTACTGCCTTTAAGGATATCGAAATAATAGCGCCTCCCCAATTAATAGCAATGAATGATAACTGATACAAGGTAGATTTTATATTAACCTCAAATCCATCAAAGATTGGATGCTCGTGATTTGCAAAAATAATCTGGACGGAACAATGCTCTCCTCCGTACTCCTGATTCGATTCAACTTCCCCCGGGTAAATCCCTCCTCGAAACGGAGTTCTTGCAACGTAAAGTATTCTCTGGTTTCTCATTCCAGCATGAACCGCGCCCTCAGGGATGGGATGCGCGGCTGATGAGCTTTTCCACAAGTGGGATCCCCCAATAGGTTCAGTACCCACGCTAGCAGTTGAAACCGAAGGGCCAGCCACAGCCACTGAGCATGAGGGTGCCGCTGAGGGTTCAGCAACAGCCGCTGAGCATGAGGGTGCCGTTGAGGATTGAGACACAGCCACTGAGCATGAGGGTGCCGCTGAGGGTTCAGCAACAGCCGCTGAGCATGAGGGTGCCGTTGAGGATTGAGACACAGCCACTGAGCATGAGGGTGCCGCTGAGGGTTCAGCAACAGCCGCTGAGCATGAGGATGCCATCGATGAATCAGACACAGTTACTGAGCATGAGGGTGCCGTTGAGGATTCAGCCGTTAAAGCTTGAAATAGTAAACTTCTAAAACTTCCATTTCTATTGAAATTATATAAAACACATTTACAGAATTAATCATCCCTCCTGTGTCCTGTGTCTCGGGGAGTAGAAGGGGGGAGAGGAATCTTTTAAGATTGGGAAAATTATTTTTCGACAATTGAGCAACGTTGCAGAGGCGGGGGAGGAACTTATTTAAGGCGAAGTGTTATTTTTCAAGCCCTGTTTAATAAACAGTTTAAACAGATTCCTTAAACAGTGCAAGGAAGGCAGAAGGTGAAAGTAATTCCGGGGGGATTTAAAACAATAAATATACAGTACGCAGAATTCATTAGAATTGAAGTTCCGCATCCGTTCCATACTCACCTATACTGACATGAGGTTTGGTGAGCCTGGAGGACTTCCCCTCTGAGCCTTTCTGTACATCCGTTGACCTGGTGTCTACAGTCAAATAGTGAATTGTTCACGATCGTTTCAATAGAATGACACCGAGTTTTCGAGAAACCCGATCGGCACTCCGGACACATTGTTAGTTTGTTTTGGCAATGCTGGCAAATCAGATGTCCGTTAACACATTGTCCGATGGGAGGGAAGGGGATCTCACTACAGACCGGACATTCCAAAAGTTTTGACAGCTCGGCTGTCCTTGGAAACTGGTCCACGTTACTGAAAAGTTAGGAAATTAAAAATTTGAAATTGCAAATTGACATCATTTCACATTTTCTATTTCACAGTGAAAATTGCCAGGCTGGAGAGGCTGATGTTGGTTGGTATTTCATATTTGGAATTATACTATACACTATATCAATACGATTCTATGGCATTTAGGGTTTTAGTATTTAAAAAAAATATAATAATTTTGTGATTTTCGTCACTTTGCACTTACCCTGGCTGTTCCATTTCTGCTTCCCGGATATAATAATATACTTATGTGTAGAAGTAGAACTTCGAAAAGCAAAGTTAAATGTCGAATGCCGAATGAACAACCTACTGCAAGCGTCTCCTTTTCAAAACTGGTCTCGTGTCTCGTGGATTCCTGATTCGTGTAGTAAGAGTTTCAGACCTATTCTACAAGATGTCTTTTTGCTGCGGGATTTTTGGAATTTGAACTTGTGACTTGGCATGTAAACTTGACCCCAAGATAAATGATGATGGACTGGAAGTGGAACAATGGTCTGGAAAAGGTTGCTCCCCCCCCCCCCCACCCCAACAGTCGACTTGGAGGAAAACTACTTCACGTATTTACCATGGTACATTTCTTCCCAGAGGTAATCGTGGAACTGATGTTGTTATTTATAATGTATCATAAATAAATTGTATATTTCGAATTTCGAATGACGAGTTTGACGAGAGAGAGTGTCTGTTAGCTCGTCTATGCGCTATGTGTCTGAATCTGAAAGAGCAAACTCACGTACAGTTCACAGTTCAACTTTTTTTTAAATTATTCTTTCGGGGAACCAGACTTCACAGTTTCACACCACACACTTCTGACTTCACAGCACACAGACTTCATACTTACTCAGGAATTTTAGGCGGATGACAAGTTCGATGAAGGACCACATGTGGGTCAAAGGTTAAGATTTTATGATCCTAGGTCAAGCCATTCTCCAGTTACCGACATTCACATAAGTCTCAACACTTAATAAGCCGTCCAACGAATGTACTGATGTATGATATATCGTAAATGTGAAATGTGCCGTTTTTATAATGTTTGACATATAATAGCTGCTGTTTTTGAGCATGTGCAATATTAAAAATGTATTGTTTAAACACAGAAAACATAAAATATTAAACACACTGTAATTTTAGCACCACTTGCGTCCACGGGTTTGTAAGGCCTTTGCAAATGGTACTAAAAGAGTGTCTAAGGGGTGACTGCCCTTTTTGTGGTTTTCCTGTCCTGAGAACCCTTGTTCTCCTAAAATATGCCTAGTACTGCAAATCTGACTGACAAAATATGACTCTTCTGATATCTTATGCTTTCGTGTAATTAAAAGAATAGAGGATTTGTGTTGCGAAATGTAGAATTTAATGAGTCAAAGAAAATAGAAGAATGCAACACAATTTTGAATCAATTACAAGAAGTAAAAACGCCCTAAGACAGACTGGGCAAGAATCTCTCGGACTTGAGACTCTGGATTTAGAAAAGAGACTTGAGACTCCCAATGCAAAAGAGAGACTTGAGACTCCCAATGCAAAAGAGAGACTGACTTGACACAGGCAAGTCCACGAATTTATATTGACCTTACACATACATTACAGTCATCCAGAAACTACATTTGTTCTAATTTTAACATTACAAGGTTACAGGTTTAGAAAAAGGTTGTCCTTGAATAGGCTCCACTCAGTCTATATTTAAATGAGGAATTACAGATACATACACTTTCAGTACATGGAAAGACTCCCTAAAGCCTTGAATATTCCCTATCTCTGCAGCCGACTAATCCCAGTTCACTGCACCTTTTATCAGTTCATACATTATTATAATCTAGAGACAGGACTAATTGTGATATTTTGAATGACATTTGAAATACATCGAGATATTTTGGATGCCACTTATACATGAATTGAAATTACTAAAAATATTTTATGACGCTTTTCGTACTCGAACTACATGGCACCCCCCGGTGCAGACGCTGCGTCGTCTTCACCAAAAACTCTGACGTCGAGTACGCATATCTTCGAAACAGGACGTCGATAAATTCCGCTGCTGGTCTTGACTTCCACCACGCGCACGTGATTATCTTTTCCAGGAAACACGGACGTAATGATCCCCAAAGGCCAGGAGTTCCTCTGCAGGGCATCGTCAGCAACCACGACTATATCTCCAATCTTGACTGGCTCGGTCTTCTCGTGCCACTTTGTCCTCCTCGTAAGAGTTGGCAAATACTCGTTGATCCAACGCTGCCAAAACATGTCAGCGTATCGCTGGGCAATTCTCCATTGCCTCTCTTTAAGAGTGGCTGCCAGTGCCACTTTTGTTGCCTTGACTAGACGCTCCCATGCTCCTCCAAAGTGTGGGGACAGTGGTGGGATGAAATGCCATTGTATCTCCTTCATTGTTAAGTGAGATTGAATTTGGTTTTGATCTAGTTCTTTAAGTGCCTTCTTTAACTCGTTGAAGGCTCCTCGGAAATTTGTCCCATTGTCCGAATAGACCTCTTTTACATGAGGTCGTCGTGAGGTAAATCTGCGAAAGGCCATCAGGAAGGAATCCGTCGACAGGGATCCTGCGAGTTCCAGGTGCACCGCCCTTGAAGACATACAAGTAAAGATTACACCATACCTCTTTTCATGACTTCTCCTAACCGTGATCTCAATAGGCCCAAAATAGTCCACTCCAGTAATGGTAAAGGGACTGATATTGCTGTTGAGTCTGCATTTTGGCAAGTCAGCCATCTCAGGAACTGCGGGCACGGCCCTTTGGTTTTTACACTGCTGACAATTAACCCAAGCTGCCCGTACTGCTACTCTGATACCGGTGATGCAGTATCGTAATTGAAGGGAATTGACAACCCTTTCCACTCCGTGGTGACCGGCAATTCGATGATGGTAGTCCACAAGAAGTTTGGTGTAGTTGTGTTTGGGATGCAGAATGACTGGGAATTTCTTCTCGTCGTTGATTTCTGCATTTCCTAATCGCCCTTGTACACGAAGAACTTGTGAGCTGTCTAGCATAGGGGACAACTTTGATAGTGAGCTGTTAATTGCAACCGACTCACCAGAAGATAACGAACTGATTTCTTTGCTGTACATGTCTTCCTGACTTCTTCTCCACCACCACTGCTGGGCTCTGCGTGTATCTCGTACATACAATTCTCGTTCTTGACACTTGGCTCGTTCATTTGATAGTTTGGAATTTTGAATGAATCTCAGAATCCATGCCGTGACTCGAATTAAACTTGTCCACTTGGAATAATTTTCAATTTGGATGACAGGTTCATATTTAGATACGAAACCGACAAACTCACGTTTCAGCTCCAATGTGTCCTCGTCAACTTGGTTAGAGTGAACTTTCTCCTTTGGCCAATCCTTTTCTTCCAAGTTCAAAAAACTTGGTCCGTTGAGCCATCTGCTGCTGGAGGATAGGTCGCTGGGAAGGTGATTCCTTGTACCTTCATCAGCAACATTTTCCTTGGTTGGGATCCACCTCCACTGAGAGGGATCGCTTGACTCTTGAATTTCACCCACACGGTGGGCCACGAACTGTAGGTACTTCTTACCGTCTGCTCTAAGCCAGCATAACACCGTTCTACTGTCACTCCAAAACCAGGTCTTGTTAATGGTGACGGGATGTTCCTCCTGAATTGTTTTTGACAACCGGATGGCCATAACTGCGGCCTGCAGTTCAAGCCTTGGAATTGACATGGACTTTAAGGGAGCCACATGGGTCTTGGCAGTGATAAAGGCTATTTTGATACCTTGGTCCGATTCTATTCTCCAGTAGGCTACCGCACAGAAGGCCTGCTCGCTCGCATCACAGAAGATGTGTAGCTCCAGATTACGGGTGGATGAGAATTCGGATCCGTAGCACCTTGGAATTTTCATCGTTGAGATTCCGTTGAGCTCTTTCAACCAGGTCAACCATTTGCTGTAGAGGTCAGTTGGGATTTCGTCATCCCATCCTATCCCGATCCTCCAGATTTCCTGCAGAAGAATCTTAGCTTTGATGGTCAGATTGGCTAGGAAACCTAAGGGATCAAAAAGAGACATGACCAATTTTAAGACATCCCTTTTTGTTGGAATTTGACTTCCATCCACCACTGCTTTGTTAACTTTGTGAAAAGCTAATTTCCAAACGAAACAGTCTTGCTCAGAATTCCACATTATACCAAGTACTCTTCCAGTGGGTAGATCTGGACAGGAACTTAGTTCTTTCACTTCCCCAGCTCGAAGCCTCTCAGGAATTTGTTGTAGAATTTCTCTTGAATTGCTTGTCCAGTTGCAAATCTGGAACCCTCCTTGAGCATGAATGTTGATTATGGTGGTGATGAGTTGCACTGCCTCCTCCACTGAATCTGTTGAGTCCAGGTAGTCGTCCACATAATGCCGATTGACAATTGCATCATAGGCTTCGGGATATTGTTCTTTAAATTCGGTTGCATTTCTGTTCTTGATATATTGAGCTGTACAGGGTGATGATGCAGCTCCAAAAAACATAACTTCCAATTGAAATGTGTCTGGATCTCGATTTCTATCGATTCCTCTCCAAAGGAATCGTTGACTCGCTCTGTCCTCCTGACGAATTTGAACCTGGTGGAACATCTCCTTGATGTCCCCAGTGAAAGCGTATCGACGCTGACGAAACTTGAACAGCACACTAGGTAATGGGGGAACCATGTCAGGACCTTGCATGAGGTTATCGTTAAGGCTTACCCCTCGTACTTTTGCTGCTCCGTCAAACACCAGTCGAGGTTTGTCCGGTTTGTTCGGATTATAGCTGACAAAGTGAGGAAGATACCACGTTGATGGCCCTGTTGTTGCTGCCTCTCTCGTAGTCAGTTTTCTCACGTAACCCTTGTCTTCATAATCCTTGATTTTTGATACGTACCATTTTGACACTTCTGGGTTTTGATCCATTTTTCGCTCAATTGATTTGAGCCTGTTTATAGCTGCCGCTTTACTGTCTGGAAGCTGAACATTATTGGATTTCCAGAGAAGCCCGGATTCCCATCTGTTGTCCACACGTTGCGATGTTGATTCTAGAACATGAAGAGCTCGTAGATCCTCCTTGGACCTTGGTTGCTCTTTAGACACTTTGACTCCGAAAGATTCAGTGGAAAAATAATGCTTCACCATTTTATGAACCTCATCCTCAATTTCATGAATAGCAAAATTAAAATGATTCGTCGGGATACAACCAACCTTTCCCGTAAGTACCCACCCAAGTTCCGTCCTTGCTGCAATGGGTGTGTTAGGTGGCCCCTTAATGATTTCGAAGGGCAGAGTGAGATTTGCGTTGTCTTGTCCGATGAGAATTGTTGGTTGTCCACCGTCCGACAATGGCAATTCGATTCCTCGTAAATGCTTCCACCTCCCTGCATTCGCATGTTTAATTGATTGATACGGTAATGGAAGGTGACTCAGGGTCCTTACGTGTTGAAGTTTGAAACTTCGTTGTCCCTTAGCATCCATGATATTCAAGCTCACGGATTTTGAATTTACTTCCCTAGTAGCTGGGTGTAGACCTTGATAAGTGAGAGCTTGGACTGGTCCTTCCAATCCCAGTTGCTCAGCAACGGCTGCATCCATTAGGGTGACTGTCGACCCGGTGTCAAGCATAGCAAATGTTGACAAGGTCCCCTTTGGTCCCTTTAGTTTGACCGGTAATATCATGAGGTGAACCTTTGTATCCTCTTTGACTTGTTGCTGCTGAACGGTGTGAATGACGGTTTCAGCCACTGGCTTGGGACTCTCCTTTTTGTCACGGTGTAATAGACGGTGATGCTCTCTCGTACATCCTTTTTCGCCACAGATCTTCTTGTTTCTACAATTTTGTAAACAATGGCCACCATTTAGACATGAAAAACAATGCCCTTTTGACTTTACCCATAACCAGCGATCATCCAGGGCTTCTTTGATGAGCTTCTGACACTGAGAAATCCGATGATTGCCATTTGAACAAAATCCACAATTTTGATCGTGGGCTTTCCAATTTGCTGCTGGATTTGAAGACTTACGTTCTGCAGCGTGGAATACATTTTCCTTCCCATTGCGAGGTTTTTTAAAATGTACATGACCTTTGACCTGACCTTGATTTTTGTATGACGCTTCCTGTACTGGTGGGTTGTAGACCATTGAGACTGAATCTCCTACTTCCTCAAGCCATTCCGAGAAGTCCGTCATTGAAGGGAAATCCCACTTGTTCTGCCGCAGTCTCTCCCCCCATGAATCCTGTCGATTGAATGGTAATTTGTCCACAAGTTCCTTTAACAATTGTGGATTGTTGATGTAGGGCTGACACTTGAACGCTTCGGCTGTCACTGTCAGGTTCCTAACGCTGTCAACAAATTGTAGAAGTCCTTGTCTATCCTCACCTTTAAGGACTGGAATTCTGCGCACTTGTTGTAGAATTGAATCGAGAATAATCGAGGGTTTTCCATACCTTTTCTCCAAAACCGAAATCATTCGGGGGACATTATCTGCCGCTACCATCATTGACCGGACGGACTCCCTAGCCGCACCTTTTAGACTCCTTTGGAGTCGCTGTAGATTTTCGACATTTGACAGTCCACATGCCTCTGAAGTGATCCGGAACTGGCTAAGAAATACGGGCCACTCTTCCACATTTCCGTCGAAGATTGGAAGGTCTTGTCGGAGGGTCTGCCTTGCCATCATAAGCTCCAGCTTATCTCGAACAGGAACAACCGGTATGCTGACTTTAAAAGTCGGAGGCGACTTGCTGTTGACTAATGGGGGCTTAGTAAGGTTGCGGTCTTCGTTTTCGCTGTTTTCAAATACCTCGTCAGAGTCCTCATCAGAACCTAGGTATTGATCATGGGCAACTGGTTCAATTAAAATTGATCTTTGGACTTTACCCTTTAGTCTGATTTCCTCCTTCCTCCGTTCCATTGCCTTCTTCCTTCGGTTGTGGTCACGTTGTTCTGCCTCAAATTCAGTGATTCTGTCGTCAATTGATTTTTTCAGATCATGGAGTTCCTTTTCGTGAGTTTCCAACTCATCAGCTTCCGTTGGTGGTTTAGCTCGAAGTTCTTTAATCTTCGCGATGTCTGCTGTGTTCTTGTGTCGTAATTCAAGGTCCTTATCTTGAATCTCCTTGTCCATGCAGTCCTCTTCCTCTTCCAACGCATGAATCTCCTTCATCGTGGCAAGTTCCAACTCGTTTTGCTTTCGAATTGTTGTAGAGGATTGAATGGAGGATGACGATCGTGTTCCACTTCTTCGGGAAATGCCTGACCGTTCATCTAAAGGTTTACTTGCCATTGCACCTGTTGAAGGTCCACTTCCCAGAGACTTTGTTGTTGACCCTGGAACGTTTGGACCTTTCTTCCCTTGACCCCCTGCGGGCCCTTTGTTGTTGTGGCTTGTTGAGAGTATTCCATAATACTCGGGCGCACTCTTCTTCCGATTTGGTCGCCCTCCTTCCATAGATTCGTCCATCTCGAACCTTAGTTTCGTCGTCAGACTTTGCCTACCAGGAACTGTTTTCTCCAAGGTACTGCCAATTCGGTTATCGAAGGACCATGTAATTTTAGCACCACTTGCGTCCACGGGTTTGTAAGGCCTTTGCAAATGGTACTAAAAGAGTGTCTAAGGGGTGACTGCCCTTTTTGTGGTTTTCCTGTCCTGAGAACCCTTGTTCTCCTAAAATATGCCTAGTACTGCAAATCTGACTGACAAAATATGACTCTTCTGATATCTTATGCTTTCGTGTAATTAAAAGAATAGAGGATTTGTGTTGCGAAATGTAGAATTTAATGAGTCAAAGAAAATAGAAGAATGCAACACAATTTTGAATCAATTACAAGAAGTAAAAACGCCCTAAGACAGACTGGGCAAGAATCTCTCGGACTTGAGACTCTGGATTTAGAAAAGAGACTTGAGACTCCCAATGCAAAAGAGAGACTTGAGACTCCCAATGCAAAAGAGAGACTGACTTGACACAGGCAAGTCCACGAATTTATATTGACCTTACACATACATTACAGTCATCCAGAAACTACATTTGTTCTAATTTTAACATTACAAGGTTACAGGTTTAGAAAAAGGTTGTCCTTGAATAGGCTCCACTCAGTCTATATTTAAATGAGGAATTACAGATACATACACTTTCAGTACATGGAAAGACTCCCTAAAGCCTTGAATATTCCCTATCTCTGCAGCCGACTAATCCCAGTTCACTGCACCTTTTATCAGTTCATACATTATTATAATCTAGAGACAGGACTAATTGTGATATTTTGAATGACATTTGAAATACATCGAGATATTTTGGATGCCACTTATACATGAATTGAAATTACTAAAAATATTTTATGACGCTTTTCGTACTCGAACTACACACACACAATATCGAAAATAGGACTTTGTCCCACCCATAGAACAAAATGTTTCATTGGAATGTACTTGAGCATATCTTTCGAAATTCGAACGACGTGACGTATCCCACATTATGCGTTTGTAATTTGATCTTTTAGCCCCAACCCCAGGCTAGGTTGCGTCCCCATTCCAAAATAGTATACACCGTTGAATAGCTCTTGGCAATACCTTTCCATCGATGTATCACACTAAGGAGGATTAGTATTCAATGAAAAAATGTTGACCTTTGATGTTACCACCTGACCCTTACCCTGCATGGCTCCCGAACGATCTAGACCTTCGTCTAATTGTAAGACACCTAGGTGATTCTCCGAAAACAAAAATTCTAAAAGTTGAACCGTTCGCGAGTTAGACACACAGACAGACAGACGGACGCTTTGGACTTTGTCCTTCGCATAATGTATCTGCGATACTTAATAATTGTGTTTTGTGTTTTTGAATAATTTATACATTATAGGTAGGCGTAGTGAAACTGAAAATCTGGAACACGTTGGCCACCCGGTCAATCTACATTGCCACTGCACTGTTGTGTGCACTGCGGTATAATTTGTAGTTCCTGCACTCGGATCTTACGGGTACTTGCAAATCTACATTCGAAACTTTTATATTTTTTGGAAATTGGATGCTCTCTCTAATTATATATTTTAATTTCTAACTAATATAAATAAAGAACAAGAGAGTTATCTTTCTTTGGGTTGTTATTTAGTTTGCAATTAATTTTTGCCCTTTGCCTTTTAGGATTTTGTGCTTTCAAAATGCCCTTGGACTTATGTGGTTCCAAGTTCCAAATGGACGTTTGCTGGTAAGACAATGTAAGACGACTTTTTGTCTTTTGAAGGAGATGCATGCTTATGATTGTTGGTATTGGATTGTTATACACATTGCGGCGTAAAACTGCCAAAGTACCACTTTATGTTGTGTTCCATTGTTCAGAAATGAATGCAATTCCAGCCGCTGGAATCCAGCAATTCCCTGCCTTGGTTGATTCTATTTATAGTCGTATGGGTCAGATGCGTCGTAACCGTAAGTATATCAGGGATCTGAAATAAACGTCCATCTAAGCGTAAAACTACTAAATCACTTTCAACTTTGTACTGTAGACTCCTTGACCTATGAACATTCACTTTAGCTCTGGTTTTGACGTTGCGTTGGTGCAAATCCACTTTGAGACATGGGATAGCTTCGCATCTCAACATCAAAAGGACGCTGTAACAAAGAGGTTATAATGGCACAGGTTGGGATTCGAAGAGAAAATCCGATGATGGTTCCTCAGAAAGACTTCATTTCCAAATCGCGTGTCGCTGAAGCTGGTTGTATCGAGGAAGTCCTCCAGAGTCCTTGGCATCACTTGAATTGTCGATATCTTTTTATACGACAAGACTTCTTAAGGAGTGTAAAATCATTACTAAAACCAAGATGTCGATGTCAAATTCAAATTCAGACGATGTGTTCATTCAAAATTACAACTATAATTCCATTTCAACTGAATCCACTGAAGAAAACTCCGTGCCACTCAACAGCGTAAATTTCAATCCGTTTTAATAGTTAAACTTAAAATAATTGGGTGTTTTCTAGTTTTGGAGAAATCATAATTAAGGTTATTCTTTGTCGTATTTGAAGTGATTCCTAAGAAATTAAGTTTATTTTTATTGAATTTCAGTACAATCCTATCAACTGGGCACCCAATCCGTATCGGTTTCAATACAATGCTCCAGCACATTTTACAACCTTCATCCCATCTGCAGGACCGCTGCCTTTCCAAATGCCGATGTTTTATAGCCCACCAGTTATCGCAGGGTACATTACAATTCCCTTATGGAGCAACACCCCCATCATTTCAATGCCTGCTGTAGTCATTCCATATCAGAGTCCAATGTTTCCAAACTCCAATCTGTGGGACTGCCGCTTTCTGATGCCTGAGTTGGAAGTACAAGGTCAATATTTTGCTGTAACGGTTCCGCAAGAACAGTATCAGTATATCTCTCCCGCCGACTCAGACCAACAGGATCTACAGCCAACAACTGATTCACAATGGGAAAATGACTATTATCGAGTGACTGGACAACCGTTCGAGAATGTCGAAGCTCAATATTTTCTGGGGCAGCAGCCAGATAACCTATATTTTCCTTACCCTGGACCAGCATCCGTTGAAACTAACCAGATGGAAACTGGATCCATGGAACTAAGTAGTTTGCCACCGGGACCGCAGCTTCTTGTACAACTTGGGTATCAACACAACTCTTCATTTCGACACGACGTATTTACGAGCAGTGAGGAGGGTCCTACTTTTGGATCTTATGTCGAATTTCAACCAGCCGTGTTTGATAGCTTGAGCGGAGGTAATTTGAATACTTACCGAATGTTTACTATTAGCTATTTACATCTTCTCCGGTATACATTCCCAATTACTTACCGTTTCTCTAGAGACTGAACGATGGGAGTCTATTTTTTAGTCGGGTCAAAAGTAATGTATTTGGGGTTATGTAAAGGGGTTTTATTCTAGTAACGAACAAGGGAATTATTTTCGAAAGACGGAAATTTTGTTGAGATTTTTAATCATGATATCTTTGCATCTACTTTTAGATCTGGAAACGCTGGATCGTGGAGTTACGAGGCACTGTCTACTCTGCAGAAGTAACCGAGAGCTACCAGAAGTCTACATGAATCACGTGTTGAAGGATTCGAAGGGAAGAGTGACGTGTCCAATTCTAAGGTCCTTGGTCTGCCGATTTTGCGGAGCGACGGGTGACGATAGCCATACCCAGAAGTATTGTCCGAAGAACAGCCGTCCATTCCAGAATCGACGCGTGGTGGAATATAGAGCCCACATTCCAAATAAAAACGAAGGACAAAGTAAAATTCCACACCGCATGGTTCGAACCTCAACTGGAAAATATCACACACGCAAGTATTGATCCCGAATCTACTCCAGAATGGTCGAATATGTTTTACATCTTTTAATCTTACCGAAGAAATTATAGTTTTAGCTCAGTCTAATGAATTTTAAAAAAACAGTACGACAATTAGATGCATTGTTGTGTGAGTTTCTGTAAAGATTTTAAATTTTAATGAATTGTCTGTTTTATTCTAATGAACTTAAAAAGTATCACACTTGCAAATATTTATCACGGAACTCCTCCGTAATGGTGTAATATTACATATTTTAATCTTATGAACAAACCATACAGATTTTTAGCTCAATCTAATGAATTTTATGAGACGGATCTATAGGAACAATCAGAAACACTGTTGTGTGAATGCCTGTAAAGATTTTAAATTTTATCGATTTGTTTTAATGTTTATTCTGATGAACTCAATCTTACTTTTAAAACAATGTTAAAATTTGCAACATTTCCGGAAGAGTTGAACAAATAAATTTGTGCTATTGAGTTAGAAAAATGAATTAGTAGTCGTCCTCTGAGTATTCATATTCGTCTGCTTCTTTACTTGCATCTGCACATTGACCCGCTTCAACCCTGAACTCCATTCCGTGCGGACATCTTTTAGGGACTGGGACTCCAGATCGGCATCTCATGTACCCCTCTGGGTTCTTTGGGTCCGGATAATCATCTCCTTCGTGACGGCACAGACCTTTGAAATAATATTACCATATATATCTCATGATTGTTAGAGCTTTTTATATTTGCAAGTTACAACCCGTAATCAACGGTCACCCCCTTCATTGTTTTTTATTCCCTGATTCTTTATGCATTTAGCTATTCCTAAGATAACTTGTCTAACGATTCTGTTACAGAATAAGCCCTGACGGCAGGATTTTCGTCCTGAGAACGCACAACGTAAAACTTATCTAAATGAACAGAAAAATCCTAGGCGTTTCAGCATTTAAAATCACAATAATCACTGCCCTGGAATATGTATTCCCTAAAAAAGTTTTGATACTTACAATACAATTAGTTTATGTGTTTTAGGATTCTTAGATAAATTGGGAGACGCGGAGAGCTAACCCAACCACCACAAGCCCAAGCTAAACCAGGGCGCATTGAGACTGGGTTTCGCCCATATCAATAGCAAAATACTAACAAAACACGAGTGCGGTTGCTGCGGTTTGCGGTGTTTCGCACCCTGTTTTGTTGTGTTTCGACACCACCGCAGTGTCAAATTTTCATGGACAGAGTGCTTAGCATCTAAAATCCCCGACATCCTCCCGTCCCTGTATATACAAAATACCAATTGGTAAGAAAACCGTATAAAACTGTACCTCTACAACGGGCTTCAGTTCCGACAACACATTCCCTTCGCAGGTGATCGAATAGTTTACCCGTAGGGCAGTACAGCGTTTTCTGATTAGTTCCCGGCCTGTATATTGCAAATTATTAATTATGCCATTTGAGTAGGGGAAATTAAAATGAAACAGCCCCTGCTCGACACCATGACGCGGACCTTTTTAGGTCCGTTGGAGTAAAGAACAGTTGCAGTTTTAACTTTGAAAAACATTATTAAATTTTTAAAGGAACAATTACTCGGTGCAGTCCAAATACTTGCCACACTCGTTAGATAAAGGGATGAGTCCAACGTCGGAGCACTTGACTTGTTTTTTGAAGAGGGACAGAAGGTCGGCTCTGGGTTTGCCCAACGTAAATCCTCTCGCACTGTCATCGTCCTCATCTTTCTCAACGTCCCCGCTGTTTTGTCGCGACGCGAACAAGAGTTGTGCGAAGGTTGGGGGTGGCAGATGCTCGCCTTGGCCAGCCGACCCTATCCGCAACCCCTCCGTACTCAACGCCCCCAGTAGCCACACGACAATGCTCAACATTCTCGGTTCGAAAATTTGGACAGGAACCGTTTAATTTCAACTCCTACCCGGAAGACCTCCCATTCCATTGTTTGTTTTATTTTTAGTAGCTTCCTACTAAAGTAAATGGAACAGGTTTCATATGCCTGCTGAATGGGAGATTTCTGTCCAATTAATACAATCATAACATGGTTTCCATTACGTACGGTAATTTAGAAATGTTAACATGTCATAATGGAACAGTGACATCGTCAATTTACGCATTTTCAGACTTGACGTTGAACCGGTCAATGCGTCATGCTTGTAGTACGAATGGAAATTGTGTCACCTCATAGAATGTTAAAATTATGTTCTTAATTAAAGAGCCAGGTAACTAACTATAAGCTTTAGATAAAGTATCAACCCATTGTTTATTCTTACACGAAATACCGAAGTACATTTGGCTGACGAATTGTTGATTGTTTGGAATCGTAGGCTCTTCCGGGTGGAATACTGAACTTTTGAGGGTGGATTGAGGCTAGTGAAACGATTATACACGTCTACGTATTCCTATTCTACTGGGGAATTTTTCTGACCAAATATGAAGGGCTACTTGCTGTTCTTGGGGTTGACCTTTGGGGCCTACGTTTTGTCGGTGGAAGGGGGGTCCATCTTGGCCCCACCCTCCGATGAATTAGCAGAGGACGAAGCTAGGGGTCTCAAAGGACAATTCAATCCCCTTGCTTCTCTGCAGAAAAGTCATGCCAAGTGCACCGTCGAAGGATCATACGGTATCAAGAACGAGTGCTCCAAGTACACGGAATGTCGCAAGTAACCCTCCATTTTGAAATTATTCCATCCAGTGAATTTTTTAATAATTTTCCTGAAGTTTCTGGTCGATTGTTTTAAAACATTTAATATCTTTACAGGAAGGGACAAATCCCAACGTCGATGTACTGTCCAGCCGGGAAATTCTTTGACCACAAGAAACGCCTCTGTGTGAAATCTAGCGATGCTCAATGCAAAAGTATGTCAACTCTCCTGGTGTATGAATAATCAATATTAAGCTAAATAAATCAAATTAATTTTTTTGCTTTTGATTAAGATGTCTGCCCAAATGATGGGGATGTATTCCCTGACCCAACTGAGCCAAAGGGTTTCCTCAAATGCTTCAAGGGAGTTCCCATGGGCCATCTTTGCCCCGATTCTCAAACGTTCCTTGCCGATAGGATGAGTTGCTCGGCCGGAGGCATCCCTGACAATAATTCGGATGAAGACTAAAAACTATTGTACTATTACCGTTTCCGTTTAACTTATTGTGATGCTTCTGATGAGTTTTTAATGATAATAAATCCACCATTTCATAGAAAATGATGGTAAGTCGGCATTTTCAATTTTACAACGAAGTTTTATTTCTTCACATTTATAAATGGACGTTCAGTCATTCGCATAAAAAGTAACAGGGAGATGGACATTGTACGTAATATATAACACATTAAATTGAGTGCAACTGTCCCAATACATTGTCTCCATAATTGTAGCTCAGGGTCAAGTCTGGCTTATCTAGAAACTAGAGTCATCTTATCCCGATCCATACTCTAACTGCTACTTCTATCCATTCATTTCATTGTACTCTGGTTTACTCACTACTCACTCAATTAGCCTAGATAAATCTGTACACAATAGAAACAACACGATACATAGTTAAATCGTTATTTATGAACTCATCCGCAAGTCATTTTACGGGAAGTCAATCAACAATTTGTTCAACACTCCAAACATTAAGGTCATAGTACTAGGATCTACAAACTAACGAGAGATAGGGCTTAAAGGAAGGAAAATAATGTCCTGGAGGGAAACATTGTATTGTAATTACTTAAAGTACTCCAGAATCAGAACACGAAATGAAGGGAAAGTCATCTTATTAAAATAAATTGGACGCCTCTAGAAGTTCTACATCCGATCTGAAATAATCCGTCATCCTTAGACGTAAATGAGAGATCCATTTGATCCTTTAAAGATATGGTAATAAGAGAGGTTTGACTGTATAGAAGTGATGAAGGATAATCCCGTGGGTATATGCAATAGTAGATCTAATTAGAATGTGGCCATCATGGGATCATATTCCATACTGAACTGGGGCTGGTTATGGTGACGAGATTCCTCCGACATGTCCACTAAACCATTTGACACTTTTTTCTGCGCCGACAACTCACTAGCGGCTCCATGGGTCTCGTGGTTATGTGAGTATGACCTCGAGTGAGGGTTGATGTCAGCGAAATCCCTGAAATTGGCAAAGAAGTCCCCACCGCCGCCTCGATACGGGGAAGTGTGACCGTTATTGTGGTGATAATATCCTTCGTCATCCTCGTGATAACTGGGCCGAGCTGCCGCTACTCCGCCACCGCCGCCTCCACCATGATGGTAGGACGGTCCATGGTCGTCTTCATCCCCGTAGTAAGTCCCCCCACGAACAACTTCAAAGTTCCCTGAGCCGAGGAGATTCGTGTCTTGATATCTCTCGTGTGAAGCGGCAACGGTACTGGGCCCCCGATTGGGGTGTTGACTGTATTTATTAGGTCCGCCGAAGGAGGAGGGGTGATACCGCGAAGGGGCTCGGTTGGCCGTGAGGCCTGGGAACAGAGGGGCCCTTGCTGGGGCGGAACTGAAGGGACTTAGCCCCAAATATGGAGATGGGAAACTGGGGAAGAAACGCTGTTCTTCGCTGTTCGAGTCGTGAAAGGACACGTTTCCGGAGGACTGATTCGAGGACACGTCAGACGTCTCGGCTTCGTCTTCTTCTTCGTGGTCCTTCTTGTAAGTGTCGAACATGATGAAGGGGGATGTCAAGTCCCAGAAGTTGTCCTGTTCCGAACCATCGGCTAACATTGGGTCGACGAGGGATTCGGCTTTTGCATCCGCTTTTGTGTCATCGGCTTTCGTCAGCTTTTTCGACACTTCCGTCTCTCGCCGATATCTCTGGTGAGGAGGAGGTCCTCTGAATTGTTCTGATGGGTACTCCTCTCCCTCTCCGTTGTAATTGTTCTCATTCTGAAGGATAGAAAAATGTGTTAATTTGAATCAACATATAATTTTTAATTGCAGATTAGAAATTGAGAGGTGATCGGAAGGAGGATAGAGGCAGAAGAGAGCATTCTTATGCCGAGGTGAGAAGGTTACAATTACAAAGTGCAAAATAATGCACTTGAGAGGAAATGGTCATTGTTGTGATGTTGTATTTTAGATAATGAGTAATTGTTGTAACACGGAGGCTAGTATTTTCTCGACTGTAATTATACTTTGTAATTGTCATGTATTTCATTTTAAATATTGTTAGTTTCTTAATTCTAAACGATTAAAGTGCATTCCTACTTTCAGCATGTAATTGGACCGGCGTTCAAGAAGGCTACGATGCAAGAAAACGCTAGCGAATTCAGTTCTATAATTCTGAACTATGGCTTCAAAAGGGTCATCTAACTTCAACATATTGTTGCAGTGATATATTTTTTATCAGGTCTAAAATAATTTTACTGTTCTTAATGTGATAACAGTTCTAAAATGGTAATCTGAAAAAAACTGCATAGGACCAAGCCAATAATTATACCTAGGAAAAAGCAAATTTTTTTTAGAAACGGTAATCAAGTATCAAGAGTGAAGTAAAATCTCAGCTTAACCTTGTTAAAGTCAATGAAGTTTGGTTTTTAATACTCTTTGTTAAGAGTCGTTAAAGCATAACGGTTAGTGAGCCATGTGCGTGACATTACTTGAGTTCATTTTTACAATAATGCACTTTCATTCCCACATATTATTATGCTCTCTAATACAAGCATTTTTCATACTAACTCACTTGGTTTTTCTCTATTTTCTGTTTAACTAAACTACATTTTAACAACTTGATACCTCACACACTTGTAACTTCAACTTGTAACTGAAACCTCAGAAAAATTGCAGTTAGCAAAGACTGCTGGTTTCTGGTTTGCCGATTTCTGCCAGAAATCAACAATATTAAACATACAGGCTGAATGATATTGTTCTACAACAGCGATTTGTATTTCTGTTGGCAAATTTCATATGTTGTCAGTTGCAGCAAGAACTTCAGAAGTGCACGTTCTCTGTTTCGAATTTCCAAGTTTGAAGGGCTAAAAATGGTAGTTGGACTGACAAATTGAGGATATGATATCGTAATTCGTAGTAACGCATGTAATTAGCTATATATACATAAAAAACCCCTATAACTAGGGATTATGACTTCTCGAGTATGTGGCAGTATAGAGGTTTATGGTGGTATTTGCACAATATGCAATATGATCAGAATTGGAATCATTGAAGCGTTTAGGAATGGTGGTCACTGAAGCGTTGGAGCTAATTATCGACAGTCTGTCTCCCTCCCTTCCCTCTGCACTTTCATTCAGAGTCTTGCATAATCGTCCAATCTTGAATCGCTGAAACTACTGCCATACTTTCCGTTGAATAACCTGCCTCAAGAGTTTCTAAAGGCCCTAATGCCTCTTTAACAACTCTGCTAATTGGTGTACAAACAAACTGGCCGTGTCTCCACATAAAGAGACGGAAGCTGGAAAGGAAGGATATTGCTTTTAGTGAATAACCTTCCTTTCGATAAGATATTATGTATTATGTGTTATGTGTTATGATGTAAAAATTCCATTCACAAAGGTTAAATTTGGAGGAATAGAAATTGTGAATTGTGAGGTTAGGTTGCGGATGCTGAATGTTTTGTAAACGGGAAGTTGGGGGTGGCAGTTAAAGTTCTTGTAGTTGTGACTCAACTCTGTGGCAACACAGGGTTGTGTAAGGGATGACAGACATTCTTGGCTGCCTTTAAGAAGTTTCGAGAATTTATGCTCTCTCTAGTCTAATCAAATTCTTCATGGGATCATCCTCGTCAATTATGCATTAGAGGCTGGTTAGAGTTGAAAAAAATTACAAAAGGAGTTGGTTGCGATAATTGAGTAATGCTTTTCAGCGTGCGTCAGTAAGGACTGTTTGTCGAAAGTCAAGTTGTTGTTTAGTAGAAGGGCCCATCCCCTGAATCTATTTAAGTACCATTGTCTGTTATTCAAAAATACTAGGTACTAGAACCCTCGAAATGTGACGAAAGTTAATTTTCAAAAACGAAAAATATCAAAAAACCCGGAAACGCAACACTATATTAATCCATAATACAATAGACTGTTGATTTTTTGACAATGGCATTTTTTAAGACAAAAGTTCCAGGGGATATTAGGGCGGTCTAGAAGTCTACCTGGTTGTGGAACGTGGGACGCTGTCGGGTTGATTGAGCTCGATAATATGGATGTCGGGGTGACTGTCGGGTCGAAGAGTCTTTTTTGTACTTGACGTCAGGAGAGGGGGCATAGAAAACAGAAGGTCCGTCGTCAGTTGTCGATTGTTGTCGGGGATGTGATTGTTGGTAATTTGAATTTCGAGGATTTTGAGAATTCTTGAGACGGGATACCTTGAGGACTATTGGCTTCTTGGGGTCGGAATGATGGTAAGGCCTCTTGGGGTAGGTTGGGTGGCTGTGGCTGGGTGACCTTTGAGGCCCTTGTGGGTAACTTTGAGGATGGCCCTGTGGAGGGTATTCGGGTCGTCCCTGAGGATACTCAGGTCGCCCCTGAGGGTACTCTGAAAAGTGAGGTCGCTGGAATCCCCCACGAGTTCCATGCTCATACGACGCTTCGGCTTGGGGTCCTGAGTAGATGCCCCCTTGAGATGGATGGTCCTCTTGCGAGTGCTCTTCTGTGCATTTTCATAATTTCATTTTTTAAGAGTGTTGGGTTTACGTCTCAAGTTACCGTACATTCTGGTATAAGACCCCGGAGGGAATTATTTTTGAAACTCGAAAAACGTTGAGTTTAACATTGCATGTTAGAGAAGGGGGACTTATTCCAGGATTTACGGTAATATTCCACACAAAATCGTGGGAAAGATGTTGCCAACTTACGAGAGGAATGCTGTAAAGGCTCGTTAAATGTTGGGAATCCTATAGGAGGACCGAAGCCAACTTGATCACCTAATTAATCCATTGATTCAAAACTTAGGAAATCTTCTTCATATAAGTTAGGCATTGACAGATATATTAATTAATATAAATAAGTACAAACTTACCTAAGCTTGGAAATCTCCCTATCCTTCCCCTAAATCAATAAAGATAAATGTTTTAACACAAACAGTAAATGCTTTTGAACTCTTTACGGATTACGACTACGTGACAAGTGTCAAGCATCTGTAATTTGATCTTTCAACTCACTCTGCGCGTTGTTTTCCAGGACTAGATTCCTCGTCATATTCATTGACAGACTGCCTTTGATTAGCTGAACTGGCTGATGCGGCACCTAATTATCAAATTCAGTAAAAACAAATTCCTTAGTGTTTACATAAGAAGTGGTGTGACTTATCTCAGCTTCGGTTTACTCTTTGTTAGAACAGAGCCATCCCGACTTTCTGGCCCATTCATTGAGTGAGTTTATCAGAAAAGGATAGGACTCTTATAAATAAACAATTATTTTATAGGTTCTTTCCCACTGGATTTCCCAATGGGTCATCCTATTTCACCAAGATTTCACCATTTAGAAAAGATAATTAACTTCAAGTGTTTAAGGACTTTGAAACCATTAAACGAAGATGAGATTCGCAATCTGATGAACCCTTTTGGAGTCAATAGCATAAAACACCTTCCAATACGTTGTACAGTTGATGGTCCTTAAATGCATCGCATGGGAATCAGATTACGTTAAATTTCTAAATATCATCTGCCTTGTGCTGGCAGCAACTGAAAAGCATGTCTGTTTATAGTGGTTGCCATTTAGTGCTAGGTATTTTAAATCTTTGCGATCGTTAACGTCGTTAACTAATGACAGTCCCTTTTGCTATAAACTACAATTAAAACTATATTCTGCTAGAATTGAATGCTTTCCATGGCTTTCTTCGAACGTAGAAATCCCAGCCTAAAATATCGGTCTCGAATTCCATTGGTAGTTAGAAAAACAATCCTGATAACGTTGTTTTCGGGAATAGTTCTTGAAAATTCGGAATCAGAAAATTATGATATTTTTTAATGAAAAGTTGAAAAGTTCATGTTTTTACAACGAAATTGATGAATTTCCCGTTTTCGAATAAAATTATGCTTCCAAATCCAGATTTTTTTTTCAGATTCACGGTTGGTAATCGTTTTTCCCCTCGGCATTGATCACAGTTCTCAATATTTCAAGTGTTAATTTTGTCTCAGCTTTGCTTTTGAAGTACCCAAGTCCCCAAAGGAATAGCTTGGCCTGATTAAACTTATTCATCCCAAGGATCTACTATATTATCCAATTCTATGTATGGATCCCAACATTACAACACTATAAAAAGCAACATCCGCCAGCAAAGTCCTTGACCTCGACTCACCGCCAATTACTTATTCAGCCCCTATCACCCATATCCAGTTCCTTCTTGGCAAGTCTCTACTGCTGCTACGTAATGTAACAAAAACAAAGTGTTTGTTCAGCCAATTCAAACGCTATGCATGAAATAAATATTCAGAGATGTCAAAAAGCAAACTGACAGGACATGAGACAAATCCCAATCGAAGCTATCATTTAGGAACAACATATTATCGATACCGCAAATGAGGACAAGTCAACATCGCCGCCGCCAACTTCTTATGTCCTGTTTATATTATGCATTTATTTCTACAAAACGGAATACGAATGAGATGGAATTGGGACGAAGGAAGTTGGCTGAATAAGGATAAGCAGAATTAGAATGGATGACCCACTCCAATTGAGGAAATTCCCTGATTTTAATAGCTATTCTCGTATTGTAATAATAGTACATGTCCTCCTCCTCCTCGGAATATATAATCCATACGGATAATAATATTATAATAATAACAACATCTCGAAAAACTCTAAGATGCGAATGGAATCATGATCATAATATACTATCATCATCATCCTCATGGGACGAGTCACACTTTCTCATGTTGCACCTGCAAAATAAATGCAAAACCCTACTATCTCGCAATCCTACATGCTAAAATATTTTTAACTCCCTTCTCGTAGACACATCGTTAGATTTAATATTTTTTAACTCCTCGTCGGGATTGGAAAAAGTCAGGAGGGATGCTAATAAGGCTTCTAATCGGACATAAAATCTGACTACAGGCTGGGATCTTCGGAGTCAAGAGATGCAAAGAACACGCTATAGATTTTAATTTGAGAATCGACGTTACAGGATCTGAGAAGATCAGAGTATGTAACAGTTTGGGATTTATATATGATATCTTTTTAACAAGACACGAGGGAAGGATAAAGAACGTGTAATTTTTGGGCCTCATTCATGTATGTATGGGCTTTAACTTAACAAGAGCTGCAGAAGAAATGAAAGTGAGTGGAAAGTGAGTTTAATTGCCACTTTGAGATTTGCCATTTGAACAGAGACGAGGGCTTGGATACCGTAATATTTCGAATAGAAACCTCATAGAACACAACCTATTTTCAACAGAAGGGATAAGAGCTCTTAAAAAGCTGCAATTAATTAAGCTTAAGCATGTCAGTGATTATTACACGAAGTTGGTAATTAATGAGACGATAGTTAATCTTAAGATCCTTTCGAGATTTTCGTTTAAAGCTATTGTTTGCACCGAAATATTTCATACTTTGATTTTACGATGGCTTTTTTTGCAAAATTAAATGGTTTGAATAACATAACAGGAATAATCTTTAACTTTAATGCTTGCTCTGTTGTTAGGGATGATAAATGAGGTGGAGAGGATATAGTTCTCTGCTATATGATGTATGGAAATATAAGTTTATATATTTATATTAAGGATTTTGTCTATTGTATTATTTATTGGAGTCTAAATTGCATTCTGTAGTCCTATTTCCGGTTTGGTGAGTATAACAGATTCTTTCTGGGAATGTTGGTCAATAGACGGAACGTAACCCAAATCAACAAAGATTTTTTTGTCAAATCTAACCATCGGCAGTCATTTAAAGGGATTTTAAGTGAGGCAGGTTAAGCTATATAATATATTACTAAATAATATCCCTAGCTGGTTGTCTCATGCTTAAGATTCCGTTCGTGTAGCCCTTTAATTAACTTCGAAATCCACAAAAGCTAGTGGTTGATAACATTTTTTTGAATTATGAATGAGATCAAAATGAATATAAGACATTTACTATTTCTTCCCCTTCTTGGGTTAAAAAACTTGACAAAAATTAGATGTCTAATAGAGATATGGTTTGGCTCGTAAAGTTGTCAAGATTTTTGGGGAGAAAATGAGGTCATATTTTAATTTAATGGATTTTGGGAATTTATTAAAATACGTTACATTCTAATATATTCTCTACAATGATATTAAAGGTGAACTTGAAAAGGGAATTCATGGAATATAATTTTAAATTCTATAAACTCTATAACCTTGCTATAATTAGGTGTATAATGCATAGAATTAAATGCCGTAAATGGCCTCTCAATTGTCTGCATCTTGTCATTACTCTGACTCTACCGTTTGAGTGGATTGAGATTTTGAAATAGAACCCTGAACCTTGTCTCTGGTCAACCTTTGTACACAAGTACAATGAGGAGTTGATACTATTCTTTATTACTATTCGTCATTGTCATTGTAGATTACGAATTTGTCTCGTCATTCATTTGCATAGTTGGAAAAGTAGTTGCCTTTATTAACTTGCTGTGATATTTATGTTCATTTTGTATTTACTCGTGAAGTTGTCTGAATTGAGCGTTTAAAAACAATTACAAGGGATCCATCGTTCCCTTAAGGATATTTGGATGTGGGTTCCATATATGGATCCGGATGTATCTATTGTGCTTGTGCATGGCTCTAACCAAATGATAGCGAATTGACAATCTGTGATCAGATTTACATATAGGTAATAGTAAAGCCAGTAATGAGCTACGCTTGTCGAGAACTGATGAATAATCTATAGATCAAATTGTTATTTTATGATTAAGGCCAATAAACATTGTTCGATTAAGAATTATACAGTAATCGGGAAATATTAAATATTTCCTAATAGTTTTTTTTAATTTTTTTCCAAAAATGGATTTTTGCCAATTTAAATTTCTTGTATGAAAATCTATGAAATTTTGTTTATGAACGCTAGAGGCCATAAATAAAATTTCTACACCCGTTTTGAGTTAATTTCAATATCCATGAGATTACATCAGTTAAGGTTTTTTCAGAACCTGTATATCGTTAATTTGTAAAAAGTATTTTACCATTTTAAATGAGAAGGGTGCATCGGAATACAATTGCAACAGCTAAAAATTTAATTAATGAAGTAACGGATTTTATAATAAGACGAAGGAATGTAACCTGCTGCCGGAAACCATACTAAATGGTGTTTATTTTGCTGTAACATCTGCAATGTATATTTAAACGATTTAGAGATTGGTAAATTGACCCAAAGGGCTATTTTAAGACAGCGTTTCGGATCCTTTTAACGCCCTCACTGGCTCGTTGTATTGCGATCAGGACAACAGAACCGATGGGGGTTATAGTTCCTTATTATTTTACAGCCACTGATATCAAAGCGTTATTCTTACTACAAGTCAGTAAGCCAATTATTTAGTGTCAAAAAATGACAAATTGATTGATAAATTGATCATAAAAGCAGCAAATCGACTATTGATTGCATACTGACATGGCCAACAAAATAAACACATCGTTTGAGTTTTGTTCCCAGTGGGTCTAATCCAATTATCTCTGATTTCCTTACCCACCTAATGTCGTCTATTCCTATTGTTTTAAAATTCTTGAATTAATTGAAAAATTCAATGAATTGTGGCTAAATAAATAAACGCGCTGTTGGCCGTATCAACACAAGCCCAATTTGTAGAAAAGTAAATATTATGATGACATTTTAATAAGCTCTTGTGGCCACAAACTTGTTTTTATAAAAATGATTATACAGGCTTTGTAAAGGGCTTGTAAATGATAATCTGCTGATTTCTGTCAGTCAGTTGTCAGGAATTGCATGTTTTAGTTGTGAAGTAATAAAGAATATATAGCCTTTGATGACAGGTCAACACTATATTAATTGCGAATAATTTATTTACAACTCAACGTTACTTAACCAATTCCATGTCAATGGCTAAGACGTCAATCTTGTATGAAAAACACCATTCCTTGCATTTTTGCTGAAAATGAGACTATGATGAAAGTAACGATTTTGACTAGTTTCCACGCAAAAATATTAAACATTTAAAAATTAGTCCATTAACTTACTATCTCTTTTAATTGAAATAGCGATTAATTATAGAAAGGAATTCGTTCTCAAAAGGACGAGTTTTTAATTGATTTTATTAGCTGTCACATTTTCAAATTATTCCTGGGACAATCGTTATGCTAATTCTTACAGCTCCATTTCGAACATTTTTTTTAACTAAGTTAAGAGATATACACAGAGCAATCAAACATAATCTCTCAATTAATAAAAACTCGGAATTTAATTCTGCAATAAAAGCTTTATATGGCTTAATTTAGTCATTGTTAGTTTGCCCTTTTAAATTAGACATTCACAGAGGTTGTTCACATACAATACCAATCTGCATTAGGTCTGGCTCCAATATTCCCAAGAGTTTTAACAGAAGCTACCTTGAAGTAAATAATGTGGAATATTCGATAATAATTCACACGTCCCGTTGATTAACTTTTCTTGAAAAATGGGCACATTCGTTGACACTCTTAATGGTCAACGGACAGATAATGAGATAATCAAAAGCACATGCACCCAGTTCTCATGTACTTTATCAAAATCCTTACATCGCATCTTATCTTGTTTACTTTCTAAGACGATTATCTTCTCTTGAACTAATTAACCAATTTACGAATTTAAGTCGAGTTTATCCAATTTTAATGATAAAATAGAATGGTTTGGGAATACTTTCGTTTTCATGTTCTGTTCCCGTGTGGGTCACCATGCCAAGGGCATTTATCAGAGCTGCGGGTTAGAAAATTCCCAAGCTAGATATTTGAAAGAGTTTTTAGAGCATTCCCGTAGGTAGCTTTTTAAGAAATCTTTTACATGCGTTTAGAAATTAGAATAGTAGTGGATTTGAGGAACCAATTATTTACCGGTATTCAAATTCACAACCAATTAATTATATATAGTAATAATATATGGTCACAGCCACAGTAATCTCATAGCTCTTCCGAATCAACCCCTTTGCAAAACAAATACGAAAAAATGCACTGTGATTTTTGTAAAATAAAATTTCCAAATTTTAAGCTAAGTCAACGCTGAGAAAATTTACAGCATTTGATTTCATCTCTACAGACGAGCTAACAACAGGCTTGGGAACCGAAACCATCAACTCCCTCCTTTATTATCCAATTTTGTAATCTGATTGTAAGGCTTTTTCTCTTCAAAATATGTTAATCTACAGACAAAGATGGACAAAGAAGTGTAAACGTATTTAGATGATAACTTTCAGCTTCTTTAATCATAATTTGATGAACATAAAAAGTCATGAATAGGGATGTCCAACTTTCCCTTGCATTCAAAATATTATCATTTTGTATCGAGTTAATAAAAATAATTCATATTCATTAATTCTCATCTCAAATCCGCATGGCACTTCCAAGCACACGAAATAGACTCATCCCTCACTTAATTGCCTTTAGAATTAAAAGGGAACTCGAATTCCAAATAAAGGCAATGCAAGAGTCAATGTAGTTTAATCAAATTTATCAAAAAAGTTACGACTAATTAAGTTTGAACTGCTTGCAAATCACGGTGTAGTTTTAATGCATTTTTAATTGCAGTCGGAAGCACGCTGTTATGTTATCTAGCAGTATAGGAAAAATTATCTTTAGACAAAACAGTACATTCGCTTTGTATCATGCTTTTTACTGCACATTGTAGTTTGTAGTAAATCTGTAAGACACAACAAAAAATGAGCTAAACTCTATTAACAAAGAATTAAAGGTATTCGTCACCCTCTCTGTCCGTCGATTTTTTTGGCTAATAAAATTAAGACGATTATAATAAGGTTGTCATGTTTCACATTGTGTTGGATTGCCACAGACGTTTGGGGAACATAAAATAAAACAAGCATTGTCTAAGTCCGTTATCCACCCGCACAATGCATCCATTCAGTTGATATTTAGCTTGGTATTTAACACGTTAGACACAGTGAGGACTTTATCAAGTGCAGGATATCTGATTGTGCGAGGGTGAAGGAGCTTATATCATTAATTAGAAATGCATCTGCGAGTCTGAGGCAGGAAAACGAGTTAAATGGTAAAAATTGCTAAAAAATCAACGGCGGTTTTCAAAGTGGTAACAATTGGGAATGGGATTTTAATGATTGATTGTTAGGAGGGAAGCTAATTATTTTTTATTGTTCTTCATCTCTCTGATCATATTGACTCGATACTCTCTTATTTAACTTTTGATTTCATTTGTGTCTATCACGGCTAGAGTATGAAGTAGAATAATTTTATTTCGACTACAATACAATGAAGGATGGAAATGAAATTTAACCGTAAGGAGTAATGGATTCGATTGTAAGAATTGAGTTACGGAAGAAGTTGTTGGTAGTCTACAAGACGTCTATAAAGGACCTAAAATAATGGATACGTTAGTGATTTAAGACAAGAGAGGAGATATCAGGGGATTTAACTGAGATGTTGGTGACATGACTTGAAGGTCGATAATTGTCAATTGTCACTAATTGTGTTCGGAAAGGGTTTGGAAAAATGGGTTGTTCCATAGCCATATTCAACCAACCTCAGCTTACAGTGTCTTGTCTTCGTGCTTTAAAGTACCGTAAGGCTTGGGATTACCAGCTTTTCGCTAATTTTAAGGCATTTTTATTGAATGAAACTGAATTTTCGTAAAAAACGGGATACGTTTAAAAAATCAACTTGATACAAGACGTTCCATCCCTATTCCTAAAAACCCGATTGAATAGAAACACTACGAGTGGCGGTAGAATTTCAATGCAGGCGTTAAAAATGAATTGGATGCGACGATTTCGTCGATCTTATATGAAATCATGGTCGTTTTCAAATTAGGCAAAAATCGCAGATTTCAAGATATTGAACATATAGCTTCAAATCCAGTCTTTTCTCGATAACACGATGATATAAAAACACATAAACGCTTTACATGGAACAGAGGAAATGAAAGAAACAACTTACAAAGGAGGGTACTGCAGTGAATAACTGCATATAAAAAATTAGTGTTCCGGAGAATGTTTTTCATCTTGAAGTCTTGATGTGGATAACGGCGTTAAAGGTCAAAGGTCCCGATTCCGCGTTTTAATAAAAATCACTGCGAAAAGGCACTCGCTCACTCACATGCTCCAACCAAGAATTGGAACTGGTAACAAGCACTTACTCCCGGCAACCGCTACTCCACATCTTCTTCAAGTAATTACGGTTAATTAATGGGGATTATTTTATTGAGGGGCCTCAAAGGGTTTTGATTACAACTTTTTTCTAAATTCAAATACACTAGTATACTATGTGAGCGTTGATGAAATAGTCAGAGAGAAGGACTCCTGAAAGAAACTAAACTATCCCAAGACTAGACAAAGAATGAGAAGTTTGACAGAGTTGAGGTAATTGTTGCCTTTACCTGATTGTACTTTACTACATCTCTCTCTATCTCTGCTTGTTTCTATGAAATCTGCACCTCGAATCCAAAAAATCCAATTCAACAATCCAACCCCTCTTTACAGCATTTATTCCAAGCTCTCTGACTTCGTATTCCTCCAACTTTGGTGCAGGTATAGTGATTCATATCCGCTTTCACTATTACCTTGGGGGATCGTAAGGATTCAGAGGGATATGACTTAACTCTCGCAGCCCAGCTCTGTCTGTTCAGTGTAACTGTAGCTAACTAACTAACTATATAACCAACTTAATCTAGAATCTAGATTGCATGGAATTGTCGATAAGGTAATGAGGGATTGGAATCAGGTTTTAGGAAAGGAGGCCCCTTTAAGGACTAATTTTGCATCTCTTGTGGTCAACTTCCGGAAACCGCCCCCTCTGTATCCTACCCGAACCGGTACTTGTTAGATGTGTCTGAAATTTGGATGTTTCAAAAATAAATTAAAAACTTATTTTGGCTTACTGACTTTGGATCTGCTTTTAAAGCAAAGATTAGGTCAAAGCATTTGTTAAGGACTCTTTGTTTCATACAGAGGTCCAATTTATTTTTATAAACCAATTTTTAAATTTTTATTTTTGTTACAACGATCCAATTAGACATTGAAACAGAAATTGTTTAATCCCCACAGTTTGTGCCTGATTGACTAGCGACTAACGAGGTATGAAGATCAAAAGAAATGCTGAAGAAGAAACCTGTTGAACGATGAAGAAGCTTCTCCGCTTAATTGAATTTGCATGTAAACGAATACCTGAAAACCAGAGGAGATATCAAAACGTGAAAAAAACCATGCAATGCTTTAGATCTTATGATTACGCCCGTGCCTAATTTTAAGACTGTAAATACTACAATTTAACCATGTAATCATTTACAACAACAATGATTCACAGGAGCTCTGGAATGGTCTATCCTCTATGGACGAAACGGCTGAGGTTTTGACTTTTGGACAAAGGCATAGTTTACGATTCTGTTTATTATATCGCATCAACATCAGCAAAAATTCACTTTTTAAACAATTTGCTGATTAAAAACAGTATGTTGCAACGCAGGCTTTGATTATTTAAAAAATACAAATAAAAACGTATCGTAAATCCCCATTATGCATAGACTCCATCGCAATAGCCCTCCATAAAATCTATAGATCGCATCCTTCAGGTTGAATTTATTTTCGTCTCTATTAAGAAGAACAATACCAAACTCACCTAATTATTCATTTTCAGAGTAAATTAAACTATGACGAGATACGTAAACGAGATAATGAGATCTACTGAGAGATAGAGGAGATATGTTTTCCTGTGCATATGTAAATTGCGTCAGAACAAAGTTCGATATTTTTATTACTAATAATAATCAGTAATCAACCATACCACCAACCCCGATCGAGTGTAATTTTGCTCATTTATTGATTTTTTTTTACCAAAATCTAACGATGAATTGAAAAAAATATGCAAAAATATTGAAATCAATGTTGATATTATGTTACCTTAAATTGCTGATATGAAAATAGGTTATATCATATGCATGGCATCATCATAATTTTCATATCATGAATCATGACTATGGCGAATAGATTCTATGGCTGCAGAATTTGATGCTTGGACGGAATATTATTATGTTAATGATTGCATTGGACACGATACAGGAATATGTGTTAAACGTTAAATGTACTTGTACTTGCATATGCTAATCTAATGAGGAGGGATTGGGGAATAAAAGGACTTAGCAATTCAAGCAATTTCTCTGTTTTAAGTTAATTGTCGCCGTTAAGAATGTTAATGTGTTTCACTGGTTGATAGTGGTGAATAGCACTCATTCGCATGATAATGGACATTATCGAAGGATCCCATAGGAATTATAAGACCCCTGACCCCTTTTCAACGCTTTGTCAATCATCAGTTACTCGTGAGTTTACTAAACTTAAAGAGGAGTCATTAAATTATCAAAAGCCAAAATAACACGAAAGAATTAAAAACTGAAACATCTTCAAACATAATGATCTCCGATCCACCCATCTTCTTCTCCATATAATCAATTCTGGCTCAATAAATCTCTCTTCAACTGTTAAATTCATGGCTAAAACGTAGTGAGGTTTTTAAGGGAAGTTGTTTACTTGATCGTGCTTAAATTTTTATCGCCGAAAGTCGAAAGGCTTCTATGTGATAATGGCTTTAATGTCGGTTGAACAATTTCTAAATGGACCAATTTTTTCGAGAGTTGTTCATAAACGGTTGGGGTTTTAAGCCAGAGGATGTTACTCCTGAAAGAAGAGTTTTCGGAATTCGTAGGGCAGGAACGATTATTAGAGAGATTATTCGGATACAAACTAATTTGGGTTGCTTCGGTTTCGGGATTGAAATAATACAATGGAGGTGGGAATAAAAGAATAAATGAAAAAAAATGTGTTTACTAATTACAAATTACAATTGTTCGAGAACTATAATTGAGGTGACATTTTAGCAGAAGCCAACGAAGGAAATGTATGCTTAATCAGATGGATTCAAGAGATCAGTTTGGACCCAGTCCCTATTGGCTAAAGCGAAACCTTGTTATCGAATTAACCGTAAATTTCCAGTTGGGCAAATAAACAGTAAAAAGGTGGAATAAAGCATTATCCATAGAATTCATACGGGGGTTTTCAAATTATTACCAGGAGAACCATTTACTGAAGTTCATGATTTTCTTACTATGTACTCATGAATATGTCGAAAGTCAGTAGTTTGACTCCAAAATTAAACCTCAACCCTGAGATTAAAATTACAACAGTCAAACACATTAGTACATTAATATTTGTAATTTCGAATTATCCAATTTGTAATCCTACATATCCTAACACGAACCTCTAGCCGATCTTTTTGAATCGATGGACGTTTTAATAGCCCAAAATCATTGAGATACATTATACATTGGAGTTGTTATTGTTAGGGTTGGACTAGCATGGGCATATACTTATTTTCTGATTACTCTTGCAATCTTTTTCACACATGAATCGGAAGTGGAAATACAAAATTATCCGTGCTTACTGGACCTTAGAAGCCTTAGCTTCCAATGAAAGGGAACAATATCATAATCTTATGTTATGGACGTGACTTATGGGATTCGAAACTTTCGCCTTCTGAGCATTTGCAAATTATAATACTACCAAGAGTAACTTTTAGTTTCATCGGCAAATCAGCAACTAACAACAAGCTCGACATGGACCTTTAGCAGTTGTAGAACTGTAGAAGTACTTGATTTTATATTGCATTTTAACAGTAGAACCCTCTTAAAAACCTGGTAAAACGTAGAAGGTAATACTGTCTCAGTTTTTTAATCAAAGTAATAACGTAATTATCTCCAAGGACTGTATATCTGTATCTTAAGAGAGGCGTTAATGTTAACAAAGTCGAACAAGCCGTGTGAACTGTAGCGTGTCAATGATACATAGATTGAGCCATAAAACCGCAACCACAATACGCAAACGAGAAATCTACTACTACTTTATTAACCTACAGAGATTTAATGACTTGAGATTAGTGCAAGTGCAAGACTTACAACTTAGCACATAATAATCATCAAACCTCTCTTACTTTTTATACCAAGATGTTTTTTGCTATAGGTTTACATATCGTATGTTCCTGTGTACTTTTGATTTCAAGTTACTGAACCCTAGTGGACATTGAAAATGAGCAGAGATAAGCAGAGTTCAAGTGGTGGAATGAATGAAGCAAATAATAATTCATTCAGAACCATAAGATCTGTATTGAAATGTAATTACATTCTATAATAACTCTGGGTGCTATGGGCAATTTTTGGTAATATATAATGTTGGAAAGATTAAAAGACAAGATACAATAATATCTCAACATATTTCCATGCAATCACTTCTCACTGTAAATCGTTGCCATTGCACTTTAAGAGAAAGAGACAAAGCCATAGTATGCGTTATATATACTATTACTCCACAAATTGTGTATAGGATTTACAAATATTAATATAGAAGGAAATTACAAAACAAGCTTTATAACCATATAATAAGGAATATGTAAAGAACATGTAAAGTAATTCATTGCACTGATGTAGGATTTATATATTATACCATTTTATTATTAATTTCCATTTAAATTCACCGTGTTTTGACACGTTATTACTTGTTACAGTTGGTAATATGGTAAATATACGAGAAATTTAGTTAATTTTTATCTCTCCAAGTCTCTCCTACTTAGTCTACCTGGGTTAACGTTTTCCTTGTACACTGAGACTGAAGATATATAAAAATATAAAACTCTGAGCTCACAGAAAGGTATAACTGTTGTTAAGTCTCTTGACTTTTGCATAGTAGAAATAGCACCCCATTCTTAAGATTAGAATTCGATATTTTCGAGAGAGGCATGATTTCATTCTCTCTACAATTTATTACGATATATATGTTGTGGATTGCGGATCGAAAAATAAAGCTTTCCGTTTAGAAAATACATTATTAAAACTGGAATTTTGAACGAACTATTGGAACAGTTCTGAACATAGATGTTGAAGTTATTTAAAGGTCAGTTAGGCATGAAGTGAATGAAGTTTGTAGAAATATTTGCGTTCAATATCTGTCAATGACTATCTTAGTCCGAACCTTCACTGGGTCGTCGAAGCTTATGCATTGCTTTCTCAACTGACACGGATTCTGATTCAGTCTGTGACGATGCGGGACTCGTTCGAGTTACCATCAAGCGACTTCGGCCTTCCTCCATCGCAATCAGCTCAGCCTCCATTAGATCTGCCACCTTTAAGATGTCCTTATTAACAGGATCGCCAGTCTTTTTCAATTTTTCCACTTTGCTAACATCCTTTTCTTTCTTTGAGGACTTGTTGGAAGATCCGGGAGGAGCTGCTTGTTCCGGCAGGCTATGCACATGTTCGTGTCGACTATGAGCTGGACGTTCTTGACCATGAGTTGCACGAGACGATTGAGCTGGATGATCTTTCTGAGATGTTTGATGTTCTTCAATATGAGTTGGCTGATCTTTCTGAGATGTTTGATGTTCTTCAATATGAGTTGGCTCTTTGCTCATCTCCAGTAGCCGTTCCCGGAATTTAGCTTCTTCCTCTGGAGTCCTCCCTAATTTGATCACCTTCTGATTAGCTTCTGGTTCATCTTCACTCAGTGGACCAAATTGAGCTAGAACCATCTTTCTGGCGTTCGACACTGTAGCCAAGACATCACTTGGCACTCGTTTCTTCATTGGAAAGAAGGGCTTATTGTACTGCGCAAAACCTAACAAAAATAAATCGAATGATAAAATAATACCACTAATAATAATTAATAATAATATTAAGAATATTTATAGAGGTTGGAAAGAATGTAGGTACTTACACTTCCAGTCTTCCTTTGCGCTTTGAATAGCAGTGATTGAAAAATGAGAATCCGACACAAAAACGTTGTCGATGATCAAATATTTGTTCACAGATCCCATCTCAGGACTGAACACATACAAACTGTTCCGGACCCAAGTCATGTCTATAAAATCTGTCTCTATTTTGAGCTGCCCAAACTTACGAATTGATTTTCCAAGCAAATTAATTTCGAAGATAGGCAACTCTTTAAATCTGTGAGCAAAATAATATGAAAATTGTAATACAACCAAGCAATGAGAACTTTTCTGGTGTTGCTAATTATATATTTATAATCATTACGAAATTAACGCTTACCCAGATATGAGAACGCTTACATATATCTTGCCAGAAACATCCGTTGCCCTCATGCGTGTAACTTCAGCCTCATGTGGCCGTTCAACTTTAAGAGTACGGAAAAGATTCCATGTATGCAAAGCTCTGTGTTGATTGACATGCCAAAGCTTCAACGTTCCTTCCTGTAATATATTAATATTTAATATTAATGTCAATCAATTAACATTATATTTGGTATTATTGATAGGATAATTACTGCTTTAGATATAAAATCATGTAATAACTTTACTCACGGCAGATACAGAAACAAGATGATTGTCAAAGTCAACCAATGCAATATTGATAACGGATTCCTTGTGCCCCAGCTTGTAACCAAGAATCTCATGAGAGGATGGAAATTTTGAGATTCGAATCTTCTCGTCTCTATCACATGTGAAGATGCGAGTGTTATCTTGGGTCAGAATCTGAATTTAGTGTAAAAATATGAATAATAAACTTTACATTAAATTAAATTATGAAAACTCGTATGATTATTATTAAATTAAATTATGAAAACTCGTATGATTATTATTAAATTAAATTATGAACACTCGACTCGCCGCATTATTTTAAAATATGTTGTCGGAATTCATTCAAATGAGTATAACTTACGACATCCAGGATGAAGGAAGTATGTCCCATTGCCTTTTTAGGTTTGTCAAGAGTCGCGATGCTCATAAAACTGTAATATATATCGCCTGTTTTGTCTGAAAAATCAATAATGCATTAGTTGGATGTCAAGATGGTGTTTTATTATCCCAAGTAGTACATTATAAGACTACAAAATAATTACCAGTCATAATGACGATTTCCCCTCGTCGGTCGAATTGAACTTTGACAATACGCTTCTCCATTTCCCAGCTCGAAAACAACTCCCAGCATTTCCCAATATACTCAAATACGAAAACGTTCTTTCCAGAATCAGCAGCGACAACGGATTTTCCATTTGGAGAAACGTCACAGCAAACAGCAGCTAACTTAACAGGGACAGCCCTGCGAGTAATCCAACCAAAACAATAGCAAACCAGAATTGCAACACAAACCCTTTTTGACAATATAGTTGGCAATTTTTTAACTTCTCTTACTCGCTCTTCGCAGGAAGGCTTCGCATGAGCTCTAATGGCAGCATACCGATGTCTGGGGTGAACCTATGAATTTATTAAATGATTTATTCACTCATTGATGTAAACATGCAAACACTAACGAGAATGACAAATCTAATTTTGAATTGGATCCAGCCATGCAAACCGAAAATTATCAGATAAACATAAATAATTCAAATTTAACTCGAATAACAAATATATTTATATCGGATGTTTACTTACGACAAAGGGTAGACATGAATATTATGACGGCCGCAAAAAGCGATTATGTTATCGTTTGCTGCGAAGAAATTCATTTTGTACTTAGGTCTGTATTTATAAAGTAGGAGTAGGTGTAGTTAATTAACAACTTCGGTGGAACGTGGAAGGACAGTTCAGTTGAGAATTCAGAGTCCTTGTTCCTTCACTTGTACACTTTGGTGAATTGGATAATAATGCGAAGTTGAGGATCCAAAATAGGTAATATTCAGTATAGTTGGGGATGTCAAAATTTGACAGTCAAATCAATAAAAGTTTTTCGTTTCGATCTGTAAATAAGTTAAACATTTGTGATTTGTGAACATCAATTGTTAATTGTTGCAAGGACTAAATTCTAAAGGACTGGACGGAGCAACAATATGCAGATGATGCGGTTGGGAGGACGCTAGTCTTGCAAAACCCGCTTTTGTTCGGCAAACGTTAAACGTGTTTCATCACATAACCAATTTCAAATTTTAATTTTAAACTCAACGATATTAATATTGATTGATAATTCATTGATTGGATTGGGGCTAAAATTGATATTACATACGAATATGATATTATGAACCATGTCACATGTGTGATGAACAGCAATCGGCATGTATGTCATATGTCATATGTACTATTAATTGTATTATATATATTTTAACTTTAAACTCTGAACTCTGCTGTAGAAATGAAATTTCAAATGCAAAAAACAAAAAAGAACAACAAAAGCAAAACACAAATTGAACTTACCCGTCACTTAATTTAGAATTTCCAGCAAAAGAAGCATGCAATGCGATCTAGTCCAGATTGATTTCCTGATTTTCTCCTAATTTTCCATCGAGAACACGACACACGAACACGGAGCAGTCACAAGTCACAATATGCAATATGTGATATGCAATATGCAAAGGACGAGAAAATGTGTTCTCTCCTGCGAAGAAAATTGTGCTCAGGAAGAGAAGAATTGCCGGGTTGGCGGGGTATTGTGAGGTTTTGTGCGTCGCAGGGTTTAGAGGCTCCTCTGGTTTCTTGTTCCTTCGTTTAGTCTGGAGTTGGAAAGATGGAGGTTGGGATTCGGAGCCGCTCCCAGTTGAACGCCAGGCAGGAGCAAGTATAAAACTGAGTCATTCCCTCCTCAACTGACTTCATCAAGAGTCTCCTATACTAGCCAGAGTCTACTCGACAAATACATGCACAAGCTATAGCAAGGAGTCTGCAACTGACTCTGTAGTAATATACAAGTTACAAGAGCCAGAATTTCCGAATTTCCGAATTGCCTCAGCAGAAGAAGAAACGAAGAGGAAGAGGAGACACTCTGAACGACTACTTAGCACAATCACTCTCCTCTTGAAACAAACCTCACAAATAATATTATACAAAAGACTCAAGACATCTCCACACAAAATCTCACAAAAGTGCACAAGGTAGTTAGTTAATTGGGTTTGGGGTTGGGGACCTTTGACCCTCGGAAAGGGGCAAGGGGACAGGGTGTGTGCAGAGTTCAGAGGCCTAATACTTGTTTTTTTTTTCTGTTTTTGTAGGAGTGATGGCGGCGATTCGGAAGAAGTTGGTCATCGTTGGAGATGGTGCTTGCGGTAAAACGTGTCTCTTGATCGTCTTCAGTAAAGACCAATTTCCAGAGGTTTATGTACCCACTGTGTTCGAGAACTATGTGGCTGACATTGAGGTGGATGGGAAGCAGGTAAGGGATCAATCACACTTTTGACTTTTGACTTTGAGGTTCGTTTTAGAGGATTTGTGATTTGGTATTTGGGTATTTGGTTGTCACTTCACACTTTTAACATTTTGCATTTGTTTCGTTTGTTGCCGAACAAAAGCTGAAAGTATTAATAAAACGGGTTTGGTTACTAAACTGACCAAAGACCAAAGATAAAAGATATCTGTTGTCTGTAGTCTGTTTACTGTTCGATCAGAATGTTCAGAATCGCGAATTCTTAATGCAAAACACAAAATCCAAACCGTTTAATGTCAAGTCACAGATAAAAATTCAAAATAATAATACGGACGGATAAGATGTATGTAAGGCGTTGTAAATTGATTATAAGTAAGTGATAACGTGATAAGGAATGAGACGAAGGAGAGATAAATGAAGATAGTAATTGTATTCTCGAATCTGTTCTGTCATCAGGTGGAGTTGGCGTTGTGGGATACGGCTGGACAAGAAGATTATGACCGACTACGTCCCCTTTCATACCCGGATACGGACGTTATCTTGATGTGTTTTTCCATAGACTCTCCGGACTCTTTGGAAAACATTCCAGAGAAATGGAACCCGGAGGTGAAACATTTCTGCCCCAACGTGCCCATCATTTTGGTTGGAAATAAGAAGGATCTTCGTAATGATCCTGCAACGATGAGAGAGTTAGCTAAGATGAAACAAGAGCCTGTTAAACCCGAAGAGGGACGAGCAATGGCTGAAAAAATCAACGCTTTCGCTTATCTTGAATGTTCGGCCAAAAGTAAGGAAGGTGTTCGAGAAGTCTTCGAAACTGCCACACGAGCCGCTTTGCAGGTTTGTATTTCACATTTTTCTTCTCTTCTCAAAATCGTTACTCGGGAAGAAATCCCCATCCGCTGTTCACTAGCTGTCATTAGCAGTCTTTCTACTTTCAACTAATTGCGAACAAATTCTCAAATTATTCTTTATTTGTGTTTTTATAAGCAGTTTAGTCACCGAAATGATGAGGCTGACATTTCTGAAGCTCATATCTTCAACCAATCTAGATCTCATTTCCTTTTCAATCAGTTCAACTCCAGCTAGATACTAACTTAAAGCATAGCTCGTGTATGTGACTTATCTACATAGCTATAATAGTATACCAGTATTACTCCTAACTAACTGGGTTTCGATACATCTTCAAATCAGAAACAAATGTCATTAGCTCCGTGGGCTACGAACGAATGTCACAATCTACTGTTAGAAATACTAAGGTATCATCGACGACGAAAAGGTCCCATTATGTATACCTGTTACAAGGAAAAAGCGTTTTCGTTATTTTGCTGTGACCAGCTGACTGACAATCGGATTGAGTTGATATTTGATATGCAGAATACTGATAGACTGAAAGAAAATGATAACATTTCGAAGAATCATCGTTGTAACTGTAACATGGTATTTTAATAGCTGTCTTTATAAGGAAGCTCAGGAGGACATTAATTAAGATATCTTAAATATTTGCAATCTAAAATCCGATATGCTAATCCAATGTTGTTCTTGCTTTTTTCCAGGTAAAGAAGAAGAGGCGATCCAGGTGTAATATTTTGTAAGTCAAGATGAACTACTACTCTACTTATAACTGGATCCACCAGGATGGACTTCTACTGTCAAATAATACTATTACCCTAATAATTAATATCCAACTCCAAAAATAATATTAATAATAATAATAATGTGAATCATATTGTTATTATTATTTATTATCATCGTCATCATTATTATTGCTATTATTACTGCTCTGTACTATTGTTATCATTATTACACTATTATTATTATAATTATTGCGATCTAATTATAATTAAATGTTGTTGTACAATACATAACATCATTTATTCTCATTCATCGACTTGTCAATTTCAAATCTTTCTTCAAGTAATATTGAATCCAGAAGCTTTTCAAGCTTTCCTTTCGTTTTGATTTTTGATCTGTCTGGCTGGGCATTAGTCATTCAATTCCACCAAGTCATCACATCAGCAAGCCCAAGTTCTTGCTCTGTTGTGAGCATAACAGAAAGGATTAATGATCAACGACCATCATCATCATCATCATGATAGCATGTAGTATTATATTATGGAATGCATATAACATTCTATATTGTATATGGAATATTATTATGAAGTCATTCATTCCTCGTAAAAAATTACAGGAGGTTGTGTAGGTTGGTGTTGGTTCTTAAGTTCTTATGGAGTTGAATGGGAATTTAGAGATGAAGAGATGGTGCAAGAACCAAGAGGTATTATTATACGAGAGGAGGTAAAGCTGTGACCAACCAGCGGGTTGGGCTGATAGAGCGGGAATCAGTTTGACTGCACAACAACAGATTTATTTGGGTTCTGCTGGAAGAGAGAGAGAGAAACCGAGTTCAGCAGTGAATTGAGTGAAGTAAGTGAGTGAGGGATTGTTGTGGGTTTGTTTTTCTGGAAAAACGATTGATTTGAGTGAATGTGAGTGGAAGGACTTATTTTTTATTCTTGATGTTTCTTTGCTAAAGGTTTTTTGAAGTTGTTTCTCGCTGGTGGAAAAACGCAATAAAATCGGGAAATCGAAAAAATCAGGATGGTTTTTTCATTTTTGTCAGGAAATTTTCCGATTTTCACCGACATTGTGAATTTTTTCATTTTTTTTGCTTAAATACGGTAAAAATCGGGTTTTTGAATTGTGAATTGGGAAATTTGTTGAGGTTATCCATTATCGGGATTATCGGGAAGATAAAGTTTTTTTCCACCAGCGTAAGCGTATTGTTTCTGGGAATATTATGATTTTTGATTTTATGATATGTGATAAGATCAAAGATTTAAGATCGACGTTGACTGTTGAGATTGTAGATTGATTGAAGTGAAGTAAGACATAAGAGAAAGTGTTGGAATGAATGGAAGGATTTATTTTAATGTTTTGATTCTTGATTTTCCTGCAGGTTTATTGAAGCTGTTTCTGTGAATATTATACATTATAATGATTTTCATTTTATAATAAGATCGTTGAGGTTGATGAAGTAAGAGAAAGCGATGACTGGAGTCGTTAGCGAGACGGCACTGAGAAATCTCCTCCGCGCTTTTCCTCACAAGTCAAACTACGCCTTTGCCTATGGATCCGCTGTTTTTGCTCAGAAAAATCAAAAGCCAGGAAAGGTTCGTTGTCCAATATACATAGTAACACGATATACGCATTTATAGTTTGATTGCAGATTAATAGGTTCATTTAACGTTAAAGGTTAGAGGTACAGGTGGTAACAACAGGTTGAATTGGAAGTGTTGGAACACCAAAATAGGTTTTTTTTACGGATTTGCATTTGTTTTTGTGGCTAATTTGTATATTTCATAGTTCAACTATTTTTTTGTTATTTAAAAATTCCGTAATCGCTCAGGCCTGAGGCCTGACTGACTGTGGACTCCGACTAACGAGGCTGAGAAACCAGACAAATCATCGACAGTCGACTGATAGCTTGTAGTTAGAAGTTTGTACACATTGGTTGTTGGTTCTTGGTAATCTTGGTTGACTATTTTTAGTACTGTATACTATTAAATAGTGTGTCGTTACGGTTTTACTTATTACTAGATAACGTTTAGATGTAATTAATTTATCGAAACATTCCTCAGTCTCATTCCTTCAAAAATCTAAAGGTCCAAACTTGAGACAAAACATGAACTCGTAGACTGTAGATCCGGGACATATTATTTATTTCATATTCATTTGTCATCGAAAGAACAACGATTCAGCATCTGCCAGTTGTCTGTAACCAGACCTGTCAAGAGCAAGACCAGCAACAAATCGGATCTGTACACTTCACACTGCCACTAGGAATTTAAGATGTATCGGAATAGTTCGCGAGTTAGAAAGCCCTTCAAATCACCCTTCGCAGGAGCTCTTTCGTCTGCGAATGCTTCACCATCACCTGTAGCACGTTCCAGTACTGGAGGCAGAAATCCACCCGCAGTACCCGCACTGACTGTGACCGAGGAGGTACTCTTTCTCAAGAATAAGGAAGCGGAGCTGGATAAACAGATTCAATCTTTAGAAGATCCGAATGGCGCTTCTCCCAAACAGCAACTTAATGTGAGTCCTTCCTTGAGTTCTTATTTTTAATTTTACGGGACTTGAAGTTAGTGTAACAAAATCTTATGTGTGTATTTGATTTCAACAGGAGTTCATCGAGATGCTTCATATATACAACGACGTGAAGGATGCAGCACAGAAGCTTTTGGGAATTATGGCTGTACGTGAAGACCTGTCCCTGAAGGAAATGGCGCAGCGATATGATGCTCCAACGTCGTCTTAATTATAATTTTTTATTCGAATTATTTTCTCCTCGCCGTATACGAATATGTACTTTGTTCGCAATAGCTTGTTTGCTGTCAATGTAAAACTACGATACTCTGTTCTTGTAATGTTTGTTCTGTTTCGATTTAATGTGTAGATAAAGAAATGAGAACACCAATTTTGTTTCGTTTGTCTATTATACATTTTTATCAACTTTAAATTACTTAAGGAGAACCTAGTGATATTGTCGAAAGGGATGAAACGAAAATGGTTAATCGATTACCTCTCAAAGCCTTTGGATTTACTAGATTTTATCGGGATAGTTTTCTGAGGAAATCAGTTTGTAAACAATCGTGCACCTCGGTCCGGATTGTAAAATAAACTAATAGTTGCATTTGTATTGCAAGTTTTTGAAATTAGTTAGGGGTATATTCACAGTCTGTCAATCGTTAAGATCTAGATCACTTTTTATTCTGAACGTGAGTTTGCACAATTACTTAGGTATAACTATGCAGTAGGTCAATTGGCAAGATAATGAAGTAAGGATAAGAAATTCTATTAAAAATGCGTTGTTTGGTGTTTTCAGATGATAGACCTGGTTTTTGTGGTTGACGACCCGGTAGAATGGCACTCAGAGAATATTCAGATGAACAGTTCACACTACTCCTTCCTGAAGTATCTTGGGCCTAAGTTAATCTCGACTGTTCAAGAACGAATGGCTTCTGGGGTATACTATAATCCCTTTGTTCAAGTCGATGGACAGGTAACCTCAATAATCCACCTCGACTGCTCCGATTGGATGCATAAACGAGAGTAACGAGACATAGATCGATGAAGAACCTATTAATGCACAAATAAAAATGAATCTTGCATTTCAGTTGATAAAGTATGGAGTGATAAGCACAAAAGCATTAGAAAAGGATTTGAGCCAGTGGACGCAGATTTATATTGCGGGGAGACTTCATAAACCAGTACTGAATTTAAAAGGACCAGTCAGCTCTAATCTTCTAAGGTACTTGAATAGTAATCGTGAGTCAGCTTTAAGAGCCGTACTTCTTCAAGAAGGACGATACATTTCCAAGTTCAGTCTCTACCACGGAATAACAGAATTGTCATATCTGGGTAAAAATACACTACGTAGTTTTAGTTGCAATTGAAATACCCTTCAAAACGATTTTCCAGGAGTTTGGATTTCAAATATATAATTGGCATTGTAACTTTTACATTTAGGTGATTCAAGGATGAAGATGGCCGAAAATCCAAACAAGACCAAAAACATTGTAATTCCGTTAATACCAGAGTTCGACAAAATTTACGATCCTCTTATCGATGCCCTCCATCCTTTTGTAGAGGTAAATTATTATAATTATAAAGTAATTTCGTTCAAGTCTACAATGGTTATTCATTTGGCTGTCACATTTGAAGTTTTATGCTTTCCTAATACTCGAAATAATGGGTGACATTTTACTTTGAATTAGATAAATTCTGAAGGCCTTCTAGTCCAAGACACCACGCCTCAAGTCCGTTTCAAGCATCTTATGGCATTACCGAATCCTGTTCAGGTATCTAAATGATTGAGAGTTAAAATGAGTCTTGGTTAGTGTTTTAAGACAAGTAAACAAGCATGACATTTCCTATTGTTATTAAGGTCAGCCTCTCCCGCCAACTCTTCCGAGATCCAAGACTCTTTGATATTGAAGAAGTAATGGCAGAGCTGTCATACATGCCAACATTACGAACGTACATTCGAAACTCGATTTCCGAAGTCGTATGGGGTTCAAGTATTCTACAGACAATCCAAGGACTACTCTCCGCAGGTGTCTTCCGTTCGGTTCGATATGCTGTTGAAAAATTGAAAAAAGGAAGAGAAGCCACTGAGTTAGGAAGATCGACTCATGAAGCGACCGGTCAACATTCATTGCAAGGCGATGGTTCTAGATCTCCAACTTCGGATCCATGGTCCACTGGTAGTGACGAACATGATGAATACAGGGATAAACTCAAACGAAGAAAGCAAGGCTGAACAAACAATACATCCCAATTACTACTCAATCGTGAAGTCTTATTTAGCAAGTTTTATTTGTGATGATATATAAATATTACAAAATTACTAAATTAGCCTCTGAATTCAGTGAATTCCTAAGATTGTCTTAAACGTCGGAAAGAAGAAATCAACTGCCGGTTTCATAGTTTATTTTCGCCTAAAATATCAAAATTGTTATTGTTTAAAAAACGAAATACCTGCGTATAAATAATACATCTAGTCTATCTATTTGGCATACTTGGAACATGTTTAGGTTGATTTTAATACACATTTTAATTTTGGGCAAATACAAAAATCAGGACTTTTTCGGACAAACACAAATAATGGGATGAGAAGTTTTATTTGTTATAAAAAAGTTTATCGAATTACACCTACAGGCACAAGGAATTTAACTAGAAAGGTATTAGAGAGTAAAAAATGGGCTTTTCAATATCATATTGACGTTTTTTATAGAATGTCAAACAAAAAAAATCATCAAAAAATAATTTTCAAAATGTTGGAAAAAAGAAAACAATGAGTTCAAGTCGGATTGTCGAAATTTTTTGCTTTACCATCATAAAAGGTTGTGTAAGTTGTATTTAAAGAAACGGTAAAAATCCTGAGATTTTTAAATCTTGAAAAGAATCAGATATTTTCATTGGAGCTATCAATCTAAAAAAAAATTGGGAGAAAATATAATTAAATAAAATCTTTATATTTCCTTCAAAACAACTTTTTATGATTGGAAAGCCTCAACAATTTTGAAAATCGGGCAAAAATTCACTGTTTTACCCACGACCATTGGCGAATGACCATTTTGATGATTTTTTAGTCTTGGCGATTTTTCTACAAGTCATAATGAAACTGAAGAGTGTGAACCGCTCAGCGCTGGTAGAAAAATCTCGGCAACTAAATTGCAAGGAAATTTTTCAGGAAATCAGAAAAATGGGGACTCTTTTTATGGAGGTTTCCGCTTTCCTGAAAAATTGTTAAATTTTCCCCATTCTTAACTACTGTAAAAATTGGGTTTTTGAAATCGGGAATTTTTTTCTGATTAGCGGGAAGAAAAAGTTTTTCATCAGCAAACTTTTTTGTAGTTAGTAATGTACTTGTGGTTTTTATCCTTAAAAAATCAGACATTTTTCGGAGAGTGCACTTTTTAATTTCCTTGGTCATTGGTTGTAAATTTAATTAGGAACAGTACTAATTACAATTAGGTCTAAAATTTAGACTTTATTAATTACCTCGATTTGTCAATACCATTCAAAGTAAATTCTATATACAAACAGCTGCCACTTATCCACCCAATTTTTCCAGAGCAAGAAAAGACAAAACAAGCATAGACTTGCATTACGACAACTGCCGATCGATCCCCCCATTTTTTAACGAGGACAAAATATGACCAAGCGTCAACCTTTTTTTAAATACAGAACGGAGTCTCATCAGCCTTTGGCCAGATCACATGATGTACTATACTAGGATTTGGAGACAATGCACAATTATGAGTGGCGTAGACAGGGAAGGAACGTAATGACACATAACCTGTGGGTAAATCCCAATTTATCCCACACACACTAGTCGGAGGCTTCACCATCACCATCGTCAGCATTAGCGGCGTTGGTTTCATCCTCATTGTCATTATCTTGAGATTGTCCTAAAACATCACAAATTGAAATTTAAAATATCTTTTCTCATAATTCTGTGCGCGATAGTTAACAGTTAACATTCTTCACAATAGCATCTAAACACAATGCTAACCTGGAGACACCAACGCCTGGAGGATTTGCATCATATACATCATCATTTTTTTTTGATTGGTTGCTCTTTCTCTCTCCATAAGCAACCGTTGTCGTTTGATGTCAACCATTTCAGAAAGGTATTGTCCGATCGAATCGTCACACATGTTGGTCGATGCAGTTGGGGCAGAGAACAAGCCGCGCGGTCTCTTTGCTGGCATTCCGTTTCCAAAATTTGAAAATCCAGATTTATTGAGACAACTAAATCCTGTTGAGAAAGTTCGCTTCGCTCTTGGCGCAGGGAATCCTTCGTTCCTTCTAAAAAAATAAGTCATCTAGATTAACCACTGATGTTTCAATGACATCATTGATACACAAGTATTATTACAGCCAAAAAAGATTCTCTACCCAAGGTGTACTTCTTCTTCTCCATACATGTTGTCTTGCATATCCGATCCTTCTTGATCATTTTCGGATGGAATTGATCCATCTTCACATTTTACTCCTGAACCATCGTCATGTTCCAACTTTAAAAGAGAGTTTGCGTTTGTACTCGTACCGCCGTTACGATTTACGAAAGATGAATTATTGGCTCCTGAAACACATGAAGCAATTGACATCATTAATGAATTATATTACAACCGATGACTAATTTAATGCAGTTGTCAAATACTTAAACAAAACCAACCTATATGATTTTTCTGATTTGGAGATGAAGAGGCTTGCAAATTTGCGGCAGCAGAACTACGAGACTCGAATCGTACAGGAGAATCTCCTTCGCTAATACTTACTTCTGGTGAAAGTACATTCATACCTGATGTACTATTATCTGAATTACCTCGGTCTCCCGTGGGGTTTAAATGTATGTCAGGGTTGCCCTTTATTAGGTGCTGGTATTCTTCCACAAGAGCCATGTGAGCCGCAATTCTGCAATAATTTTTGTCCAACAGTTAGATATTTTTCAGATGATTTTATAAGACGTATTAAAATGATTGGTCTTGTCATAAAAAAGTTGAGTACCCTGATGAAGCTGCACTATGTGTGGGGCACACGGATAAGCCACTGCCATTATTTGTGAAATGTGAGATGAAGTCCGCCATGTTAAGAGGAATGCTTTCGTTAGTTTCGTTTTTCTTCACGTCGAGAACATCTCCAATCATTTTATAATATGGGAAATTAAAGCTACGATAATCTTGCTTGGATTTCTTGATTCGATAAAAAAATGATGTGAGATTCTGAATTCGGTGTTTGCACTGAATAGCTGTCCGATCGTGGCCCAATTCTTGCATAGCATAGGAAATTGCTTCCCATACTCTGAAATTTCTAAAATTATGTTTCATCTGCCACTGCATTTCAGGACTTGCCCATATCTTCAGAAGATCGAACGTCTCTTTGAGAGCGAAATTATTGCCCCGATCTCTTCTCGATGCACCGTACATGGAATCATTGTGATGATCCTGAATCATTTGATGACCCCGCTGTCTTTGGAATTCCATACTTTGTGCTGGCATCCCCCCATTCCCCATGACCTTTGCCATCTGTAATTTTCTTTGAGCCGTCTTTCTCTGAATGTCACCTGCAGATGAAGCAGATTGTCTTTGCAGACTTCGATGAAGGCGAACTGCTCCCGAATTTGAAAACGATCTGTTTCCTCCCGTGTTCAATTTCAATGAGCTGTATTCGCCACCTTGAGCTGGAGTTATGGTCACAGAAGGGCCATTCCCTTCGTGGAGAAATTGCCTGAAATAGTCAGAAGAATATACATATGTCAAAAATAATTTATACCGTCCTAAACAAATCAGATAGCCTATATATGTGCAAATCTAATCTGATACAATATTAAAGGACTTAACGCAAAAGAATTTAACGTTAAACACCATGAAGCTAAATATTAATAACAGCATAGATTCATTTGAAGCAGGTGAGGTGTGGATTCTTGAATTGAAATTCTTATTTAGATTTCCAGCCTTCAAAATCGTTACAGACACACATATTCAAACAAACGAAGTATTTTCTCATTCCTGACTGCACCTATTATAATTTATAACATCATAACATACATGCACATTTAACCAAAATAATAAAAAATAAGTAAAATGCATACATCATTCAACGAGTCGGTCAACTGCTTCACGGCTTTGTTCCTCAATTGGCTTTCTCTGTTTCTCTCTTTCTCTACAAGACAAGGGTGTCCTGTATTCAACCAAAGGGTATCTTTTCTCTTATCACTTTCTCCAATTGTTCTCTCTTACTTGAAAAACTTGACCTTTATGAATTCTTTAACCGACCGACCAACCTGCGTGTTTCAAAAAAGGGAAAAAAATATTAATAAAAAAAAAAAAAAAACAGCTTAAGCAATTTCTATTTATGATTGTAGTAGTCATATTTGTGCTACAAAACGAATTTAAAAAAGAAAGAGACAATTATTTAACGTCCAATCATGTCTACACTTCAGTATAAAGACAAAAGCAGACAGAAGCGAAACAAAATTGCGGCTACTTTCTAAGCATCTTTCGTCATCAAGATCAATGTACTAATTCAACAATGGGAAAAGCAATAAAATGCATAGTGTCAAGAGGAATGATTGTGAGCAGAAATTTCGAGTGCTTGAATGGATCTATTTTGATGGCACTACCAACTACGAATCGGATCCCTCCGATACTAATGGTGAATGGAGTGCCACATGCATATTAAAATATGTGCGCATCCCTAGTTAATATTTTACCTCAGATTCAACAACCTTTTGCGCAAATCAATATATGATATAATTATTATTACTTTAATTTAATGCATCCAAACTTCCAATCAGGGTTGGTTGGTACCCTTAACGAGTCCTCCCGTAAGCTCCATGATAATTTCTACCTACATTCGCTGCAGTTTTTAACGTTTCAACCTTTGACCTTCGTTATTCAAATCCGAATTCAAACTCAAAGTTTTCAAAGATGAAAATTAAATAGAGTAAGAGTCTGAATTCTCTGACTTTGCAAAATTATTGTTGATTGTGAATTGATGTAAACTTCTTGAAATCAAAACTTATCACATGAAATGAAACAATGGAGAATACAATTTTCCTATATTTTATATGAAATACAACCGGATCTTCCATTCCATGTGCCATGCCATTCAGTATTTCAGTCCTATGAACTTCAAATAAAATACAAAATACAAGACTTACATAAAAAAATATAAACTTAAAGTGTGAAGTGACGCAACACGCAACGAACAAAAAAGAAATCAAAACCGACCCATCCACCATCCCCTGCAAACTGAGAGAAAGCTAGATGCTATATACCGACTAACCGCTTACAGGAAGTATCCGAATTCCAGATCAGTGGATGACCTTAGACCTTTACACTTAGAGTCTTAGTTCAATATCAAATATTCAGAAATGTGAAATGCAATACAGCAATAAATACTCACTTCAATTGCTGCTGCTGTAAAAGGAAGGAATAAAACCACGCTGCCTCGAACAATTTAAGATGGCCGAGCGGAGGAGACGAATGATCGTAATTATTAGTACTGGGGCAATGGGAGTTTTGAAGAATCACAAACCCGCCATTCCGAGATTGGCGGATTCGTTTTCCCAAGAACAGTTACGCTGAATTAACGTAATCTTTTGTCTGCACCAAAAAGTTATCTATTTATTTTAATAGATGAAAACATAACCTACTAACCTACATCACTTCCATACTCATTTTGAGTACCCAATGTCCCAGTCCTGATATTTTTTATAACAAATAAAACGAAAATCAATCCAAACCTTGTAAAAACTACACAATAGACGCTATACCTACAAAATAATTCCTCACCCTAAATAAATATTCCAGTTCTGATATTTTTTGTAACAAATAACACAAAAATCAATCCAAAGCTTATAAAAACTATACTATAGACGCTATACATGCAAAATATAATACCCCTAAATAATTCCTCACCCTAAATAAATGTCCCAGTCCTGATATTTTTTGTAACATATAAGACAAAAATGAATCCAAAGCTTATAAAAACTACACTATAGATGCTATACATGCAAAATAAAATACCCCTAAATAATTCCTCACCCTAAATAAATGTTCCAGTTCTGATATTTTTTGTAACAAATAAAACGAAAATCAATCCAATTTCTACCTACATTCGCTGCAGTTTTTAACGTTTCAACCTTTGACCTTCGTTATTCAAATCCGAATTCAAACTCAAAATGTAAGTTTTCAAAGATGAAGATTAAATAGAGTAAGAGTAAGAGTCTGAATTCTCTGACTTTGGACTTTGCAAAATTATTGTGAATTGATGTAAACTTCTTGAAATCAAAACTTATCACATGAAATGAAACAATGGAGAATACAATTTTCCCATATTTTATATGAAATACAACCGGATCTTCCATGTGCCATGCAATTCAGTATTTCAGTCCTATGAACTTCAAATAAAATACAAAATACAAGACTTACATAAAAAAATATAAACTTAAAGTGTGAAGTGACGCAACAAACAAAGAAATCAAAACCGACCCATCCACCATCCCCTGCAAACTGAGAGAAAGCTAGTTGCTCTTGCTATATACCGACTAACCGCTTACAGGAAGTATCCGAATTCCAGATCAGTGAATGACCTTAGACCTTTAGAATTAGAGTAGTTTAATATCAAATATTCAGAAATGTGAAATGCAATAAATACTCACTTCAATTGCTGCTGCTGTAAGAGGAAGGTATAAAACCACGCTGCATGGAACAATTTAAGATGGCCGAGCGGAGGAGACGAATGATCGTAATTATTATTAGTACTGGGGCACTGGGAGTTTGGAGGAATCACAAACCCGCCATTCCGAGATTGGCGGATTCGTTTTCCCAAGAAATACGCACATGAACAGTTAGGCTGGCAGTATTATACTCACCCTATATAAATGTCCCAGTCCTGATATTTTTTATAACAAATAAAACGAAAATCAATCCAAACCTTGTAAAAACTACACAATAGACGCTATACCTACAAAATAAAATACCCCTAAATAATTCCTCACCCTAAATAAATATTCCAGTTCTGATATTTTTTGTAACAAATAAGAAATAACACAAAAATCAATCCAAAGCTTATAAAAACTATACTATAGACGCTATACATGAAAAATAACATACCCCTAAATAATTCCTCACCCTAAAAAAATGTCCCAATTCTGATAATATGAGTCGAGCAAGCTCACTTTATTAAATACAGCTAGCAGTGATGATGATTACTTACCTAATCTGCCTACCAGGTTACCGGGTACTAAACTAGTGCCTACCTGTGCCTGCCCACGCGACTCCGGCTTCAGAATTCAGATGATGAATACTGTAAATTGTTAATGACATTAATTAGATATTGTCTTGTTCGACGAGTGCACAAAAACTATAGCTAGCGTAACGTAACTACGAAAGTACGAAACCTCTGCCGGCTCTACCTCTCGTTACTTTTACAGACTTGAAACTTGAATGTACTTCAACTTCACCTCCGGATCCAATATCATCTTTCTATTTCACTATTTAATGCATAATAATAAATGACGATATGAATTAAGCTTCTTTGAAACGCAGCAACTGCCTTTAATTTTAAACTTTCTTATTTTTAAACACTTAAAATTCGACTGCCATGATTCAAGAGGGAGCCAATTATACGGAAGGGATTTTTTGCATTTATAGGAGACCTTTTTAGCTAATTCTAAATTCTAACCATGACAAGAAAGAAACGAAACTTAGTATTTTGAAACATAATCGCCATAATCTACAATCAATCGCACAAAAATGTTTAAAATATGTCATTTGGGATCATCTTGGAATCGCTGGAGACTTGAGTCTTAGCTGAGGATGATGGTTTTTTTAGGATAATCAATAATTAACAATGCGCATTTTAGAAAAGTAAAAAAGTCAATGAAATTTTGAAAATTACAACGTAATCTTCGACAAACACTAATTTACAATATAAATTTTGCATTTTCAAACGGAAATTCTTTCTTCTCAAAATGAGACTTCATATCTTGCACGATCCATAGGCTTGCAAAACAAAAGTCACTATTCACTATAATTGAACATTGCAATTTTTCAAAACATATTTTTCGATTGACAGTAGTAAATAAGTTATGTAAGTAAAAACGTGCGTGGGAGGGACTCTGGATATTCTGGTTGGCCCACAAAATTAAATATGTTCTCTCTCTACATCTATGGGTTGGCCTGGAAACCTCTGCTCGTATTGACAAAGCACGGCTCAAAGTGCTCAAACTCAAAAGCTGAAACAGTCAACCATCTCTGGCTGGCTCTTTTCTTTCTTTCCAGATCACAGATTGAAATTCTCAGATTCTGTTTGAGATTTTTTCATACTTTCCTCAGTCTGACAATAATTTTTGACCCCTTCGGACACTATCTTCTCACAAGACACAAGATGAGCTACACTCCTCGGGATCACGAAACTCTGCCATGGGTGGCTGGTAGTGGACTCCGAGTATCCAAACGAACAAGCCAAAGCGTCTTTCTCTGTTGGTCCTTGACCATGGAACTGATGGAACCGGAATCGACAGAGCCGTCACCTTCAACAACCTCGGTCGAAGAGACCCGAGCAGACATAGACAAAGATGGAGTTCAAGACCCTTGGTATGAGGTTCAGATGAGAAAGGCCTGCGTGGGTAGAAAATGGTACACGGTCTACCGGTAAAATTTATTATCTTGTAAAATTCAAATTTAACATCTTTCACTTACAATAGAAATAATAGAATAGACATTTCATTATTCGAGTCATTATTTGCAATTCAGGGGCTATCGGACAAAGTGTGAGGTCAAGGAACTGGCTCCCGATGCGATTCTCCAGTTTCGAGTGAAGAGAAATGGGGATGAGAAGTGGGGATCCCCGGTCATTGCAGAAGTTACTGACGCTTGCAAGCTACTGGCTAATGATATTCATGCAGCCGTTAAGTGTAATGCAGAGGACACAGTTTTGCGTATTATTAGGGGCCCCCAGTAAGTTTCAACTGATGTTTTTTCCAAACGCTGTAACAAAGCCCTAGTCCTAACCTATTCTTTAACTATTACAAAATTTATTTTCAGAGATTCCCGTTATCTTGAGTTGTTGCTCCAGAGTCGTAACTCTTGTGGACACACACCATTGATGACCGCTTGCCGAGAGGGGAATTGCAGCATTGCCACCCTTCTTATCAACGCGGATGCAGCGGTCAATGCAACCTCCGTCGCCAGCGGCCGAACTCCCTTGATGTATGCCTGTGCGAGTGGTAATGTCCGTTTGTTGGAGATTCTGGATAAACATGACGCTAACTGGAATTTGAGAGACAAGTATGCAAGCCATTATATTCCTGATTCTAACAATTTCCGTATCTCTAGTTTATTAATCTTGAAAGCATGGTTTTATTTTTAGCCTTGGATGTAATGCCTTTGATCATGCAATCGACTCCAATCAGCTAGTGTCTATGAAATATGCCGTCGCTCGCTGTGGGATTGACTTAGTTCATTCTAAGGACGATATGGGCTGGACCCCTCTCCTTCGCGCAGGTTTGGCCCGAAATATTTACACTCCATCCGTTTA